>JAFIDM010009631.1:54615723-54633455 GCA_023159025.1 Thereuonema tuberculata
TATATTATATTATATTATATTATATTATATATTATATTATATTATATTATATTATATTATATTATATTATATTATATTGCATATCAGGTCAGTTGCTGCTAAAAGATTATGACTACGGTAAGTGAATCTTGAGCAAAGGTTAAAAGCTGATCTTACTTCATATACACAAATAAAAGCATGTTTGCCTATCTTAATTGCCGTTATAATCAACTTTTTGAAAGGCAGGCACTACATATAAGCATTAACGAATTGTAATAACAATAAAGAGTTAGTTTACTTTTTTTTTTTTTTAAGTGGAATTTAACTGTAGCATAAACAAAGTAAAAAGAGATAATCTAGTAGCCAAGTCAGCAGTTAATAGAATACATGGAAATCAAAAGCATTTATGACACAAGTGAATCCCACACATACTAAATTCCTTATTGATAGCATTTGTGGACAAATTATTAATTCATAATATCTCAGAACTTTACAATTATGAAAACCAACAAACTGAATCAAAACAACATCAAAAAAATTAATTTGAGTAATATGATAAATGGCAGTTTTGAAGAATACTTTTTGTTTGAAAGCATATTTTGAAATTGTTAAAAGATCATTAAAACACTAAACTAATATTATTTTATTTGGAGAGATAGATAAGATTATGATCAATATTAAATATTTTTTCTAAATTCACAATTTCAATTATCAGACTATAATTTTGAAAGGATTTATAAATTTCTTTTAAAAGATATTACACTATTATCATCAGAGACCCACTATTTAAATTAAAAAATAAACTTACAATTTCTATGGCAACATTTAAAAGCTGATCTTTAGTCATTACTGCAGCAAACAGACTCTCATATACTGAATTAACTTATCAACTCAAAAACATAGCAGTAATTTATCACATTGCAGTAATAAAGCTTCACATTAAAATTTCATTCAGCAAAATATTACTTAATAAATATCTTAAAGTTCTTGAGATGCTTATGAGAAACTTATGTATCTAAGAAATTAAAAAAAAATCTGTAAACCACTCAATTTCAGTAGTCTTTCAAATAAAAACACTATACCTCTTTCACAAGATACCAATGGATTCCCTTCATAACCAGTTAAGCAGGTACACACAGCCCTATGCATGTTAACCCTACATTCTGCATTCTGAGCACATGGCTTATACCAAGAACAAGGATTGCGGCAGTCTTCTTTGATACATGCTGTATCATATGAACAATCTGAATCTCGTCTACAAATGGGTTCTGGTACTTTTTATTTTAAACAGAAATAAATTTATTATTTTTTAGATACTCTTCTTGGTTTAATTAATGGTAGTAAATGTTACAAATTATTTTGGAAAATAGAAAAATTAATTTATATATTTTTTTTTATAGGTTAAATGTTTGTTTATTTAAATAAACACCAATTTAGTTATCATAATTATACATCAGGAATTTTAGTTAAGTTAGCAAAAACTTTCATGGAATGAAGTTTTCTGGTAAAGAAGCAAGACAAAACTGCGATACAATAAAAAGAAAAATGTTTATACTTTTATATTTAGCATATACTGGTCTATATTATTATTATTATTATTATTATTATTATTATTATTATTATTATTATTATTATTATTATTATTATTTTATTTTATTTTTATTGCCTGATAAGAAAGAATATTCTAACCACAGAATAAGATTATTATTATTTCAAGAGATAAAAAAGAAAGTTGAAAATCTTCCAAGAATTGTTATTTGGCATTAATAACATTAAATAATTAATAAATTAATTTCAGGTAAATTAGTTTTACAATGATTAATGAAAGCAGTAATTGTATATAAAAAAATAACAATTCAATATAATACAGTGCTTCTCAAATACTGTTTTGCAAAGCATTTTTGAACTTGTAAATTTTAACAGAAGCCATCACTTTCCCAAAAATGTATTTAAATATATTTTATAATTCCGTATTGAGATAATTACTTAAGATGAGTATTACTAAGCCAAGATATTAAATCAAATGGATGATTTAACTAAGAAAAAATAATAAAATCTTAAAGAACTTTTAAAATCAGCATTGTGAGAAGCACATTTTTCAATTATTAAATATTATTAATTGTATCATTAATATATTTTTAAATTTAGCATTAGGATAATTTAATAATTAAATTTATTTAAATATATTATTCTGTTTAATGTATTCTTTATTACTGTTTTATTCTATTAAAATGAAAATGTGTTATATAATTATTAATCAATTCTTAAATGCCAACAAATTAATACCTTTCTGACAAGAAACTAGGGGATTTCCTTCATATCCAGATAGACAAGTACATAGGGCTCTATGAGTATTAACTCTGCATTCTGCATTAGGAGCACAAGGCTTGTACCAATCACATGGATTTCTACAATCCTCTTTGATACATGCTTTGTTATGAGGGCAGTCAGAGTCCCTTCGACATATTGGTGGAGGTGTTGTGGTTGTAACTATTAAGTAATTTAATAATAATAATAAATCATCTACATATCATTTATTTAACTGTTTTCATTAAAAAACAAACTTTTCAGAATAATTTTGTAATCATTATTCATTTTAAATTTTGTTTATAAATAGTTTTTTTTGTATAACTATTTATATATTTTAAACTAATAGTTTCTTATATACCTATTTTAATCATTTAGATTTAATTTTTAATTGACAGTATTTATTTATATGTTTTATACAATTTTTATTAATATGATTATTTTATTTTTCCGAAATAATGTTTACCTTTCTCACAGCTAATTAAAGGATTCCCTTCAAAACCAGGGAGACAAGTGCAAACAGCTCTATGAGTATTTACTTTGCATTCAGCATTAGAAGAACATGGTTTATACCAATCACATGGATTTCGACAATCTTCCTTAATACAAGCCTTATCATATGGACAATCAGAATCACGGGTGCAAACAGGTGGTGGAGTTGTCACTGTTGATTTTTAAATTTTTAAGCTTTATTAATTAATTTTAATAGATTAATTTTAAATTGTTTACAATTGTTAATTATAAGCTAAAATTCAAATTATCTTTCTAAAACTGCATCATTACTAAAGGGTTAAGGTTAAAAAGAATTCACAAGTTCTTGCATATGTAATGTTCAGAAATTCAATATTAAATATATATTACTTTACAAATTTAGTATTTTAATTCAAAATATAAGAATGATGCATTTTAAAAAGGTTATTATTTAATGGCTCATTTAAATATTTAATTTTGTTTAAGTTGAAGTTCAAAACAGAAATTTAAACTAAAAATGTAATCTGAATAGCAGCATCACTGTTTAAGTACCTCTATTACAGCTAACAAGGGGATTTCCTTCATAATCACGATAGCAAGTACATACAGCCTTATGAGTGTTTACTCTACATTCTGCATTTCTTGCACAAGGCTTGTACCAAGAGCATGGATTTCGACAATCATCTTTAATACAGGCTCTGTCATAAGGACAGTCAGAATCTCTGGTACAGATAGGACGAGGAGTCGTAGTCACTATGATAATAGTTGAATTTTAAAATTAAAAGAAAAACTTAATGTTGTAAATTTTTTTCTTTTTAACAAGCAAAAATATAAACATTTAATAATGTTAGTTAATAAAATTCCTTCAACAATATCTAAGCAGGCCAGTTATCTAAGCAAACTTTAAGTATAGGAATTTGTCACATGATTAAAGAATGGATAAAGTATTAACAAAAGATAGTAACTCAATAACTTTCAGCTGTATTTTACTTAAATAAAATCCTTTAACAAAATATTTATAATTGAAAAAAAATATTTATCTTCTCAGTTACATCTATTTCAACATTTTTTTACCTTAAACTGTGATGAATTCAATCATACAACAGATTGATAAAGATCAAAATAAATCAGAAAAGTTATAACATTTGTTGAATTAAATATAGGAATCAAGAAATGTCACAATACCGCATATCTGATATGAGAGCTACTAAATAAGCACATACTAAGTTTTGTCAAATACTGTATAGATTACAGGAAAGTCATATATCAATCTGAAAGTAAGCATTAGAGTAAATATAAAATAAAATAAGCACGTACTAATTTCTGTCAAATAAATGAGGTACATATTACAAATAAAGTGAGTTAAAAAGCAAATTTTTACAAAGCACTGTACTTCCATATCAAAAATACTTGACCACTTCCAGACATGAGCAACTTGGGTCATTAGAGTAGGTATTAAAATAGCAAGACCATCAGAAGTTCAGCTGGTAGTGTCTGACAAAGAGTTCCAGCATTGTATTTTATTTCAAAGGAAATTCCTTAACAAAATGTTGAAAGAAATATTTCTTTTATCTTCTCAATTATATTTATTTACATATCTTTTTACTTTAAACTATCATGAATCTAATCATACAATAGATTGATAATGGTCATAAAAAAGTCAGAAAGTTATAACATTTGTTGAATTAAATACAGGATTCAAGAAATGCCATAATAGTTCTACAGCATATCTGATGTTGCAGGTATGCTGAAGTTGATTGAGACAGCAGTCACTGGAGCTCCCAAAAAACATAGTTTACTCCATAAGACTTGAAACTATCATGTATGAATAGTTTTCTCTGAAGTCCCAAAAACTGATGAATCAGAACTCAATAAAAGAGTTGCAAACTCTTCGCACCCCAACATCACTGTCAATAAAGGACTAGAGGTTAGAATATTAACTGATGTGGTTTTTTAAAACGTATCCACTGTTCATTGGAACCTCCTCAGCATTAAATTCAATGATAGAGCTAAGTACAAAATAAAAAGTGCATAGGAATGGTCAATGTCATAATAAGTGAGTGCATTGTGGTATATCAAGTGCTGAAACCATTGTTCCTTGATATAGATAAGGAAGGGTTGGGAAAAGCTATTGTGCAAGCGCATGGCTCCAACAATGGCTATGCAGGAGATTGTAGATAGATACATAATGTTTTTCATGGTTCAGACTGATACTGTTTATTGGTGTAAGCCAATGTAGCAATGACATCTTGAAGAATTACTTTCACTGTTGACTTCTCTGGTAATGGCTTCATTTATTTATTTATTTTGTGCCATGATAGCTAAGACATCTACCATAAAGCTCGGTGTACTGACAACTGCTTTGTAGAGAATAATGTTACAAAATTATCTGACAAGGGACAACCAAGGACACGAGCGGATCCAGGATTTTTCAAAGGGGAGCTCACTTTACTGAAGGGCTGACTGTGTCTGAAACGCACGCTAGTAGACAGCTTTTTATTAGCAATTAAAATAGTCATCATGGCAATATTAATGTCTATCAGGCAGCATTCTTTGGATATCACATTTTATCCAATCTATATTCATAGTTAAAGGGAGGGGCTATAGCCCCCATTAGCCCCCCCCCCCCCCCATCCGCCTATGACCAAGGACGACACTAGGAGTGAAAAGGAGAAGCTAAACTGTGGATGGGCAGAGGGACCCTAATCTACAGTAATTTATGACTGATCAACATCCATGTCATTCTCTCATCACTGCTACTACACTACTGAATGCAGCCTTTGAATGAAAATACTTTCTGGATAACTTGAATGCTGGATGGGGGAAAGGTAACATATCCTCTTCACAACTGATATAGGTATAGCTTCTATATAAACAATGACGAACAGTAATTAACCCTAACATATTGGAATTTGGTTGAACGTATGCATGAATAGTAACTTATGATTTACACTGAGAGGGTGAGAGCACATGATAGTGAATAATGGATAAAATAGCCAGTTTCGTGGTTGTCCAAGTTACTTTTGATAATCTAGAATAGTTTGATTCTTGAGGAATTTCAATAGTTAATGTATTATTCACAACAGTCCTAAGTGTTATTCATCCAAATTTTAAACTGAGGAATGCTAATCCTAATTAATAATTATAATTATTAATTAATTAAGGGCATTTTCTTCTTTATAAACAACATTTAAAATGCTTCTGAAATACTGAATTAAGTAGTTTAATAAAATTGCTTCACCTTTAAGTTAGCATTAATAATGGAAGTTGTATTAACTGCTGATTTCTATTTTTATGAAAAGCCAAGCTGTTATTTGAAATAATGAGAACATGGGAGTAGAGGATATTAAAACAGCAATTATAAATTTAATTTTTATTATGATATGCTACATATGAATTCTTAGTAATTTGCATACTTCTTTTTTTGTAAGGCTGGCTTTGTTATAATTTTTATAAATAAAAAAATAACTTTTACCTCTTGTGCAACTAACTAAAGGATTCCCTTCAAAACCTGGCAAGCAGGTGCACAAAGCTCTATGGGTATTTACTTTACACTCTGCATTGGCCGCACAAGGCTGATACCAAGTGCAGGGATTACGACAATCTTCTTTAATACAAGCTTTGTCGTAAGAACAGTCTGAATCACGAGTACAGATTGGAGCTGGTGTTGTAGTTGTCACTAATCAACAGTATAATATGAGTAAATTAATTAATAATTAGTCAAGTATGTTTTTTAATAATATACTACATTTGAATTTGTCCATCTTTTTTTATTATGAATTGGTTTATAATTTTTGCAAATGAAATAATAACTTTTACCTCTTGTGCAACTAACTAAAGGATTCCCCTCAAAACCTGGCAAGCAGGTGCACAAAGCTCTATGGGTATTTACTTTACACTCTGCATTGGCTGCACAAGGCTGATACCAAGTGCAGGGATTACGACAATCTTCTTTAATACAAGCTTTGTCATAAGAACAGTCTGAATCACGAGTACAGATTGGAGCTGGTGTTGTAGTTGTCACTAATCAACAGTATAAGAAATCAGAATAAATTGTAAGAATTATGATGGTGTAGAATACATTGTTAACTGATGAATATGAAATAATAATATATGAATAAGGAAAAGTCAGCAAATGTACAGTTTTGTCACTATAGCAGTAAAATATAACATTAAAAACAAATGTTCTATAATAAAAAAAATGCACCTTCACTTTTAAATATTAATTTTTACCGAGTTTGGATTGTTTTATGCATAATTAATTCAAATGTATGCTATTTTTCTATGCTCAAACTGCAAAGTATAAATTCTGTTGATATGTCTACAGACTTAAATTCTAAGTTTGTTTCTTCAAGTCATGTTTTGAAAATGATTATTAATATTTATATTAGTAATTTTTAATTTAAATAACTATTAAATAAGTCAAAACAAGTATTTATTTTTTATTATTATCTTTGTACTTAGTTGAATAAAAATCTGTTGAAAAACTAAAACAAAAATGAGGCAATATTTAAATTTTTATACCTCTACTGCAACTAACTAATGGATTGCCTTCATAGCCAGGCAAACAAGTACATAAGGCTCTGTGTGTATTAACTTTACAAACAGCATTCACAGCACAAGGCTTATACCAATCACATGGATTTCGACAATCTTCTTTGATGCATGCTCTATCATAAGGGCAGTCAGAATCTCTTGTACAAATTGGAGGTGGAGTTGTAGTTGTCACTAATAAAATTTTAAGACATTTTATATTTATTTAATCTTAACTATGTAATTATATATTTAAATATATTTAGAATTATTAAGTTTAAGTTGTTGTTTTTGTTTGTTTTTGTTTTTTAACCTCTTAATATAACAATTTAAGATCACACATTTTAATGAAATTATGTTTAAATCACAGCATTATTACCTTTAAAACACCCAATTTGGGGATTGCCTTCAAAACCAGGCAAACAGGAACATACAGCCCTGTGTGTATTTATTTTGCACTGAGCATTGGGACCACATGGTTTATACCACTCACAAGGATTACGGCAATCTTCCTGAATACAAGCTTTATCATATGGACAGTCTGAATCCCTCATACACACTGGTACAGGTGTCGTTACTAATTTACAAAACAATATAATTCAATGATAGGATAAAGAATTCAGTATGAAGAATTCTGTAGATAAAATTTATTCAATAAATTTGATGAAGAATATGCTTTACATTTTAAATATCTACACGTTTACATTCCAAATAAACTACAACAAAAAAGTTAAGTACCTTTGTCACATCCAGCTAATGGATTTCCTTCATAACCAGGTAAACAGATGCACAAAGCTCTGTGCATGTTAATTTTACATTGAGCATTAATTCCACATGGTTTAAACCATGTACAAGGATTACGACAATCCTCCTGAATGCAAGCCTTATCATAAGGGCAGTCAGAATCAATTGTACAAATCGGTTTGGGTGTTGTCACTACAAAAATGGAAGAACTTCATCATTAACATAAATGGTGTTATTAGGGCTGCTATTGTTATTATTTTCAAAATTATTGACTACCGATTCTTGCTATATTATTTTGTTAAATGTGCAATAGAAATTATATCCATATCTTTACACAGCAATCTATGTGCACAAGTTTATCAAGGTCAAATATAAAATATTTGTAAATATATTATTTGAGAGCTAAATCATTAGAATAAATATTATTTGTAGCATCTGTTTTACTTATTTTATTATCTTTTTAACTGGTTATTTAATTAATAAATAATTTGCTTCTATTATAGATTTATTTTACATCGAACTAACATTAATATTGAGTTTTATAAATGTATAATATTTGCATTAAGTATTCTTAATGAATTAGTATATATTATTTTTAAATAAAGCTTTGTTAAGATAATATTAGCAAAAATATTAATAGAATTTTATTCATTTCATTCATATTATTTAATAATTTACCTTCATGTAAACAGATACAAAGAGATTATTATTAAAGTTAGAAAATTAAACTCTTTATTAAAGCTATCTAAATTAAGTTTATAATACATCCTTCAATTATGAAAGATTATTAAACATTTAAAGAAAAAAAAGCCTTGAATAAATAATTCTAAAAACTTTACATTGAAATTTTAAATATTAAATTGTATTTTTAATTGTTAATGTTGAGGATATTTAAAAGTATCTAAGTAATTTTCTTCCATATCATTTGCAAAATTTTTAATTATCTGTTAATTACAATCTATTCTAACCTCTGTTGCAGGCGACAAGTGGATTGCCTTCATACTCAGGTTTACAAGTGCAAACAGCCCTGTGAGCCACGGATTTGCATATAGCATTAGGTGCACAGGGTCTGAACCACTCACATGGGTTTCTACAATCTTCTTGAATGCAAGACCTTTCAAATGGACAGTCATTATCACGAGTGCAGACTGGAGAAACAGTTGTCACTATCAAAAGCATTAACATTAAAGTTCAATTTTTATTTATGAACTGTCTGCAAATATTATTATTATT
The DNA here is from genome assembly GCA_023159025.1 of Thereuonema tuberculata. Taxonomy (NCBI): domain Eukaryota; kingdom Metazoa; phylum Arthropoda; class Chilopoda; order Scutigeromorpha; family Scutigeridae; genus Thereuonema; species Thereuonema tuberculata. The sequence continues at coordinate 54,624,991 of JAFIDM010009631.1, forward strand.
ACTACTACTACTAACAAGTCTAAAGACAATGAAAGATTTTTTTTTTTTATTTATTTACCGAGAGTACAGTTTATTGGAATACACCATATTAAAATCTGGAAATATTTAGATCTGCTCTGACTTACAAAAGAAATTTATTTTTCTCTGGAAATGTGAAATCAACAAAATGAAATACTAATGAAAATTCTTCACGTTGGAATCCCTCCCTTTCATAGGATTTACTATTGGAACATTAATAAAAATTACCAAATAGAAATGGTACTTGTAAACAGTTTTAGAGTAAGATTGGAATCTGTCAGTAAACCAAATTTAAAACTTATATTTGTAATAATAAAAACAGTGTTAGGATAGTAACTATACCTTTAAGGCACATAACCAAAGGGTTTCCTTCAAAGCCTGGCAAACAAGAACAAACTGCCTGATACATGCTCACTTTGCATTGTGCATTTTCTCCACAAGGTTTGTACCATGTGCAAGGATTTCTACAGTCCTGTTGAATGCATGCTTTATCATAGGGACAATCTGAATTTCTTACACAGATTGGGGGTGGTTGAGTTACTATTAAAGAAGTAATCACTTTACATTTAATCTTCTGTTAAGTTAAACAGCAAAAGCTGTTATTATTAAAATAATGAACTTAATATTTTAGCAAAAAAAAAAGAACTAAAAAATAAAATTTTACAATTCTACATTTCAATATTAGCTTTGAATTACATTTGATAATCAATAACATTTTATCAAAATTTTATAATAGATTTTGCTTTTCTTGTGTAAGAGATTTTAATTAATAAATGATTTAAATTCTAATTTAATACATTAATTAAAGTTTTTATTAATAAATGAAATAATAAATTAGATGTTTATCAGATTTATTAGTAGCGTAATTTCTTTACAACTGAAAATTTCTTTTAAAAATAAATGGCAACATAAATGCCAAACTATCATTATTAGTTAAGACTGAATAATTACAGGATTATGTTTAGAATTCATAAAATAAGATGAATAAAGCCTAGTCTTTGATAATGTTAAGGTTTTGTTTTTTAGTAATTGTGAAAAAGCAGATATGTTTGCAAATTGGTTAAAAAAAAGGCAAAATATTTCAGGTATAATACCTTCAGTGCATTCCACAAGAGGATTACCCTCGTAGCCTTCATTGCAAACACAGTAAGCCTTGTGCATATTCACCTTACAGTAGGCAAACTTAGCACAGGGCTTATACCATTCACAAGGATTATGACAATCCCCTTCTATACAAGATTTATCATATGGACAATCAGAATCTCTGTCACAAATATTTATTGGACCTGGTGCTGAAACTATATATACATAAGAACAATTTACAGAAATTGGAATTAGTCATCAGGCTGAATTCATAACTTCAGTATTCAAAAAGCACTAAGCTTAGTGGAGTTACAATTGAAAAGCTTTATTAGCATTGGCAAATATAATAAATAAAAGGGCTACCGTAGTTACAGATTAATGAAATGTTTGCAGTTGAATTTCATCAATCTGTAAGTTTGTTTCATTCTCTTCTTTATTATATTCTGGTGTTAAAATAACTATTTTAAGACAATGAAATAAATAAATATTCTAATATTCCATGCAGTTATTAATTTTAGTTTTTTAATATTTAGTTCACTTTTGTAATTATGATACTGATTATTATTATTCCTATTGAGAGCATCTTACTTTTTATATTAAAGAAATTTAGTTACTGTAGTGATTTCATTTAATGCTGGCAATTTCTAAAGTTATGTAATTATTCTACATTATGAAAATCGCATTCACATGCCATGCAATGTTATATATTCTGTGATTACAGTAAGTTAAATAATACTTTTTAATATATTAATAGTTTCATTTTAATTATTAATATATTGTAGAATGTTTAATTTGTTTAGTAAACTGAAACTGTTTAAATAAGGCAAATGACTTAGTCACTAAATAATTTTATTCAAATTTTTAATTTTAAAATTTAAAAAAATAAGTGACGAAATTTAAAGATTTTTATTAACTGTTCCTAAATTAATTTATCATTTGTAATTAAGAAGAAAGGCAAGGAAAATATTTTCTTTTTTTGTATTTAATTTAAAACAAAAATAAATAAATACAAAACAATTATAATTGTACCTTCATAACAACCCTCTAATGGATTGCCTTCAAACCCATCAAGGCATTTGCACATTGCCCTATGGTTTTTGACCCTGCAACGAGTATTATCACCACAAGGTTGATACCATTCACATGGGTTTCGACAATCTTCTTTAATGCATGCCCTATTTAGGGGACAGTCAGTGTCTGCTTTACATACAGATTGTTGTTGGCTCACTATATATTAAGAAAATAAATACACTCAATTGCAGCTTCAGTTCTATTACATTCTTATTTCTATAGTTTAAAAACTACAGCATGCAATTTTCTATCAAGGCAGTTTGGGTTTGCTAAATGCATATATTATAATCCAAGAAATTTAACTAGATTTAAAATTTTATAATTACTTTATAATACACTGATTCTGATTATTAATTGCCTAAAACCAAGGGCAACTATAAATTGTAAGTAATATAGTTTTACCCTTAAATTTTTGGAGAACTATAAATTCTAAATAAGTGATATAAAAACTTAACAAAAGATTTTTCCCTCATTAGTGTAAATTAACATACTATTATTTCTAATTTCTTCAGCAATAGATTAGCCTAAATGTATTTGCAACAATTAACAATCTTTCAAATGTGTCACTATTAATTTATAATTAAGTACCATAACCTAACTAAATTCATGATTTAAAATTAATAAATATAAACTAGTTTAGCAAAGCAAGAGCAGAGTTCTGTTATCAAAACAAGAAGCATCTTAGTATGAATTTTACAATTTGCCACCATAAATTTAAATAAATGGAACTTAAATAAAACAACTATGCCATTTCTTGGATTACAATATTACATCTTAAGCATATTTGTGGTTAGTGCATTAATCAATAGCCTGATAGAATAAGTACCTTGATCACATCCCACTAGAGGATTGCCTTCATAGCCTGGCAGACAGGAACAGAAGGCTTGATGCTGACGAAGACTACACTGGGAATATGTTCCACAGGGGTTAGACCAATTACAAGGGTCACCACAATGGCCATTAATACAAGCACTGTCTAAAGTGCACTCTGCATCTATAGTGCACACAGCTTCAGCATTAGCCAAAGGCAAGAGACAAAACAATTTTAATGAGATGCCAATAGCTTGAAAGTTAGCTTTTTGGGGGAATAAAAATGAAAGTGAGGCTGCCATCAAAAACAGTACATTCTGACCAATACTATCTTCTATGTAGAAGAATCGACCTGTGAAATCAAATGGCCACTGAACATTCAGCCCCAAGTGGATTTGTTCATGAGAATCTTCTTTGTTGGAGTCAGTATCTCCTCTCCATCTGGCTTTTGGAATTTCTATTGTGGGAAATAAAGGAACTGCTTTGGTATATAATGGTACTGGAGGAAAGGTTGTTTTTCATATTTGTTTCAATCTTAAAATGCTTTGTTAGTCTAAATGTTGGTTAAATAAATGAAATGCAACATATTTCTATCACTTTCACTCAAGAAAATAACACTTTTATTTGCCCCATTTATTTTTAATTTTTTTAAGATAATGTTCCCTGCATGCTCTTCTTCGATAAACTAAAAATTAATACAAAATTTTAATTTTAACTTCAAGGAATGAATATTTTGGAAAGGTTGTACAACTGCAGCACTGAGTGTTTGATTAAAGTATGTTGATGTGATTTTTTCCCTGCAACTTCAATTTATAGGTTTAAAGCTTTTAATGTAAATTGATATAACTTCTTAAATAAGTGATTTTATTTTTTGTTTGTTTGTATATTATGTTCTACTTTAATTTTTATAATCATTCTTGGCTCATTTGGATAAAAACATGAAATTGTATAATATTATTTATTTATTTACTGTAAACTAGAATGTAACGATAAATAACTTAAAATACACTGTATCAGCATCACTAAAGAAAAGTAATTAAATATCATTCATTTTTCACATCACTGTTTTCACACATACCACAGAAAATCTCAGATTCATTTTAAAACAGAACAACATAATGTTTATCAAATTAGTAACATCATATCAGTGTTTAAATGTGATTTGTCAAGGTTTAAATGTCAGTAGCAGCATTTTTATAAAAGTTGATTGTGAAGATTGTTGATTTGTGCAAGTCCTTTTGAATTCCTCACTGAAAAGTGCAATTATGGAAACAATGGAAGAAATAATAAACTTTTCTACAGAAAGCCTTAGAATAGCTAAATATATGGAATATTAAAATGGAAAAGATTACCTAACGATCTCAGATGAATGAATGAATGACAACAACTTGCTGAAGCTACGTTATAATATACATCATCACCCAATAACTCTTCCATTTATACACAGAACCACGTCACTGGACGTACACATTATGAAAACACAGCTGAAAATATATTGATTTGGCAAGACTTACCATATGCTTTTCTTTCATTTTTTTTTCCAAGGAAAAAACTCAAAGTTAAACACACCTGGATTCAGATAGGCCTGTTTAAATTTAAATCAGCCTTGTTAGTTAAAATAATCCACATGATAAGGAATAGAAGTAAGTTTGATGTTATTCTCCAAATCTCAATAGATAAAAGCCAACACACACCCATATCCAAACTAAACTAATTCAAATGAGATATTACAAATGTTATGTGAGGAACCTGAAGAATTAGAAGTAATTAATTAGAATTTTTTTTTCCCTTCAAATGCCAGATCAGAATTGATAAGTACCAATAGAGAAGAAAGACTAAATATACTATCTTATTCTCGCCATACCTTGACAACTAACAAGTGGATTCCCATCATGGTTTGGTGGACATTTACAGATTGCACCATGGTTAACAACACTACAAACTGCAAGAATTCCACATGGATTTCTGGGAAAGATGCAAGGATCCTGGCAGCCCCCTACTATGCAGGCTAGATCAATGGGGCACTCCATATCACTAGAGCAATAGCTAGTGTCATTCTTCTTATCTGGATTTGTTACTAGAGAAATGGTTTGTAATCCATCAGCCGCCAATAAAAAACAAGGAATCTTTATAAAAACACCAACTAATGCAGTTACTTGATTCAAAACTTGAAATTATTTTTTCTTCATTAATTTTATCAGTGTTGTTGTTGTTATTATTATTATTATTATTATTACTAAAAATGTGATAAATCTTCGAAATTGAATATAAAGTAAGGTTAGTAATATATATGTATATGTAATAAGTAATTATTATAATAGGATTAGTTGTCAGTTAATATGTAGAATTAAGATTAAATTAAAAATAGATTAAATAAAATATAATTATTAATGTATAAAACCAAAATGCTTTTGTCCTCTTTTAAATCATTTATGATATGACTTGTAAATCATATCTTACAAAATGATTTTATTTTTGCAATTAGGCATTTTGTTGGTAATAGTTATTTAAGAATTATTTTAGTTAATAATATATTAATGAAAGTATTTTCTTGTTGAAAACAGAATAAGGCCCAAAATCCAATTCCTAAAGAAATAAAAAGATTAACTTCCAGAAATATATGAAGATAATAAGATCAAAAATATAGAAAAACACCCAAAAGTTCATGTTGACAGCGAAATGATTAGCCAAAAAGAACCAAGTTGTTTTACTAACGTCCAAATTCCTTCTTTAGATTTGTGAAAGACAACCAATAGGTCAATGAAGGGAACAAAATCACCAGAATAGAACTGAAGACCCGAATCCTGAAATTGATAAATAAATTAAAATTTTAGCTTACAGTTTTTTGAAAACATACCTCTGAAGCATTCAGTCTGTGGATGACCTTCATACCCGGGAAGGCAAGAACAGACAGCCCTATGAGTATTGATACGACACTCAGCATTAAGTCCACAAGGCTTGTACCAATCGCAAGGGTCCCGACAGGCCAGCTGGATGCAAGCTCTGTCATAGGGACAATCAGAGTCTTTGGCACAAGGGGGCTTAGAGGTTGGAGGAGGAACAGGAGTGGGTGTAGGGAAATCTTGCTCTGAAAATTTGGAAAGAGGGTATCCAGGAAAAAATGTAAAATAAGGAACATGTGAGTAAGTTTGTTGTAAAATAAGAAAGAAATAGTCAGTTTCAGCTCAGATGGTTAATTCATGTAGGTTTTTCTAATGGTGAAATAATGATATGGAAATCCTACCATTAACTTTACACTGCTGTTGTGGAAATGCTGCAAATCTGCCTAAGAAAGGCTTTACTTATTTTTCATATTTTACTTTTGTTTGTTTTTTGTTTTTTTATTAATAATTAATTTTATTAATTAATTTTATTTTAAAGTTGGATTGAATGTTGCAGAATCTCTCCTCAAAGATTAAATAAAGGCAACAATAAAATGAATGATTTACTTTCTGGCTAACTAACAGCATTGGAAATTAGTGAGTATATACTATACAATTAAAAGAAGAAAAGCTTATCAATTTCTCACAATTTTCCTTTAAATCTAGATAACTATTCTAACTATCATTTTTCAACTATGTAAAAAATTTTAGGCAGATGCGACATGATTAACCATTATTCAAAAAAGCAGTCAAATGTTGTATAAACCTAAGACATGAAAAGTACTTATTGTTATTCATTTTTATTATTATTATTGTTAGATTCGTAAGAATAAAATTTGGGTTATCTAACATGACAGCTAATGACATTCAAAAACACAGATAAGAGGAAAAAAACCTCACACTCAAGCCACAGATGTATAAATAAATAAATATTTTAGATTTACATTGATTTTTCAATCACAATGTAATTAGTTTTAGATTTAGACTTTAATGTTGAAGTTAAAGTAGTTCTAATTTCCATTTTTCTTTAGATCTAATCATTTTATGAATTGACCAACTGAGCTTAAGAAAAAGAAGATAAGAAATCATGAATGAAAATATTTATTTGGTAAAAAAAAAGTGATTGATTTCATACACTTTGAGTAAAGACATAGTAAAAATGATTGAAAAAAAAAAAAAGGGTTTCCCCCCCCCCCCCCCCCAATTTCTTTTTTGACCACTGATTTTGGAAAAAATATACAATACAGTTACTTGCTCTACACTTTTTAATGAGAAATTAGAAAGAAGAAATTATTTCCTATCCATCTCACACTATATGTATAGATAATACTAATATCACCATATATATGTATTGTTGTTGTTTCTTTTTTTTTTTTTTCAGATCACATTCATATTTTTTTTATAAAACAATAGAACTATGAAGAAAAAAACTGAATAAAATATAATAGCACTGCTTTAAATGATATGCAATTGCATCAATTACATAGCAAAAATGCAGAAAATTTATGCAAAGACTTTTTTTAGGTTTTATTGGAATTTCAATTTGTGAGAAGTTCATTTATAAGATAAGAAACAAATAAAAAAAAGAAAGAAATTCTTAATGTAAGAACTATGATATGGTTAAATTAAAAAGTGTATTGCAAGTTGGGTTTTTTTTTTTTTGTTTTTGTTTTTTTTTTTCCTGTTAGAAATACTGATATTTTAAGAACTGAACTTAGAGAACTTCTTTAAAATTAAAAACTGTAAAAAATATAACGTATGTGAAAAAGACATAATTACAGAGAAAATTACATTACATACTAAAAGAATAGCAGAAATTGGTTTGATCAATATTGAATTAAATTGAAAATATGAAGAAACAGAATAAGCTGTACCTTGACAAGATACAGTAGGATTGCCTGTTTGGCCTGGTGGACATCTGCAAATAGCTTTATGATTACTATTCCTACATATTGCAGTGGGAGCGCAAGGTTTATACCACTCACATGGATAAACACATCTATTCTTCACACAGGACTTATCCTTAGAACAGTCCTGATCTCGACTACATTCCACTTCTACATCAGCTGGTGGTGGAGTGGTGGTAGGTTGAGATGGTGTTTTTGTCACTGAATAATTACAGAGAGCATAGACAGAAATGTAAGGATATGAAAAGATGAAGAGAAAAGTACTAAACAATAATTAGGATAACTATTAAATTTGAAGATTTTCAAAAAAAAAAAAAAATAAAAAAGAAGCTCAAATTTCACTTGTTATAGGTTACCGTGTAGGTCCTTTTTTTGAGGGATTTCCTCACTCCGGGATGAGATATTATCTCGATATTTCGGCCCCGTGCCTCGGGCCTTCTTCGGGAGATGTTTTAAAAGTCAATCACATGAAGGTGAGCGCATAACGAACGACTTTCGTCGTTAGTTTCTCGGATGAGTTGCTCATGTTGTTTGATTCCGAGCGAATGGTGACTGCACTGAGAAGGAGAGGGGGTGGACGGGAAACCCTAGTGCAGTCACAGTGTAGTCGTTCGTTATGTGCTCACCTTCATGTGATTGACTTTTAAAACATCTCCCGAAGAAGGCCCGAGGCACGGGGCCGAAAAATCGAGAT
>JAFIDM010009631.1:54638455-54660222 GCA_023159025.1 Thereuonema tuberculata
CAAAATGGTTTTTGTTAGTTGATCTGATAATAACCTACTATCTTATGAATCATGCAACTTAGTACTAACATTTTAAAATTTGGAAAATATCGAGATGTTAATTTTAATATTAGATTATAATGTTTAGTCTGTATTTTAAAAATTACTAAAAATAATTGAGGTTTTAGTTTAACATTTTAATCCTAAAATTATTTTTTTCTGTATGTTATCTGTCAGTAATTATCAGTTAATTGTTAGTTAAAATAATTAATTAAAAATGCATTAACAGTAAAGAAATAAGTAAGCCTACTTAATTTTTTTTTTCATTAATGATACTGTTGTTATATTTATTATTTTCCAAGAAATGTAGCAATTATTGGAATAAATTTCTCCACCAAGTTAAATGATAAATTAGATGTTGGTTGTGAACCAAATATCCACCAAGCTTTCAATTTGCTTCTATAAGTTATTTTACCTGGTGTGCACGCTACTCTAGGATTTCCTTCAAAGCCACGTGGACAAGTACAGATGGCTCTGTGAAGCATCACTTTGCATAAAGCTTTCTCTCCACAAGCACCTTTCATTTGACAAGGTACTTGGCATTTTCCATCGATGCAAGCACGGTCATTGGGACATTCTTGATGAGATTTACAAAATTCTTCTCTTGATTGTGCTGGTTGAGGAGAAGTAGGAGGGGTAACAGAAGGACGAATAAAGAGAGGTGGGGAAATGACAACCTTTTCTGTAGTTGGATAAAGAGGACCAGATGATGGAGGCAACTCTGTGAGAAGTTAAATGCAAAAGAAAATCAAGCAATATTGCAAACATTTTTTTAAATGACTAAGATGATATAAATATGATATGATTATTTTTAGATATTAAATACTATTGCATATTTTTTCCAACCCTGCTCAATCAATGCCATGTAATAATGGCATCAATGATGATTATGATTAAGTTAAGCAATATCAATTGGGAAAGCTCACATAGTGATTAAGCTCCTTATTTCTGAGAAGTAGTATGAGCAATTATCATTGTCAATAGTCAGTCCATCTATATGCACACACTGCCAGAAGACTGGCCACAATGAATTTATTGAAATTTCATATTCATATATTATCCACTTTATATGAAGCCTAAATGAAATTGAATGCCAATTTATAATTTTTTTTTTAAATTTAAAAATTTAAAAATCAAGACTGATTCTTTTGAAATTATTATAATCATTAGCAAAACATGTTACAACAGCAAATCAGTACTTGGACTAAGGAATCAATGCAGTAAGTTAATACTTGAAATTACTTTTTTTTTACTTTGAAAGAAATGTATTTGTATAATTCCAAAGTTGAAGAATCATATCATATTTAATTATAAACAAATTCAGAAAAGCTTACAATATGCTTATGCAAAGTAAATGAGAAGCAGAAAAGGCTAAAGAAAAAAAAAAGTACACAATAACAAAAGCATTAATGAGATGATAATCAATTAAATTCTGAGAATTTACTACAAACAAATGATATAAAATGACACCACTGAAGTGTAAACTGAAGAGTGAAAAAAGAAGAGTGATATGTATTCAAATGAAAAACTTGAAATTATTTTTGAGTATTGAAGTAACTTAAAGGAAGTGAAGAAAAGAAAATGAGATATAGAGAAAGAAAAACAATGTTTGAAGTTATAGGAAGATATATCAGAAATAAGTAAAGTATTTAACTAATTAAGTAAAAATAGATTTACATGAAAATTGATGTGATTTGAAGATTGGACAAGAAGAGATGAATGAAAATGAGAGAATTTGTTTTTGTTAGGAAAGTAAAATTAATCAATGAGTAATAGCTTAAAGTAAGCAATCTACTTAATAAAAAATGAAATATTACATAATACTGTTTAAGAAATGCAAAGAAATGTTTTTTAATTGAATCTAGAGAATTTATAATCCTCTAAATCAATTAAAATAATTTAAAAGTTTTCCTTAAGTGAAGGAACAAACGTGTGAAAAATAATGTGTTACACAAAGTGAATCATAATGCATAAAAGTAATACTGAAATATCTTAACATCTTTTCACAATTAATGTAAGATAAAGCAAAGTTATTCTGCTTAGCAATGGGAGTGCAAAGTAGCTTATGACTCTTTTAATATTTAAAAGCAGAGAATGAGAGAAGTAAAATAGATAGTATAGAGAATTAAAAACAAGAATACAATTTAGAAACAAATTTGGAAAGATGAAAGCAAAAGAATTATGAGTCACTTTGCAGATTAGTTAAGTTTATTTAAAAGAAAAAAAAATGATAAATGGTTATTGGAACTACTGAAAGTATTTACTGGTATGTGTTAGCAATTTGTACTTATTTAAATAGTTACCTGAAGAAACACATTCTACTTTGGGATTGCCTTTAAAGCCTCTAGGACAGGTACAGATTGCTTTGTGTATTACAGCTTTACAAACTGCACTGATACCACAAACATCAGGCATATCACAAGGATTTTGGCATTTTCCATCAATACAGCCCTTAGAATTAGGGCAGTCATAGTCTAAGTAACAGCTAGGTCGCTTTGTGGTTGTTGATGTAGACTGTTCTGGTAAAGTACTCTCAGGAGTATCAAGTTCAATATTATTTAAAGGTGTTTTGTTTTCTTCCTGTTTTTCAGGTTGTTTTGTTCGAGAACCAAATGTTATGAGTTCAGTAAGGATATCAAGTACTGGTGTAGATGTAAACAATCCTTGAGGAGTTGACACATCAGTAGAATGAGTTTCAAATAATTCAGGGAACTGTGTTCCTACCTCAGGATGTTTACTGATAACTTCATGTGTTTCTTCAAACAGTTTTTGAGTAGTTTGTGTAATTGGGATACCAAATGATGTGACATCTTTAGGGGACTCAGAAGAAAGGTCCCCATGCAACTCTGGTTGTGTTTCCTTCAGTCTACTGGTGTATTGTAGCCTTTCTCTATGTATTTCATTTGTTGTTGAAGAGGTTAAAGTTTTAGTCTCGACAAAGGAATCAGGACTAACTGATTCTTGATCCTGTGACCCAAACTCAGGAGACTTATTAAAAATTTGTGGCCTGCCTTCAAACTGTTCCTTAGTAGTTGGATTACTAAATTCTTTGGTATTTATATATAATCCAGGATCAGCAGTAAAGAATTCGCCAGATGGATGAGGACCAAATGATTCTGGGATTGGTGTTTCATGAAAATTTTTAGTAGAAGGTGGGATGTATGTTGTTCTTTCAGTGTGTAAAGGTCTGGATGAAAAGTTTTCTTTTAGTGGATGCGTATCAAGAGTTTTGGGACCTTCCAAAATTGTTTCAAGAGAATGGCTTAAAACATCAGAGTTTCTATGTGGCTGGTGTGGTTTGTTTGTGGCTGGTGAACCAACAGTTATTAGAGTTTCAGGAACAGAGACTGAGAACACTTCCAATGGATCTGGACCAACTGATACTGAAAAGTTTGGTCCTAGATCTTGAGAGTTAATATTCTGTACTGGTTCTTGTGATCTTTGCGTTGAGAAACCAAATACTACTTTATCTACAGGAGATTCAGGAGTAGATGCATGGATATCTCCAGAAACATGTGGACTAGAAGATTCAGGTAACTGAGGTGAATTTTCTTGTTGCTTAGTAGTAACTTCTAATCTTTGTGGGGTATTGGTGGTAGGAAAACTAAATTCTGTATTATCAAAAGGAGAAATGGGAGTGGATGGAAGGTATCCTCCAGGATACTGAGGATTTGAAAAGGATTCTGGGAATTGTGATCCTATTTCATGTGCAATGGTAGTTAATTCAGGTTTTTCTTCACTAGGATTTTGTGAGGGTGGAGAACTATCTCCTGTAGCTTCTGCAGGGCTTTTCAATTTAGAAGGAAATAATCCTTCTGGTGGATGGGTGTCTTGGAAATTTGGGAATCCTGGATTTGTATTAGAGGGTTTAACAAAAATGTCAGGTCCTTCTCCCTTTGATTCCTCTGATGCTGGGAGATTAAATGCTGTTTTATCTGCAGGAGATTCAGAACTGGGAAGAAAATGAACACCAAAAGATTGTGGGCCTTTGACATCCAATTTATGAGGCTTATCAGAAAATTCTGCAAATGGAGTCTCAGTTATGGAACTAAATATTGGGGATTCAGTGGAGAAGTCAGAATCTGTATTGAAAAATCCAAGATCAGATGGAAGATTTGGAGATATTGTATCAACATTTTCTCGAAACTTTGATTCTATTTGTTTTGTAGAGGGAGTAGGACTTGTATTTAACTGTTGGTATTTGGAAGATGTTTGGATAGAAACAGAAGATTCTGTCAGTGGCACAGATAAAGAGGAATATTGCATGGGAGTAACAGGAGTATCAGAATTCTGATTATTAATATCTACTGAAAATGATGTAGAGAACTTTTCCGAATGAAAAGAATCTTTTGTAGTTAAAGTCACAACTGAAGGAAAATATGGTCTTTCAGTCAGTCTTTCTGAAGGAGGTAATGACTGTGTTGATAAATATTCATTTTTCACAGGTGGAAGAGAGTCAGTGTGTGCATGCCTAATAGGTGAATTGGAAGGAAATGTTGGTAGAGTTGTTGATTTAGGATTAGAAGTAGTTTGTGGTAAATCTAACACAGTTTGTTGTACCACATCCATAGGAGGAATGGAAGATAGTTCAGGTGCTACAGAAAAGAGGAAAAATTACTAAGAGTTTATAACTAATAAGTAGAGATTACAAGAAAAGTAAATTTATTAGTTCCATGAATCAGTTGATGAAAATAAATTGCTTACAATTTATCTATTGCTTACAATTTATCTATATAGAACAAGTAAGATTCATATAAGAAATTATTACATCTACAATTTAATAATAAGAAATAATTTGTAATCTGTTGTAACGTTTCAGATCTGTTGTAACAAATTTCAGGAAAATAGTAAGAATATATAGCAAAAGTGAAATAAATGGACTAATGATAAAACTCATTCTGTCATTAAAAGACATGGATCCTAAGCAGTTTTACATATAATCATTTCATCATTTCATAAAAAGCTATACATCTTTATTAGATATCTGACAATATTATTCAATTTTTAAAAATATAAGTATATATGAGATTTATAAAATAAAAAGTGTTGATGTAGTACTAATAATTATGATCAGTTATTAATGTTTATATATTGAATATATGTAGGGCATTGACTTAATTATTAATGATTTTTGTTTAGAATGATGGAGTTTTGAAGTATTTCTGAGAACGTAAGAGTGAATACTTGGGGAAAAAAAAAAAGGAGTGAAAAGAAAGAAATCATTCAAACACAGAATCTCTGAAAAAACTGAGGAAAATATTTAATGTGACTTATGTAGCCATATGTTAAGAACTTTCCTTTTTTTATGAAAGTCTATTATTTCATAAAATTGTTGTATTATTTTTAATAACAAATGATAATAACTGAAACAAACCCCCTATTTTCTCTATATATTTTTTAAAAACATCTTTAATTGCAAAATTGTCATAATCACATATGTAGTAAAGGTATGGTTGTGTAAATGTTTAATAAGACTTGCTGTAAGGTGATAAAAGAAAAATCATAGTGATTTTCTACCAGTGTTATTCTTGTGTTTTTGTTATTAAAATAAACCTGGTGTCCAGCTTGACTAATAAATATTTCAATTCTAAAACAAAATGTAATTTGCCTTATCTTCAATAATTGATTAGAGAATAAATATTAAGAAATATGGTATAAAAAGAAAAAAAAAATCTTATTACAAAATTTACTCCACATATATAACTGAAGATAGGAAGTGATTTATTTTGTTCTAAAATTTTTATTGAGAAAGAACTGAATTTCACTTAAACATAACAATATTAAAAAATATAATTCAAGCATGAAGATAATTTAAAATCAGATTGTTTATAAACTATATTAATTAATAGGGAAAAAAATCAAAAGCATTAAACTGTAAAATACTTAACTAATAAAGAAAACTAAAATTAAGTTTTAAAATATTATAGATTTACCTAATAATTCATAATAACTACATTAAAAATATTTTTAAAAATTTATGTTAGTTTAAAAGCATTCCCATTTTAGATTTTATGCATTTATTGTTATATTATCCCTTTTCCTGCTATTGAAAATGTTTAAAATCAAAGAGCAAACTTATTAGTTTAATTGTTTAAACTCGATTAGTGTTTTAATAGAAATCTTACATTTAATTGAAGTACAATTCAAGTTGCATATTTAGTTGAAGTATAATTCGAGTTAATTACAGTTTTAAATAAATGGAATATCATTTCTGAAAAATAAAAAGGGATAGGTATTTCTTTATAAAGTACAATATGCTTTATTAATTATAAATAATAATAATAATAATAATAATAATTTTTTTTTTTTTTTTTTAGTTTTCCAATTCTATGTATGTATCCCTCTATGTGTAATGCAAGAGTCATTCCTCTATGTATAACGAGTCGGTATTTTCACATGGCCAGCTTTATGTTGCCTTGTCGCGTTCACAAAACAGAGACAACATCAAAGTACTTATCAAAAAAAAAAACTGATAGTCAAGGTCATTTGCTAAATGATGCTAGAATTTTCACTCGCAATGTGAATAACAATCAAACCTCCCAATAAACAACTTAATTTATGTTCCTAGCAATGCATTCATTTTAATTTTCTATCCATCATATGATGGGCAAATACTTTAGTAATAATAATAATAATACTTGTTTTTTTTTTTGGTTTTTTTTTGGCCGCTAGCCCTAGAAAAGAGAAAAATTTCCTGCAATATCCAGTATATCGTATTCAGTACTATTTAAGCTATTTAAGTTATTTTTTAGGCCTTTTTCACTACATAATTGAAATCTCAATCATATCTGGATATCAGAATTGTTGTGAAGAAGTACAGAAAAGGAGGATTTCTATGTAATTCTTCTTTTTTTTTTTTTTTTTTTTTTTTTCAATAGATCATGATGTATAATAAAAACAACTGAGACAAGCGAAATACCACAGTAATTACACTTGTGATTAAAAATTCGAAAATCAAGGATTTCAAACTAAATTAGAGTTCTTTAGTGAAGTTGACTTCTGTTGGAAAAGTTTATAGCAATTGTGAAAAATTACTGTACTTAACATTTGACAAATTTTATAATAAATTTATTAAGCTTCTTTTCTCTTTGAGTTATAATTAAAAATATATATATTCCTAACTGTTCTCAAACAGAAAATTTCAAATTAATTAAATTTGATGTCTATGTAAAAGGTATATAATAAAATTTCCAAAATCAATAAGTAGAAAAAAATGAGGAATACATTATTTCTAATACACATATCATACTTACAATTTCCACAATTTTCAGAATATGATATCATATTATAATATATTAAATTATATTCCAAAGGGTAGGGGATATCCAAAAGCATAATGAAGCAAAGTAATCATAAAAGCAATTTTTTCCACATTACCTCTCACCAAGTTAAAAAATAAAATAGTGCAAGCAGGTTGTTATTTAACTTTTATTTTAATGTAGGAAAGTTAAAATTGATAAATTTAAATTAGCTTGTTAAAGCACTTCAATTTCTAAATTAATTAGAAATTGACACAATTTCACCTTACCATCATCATAATAATAGCAAACTATATATTAAAGCACTTGTTTATTGCAACTATTCAAAGATTTATCCTTAATAAAAAACAAAATAATTACATATAACTTAAAAACAAAGAAAATCAACTAATGTAATTGTTATCTACACTTATGCTAGAGATATTGCAAAGATTTTTTTTTTTTTTTTTCATTAACTACCATCTAAAATATAAAAGCACAGCAATCAGAAGATTGTAATATATATTTATACTAAAGTAAAATGATGCATGTAGGATTGCCTAACTTAATAAACTCATTAAGGGAAAAATTTATCCTACCATAACAGCCTCTTACTGGATCCCCCTCATAGCCTGGAGGACACACACACACTGGACGATGGCCTTCCATTCTGCATTCAGCTATACTAGAGCATGGGTTGTTTGCAATACAAACACTGACACAGTAATTATGTTCACAGGCAGCATCATCAGGACAATCATCATCAGTGTTGCAGGCAACTATATAAACAAAAATAAACAAGGAAGAACAAAAAGATAAAGAATTAAACAATTAAATAATATTTCCAAACTTTTTGTTATGCTCCTTTAAAAATTCTAACATATGTTAGGGGCCACTAATACACATGCTATCCAAATAACAGAAAGTACTATTAACTTAAAAATTAGTTAATAATGTAACAAAACAAACTTGTTTATTTTTATGAGATTCACGACAATTAAAGAATTTTGTTTGTATGCTTATGCCTCATTTTGAACTGTTGTCAAATAACTGAATATTCTCTACTGAAAACTAATGCTGCCACCTTTTCATTAGCAATAGTTATCAAAATGGTTAAAAATCTTATTAACTAGCACTGACAATTATTTAGTTCTTATTTTTTTAGTTGAAAGTTTTATTAAAATTAGAAGGTAAAGAAAATTTAATTAGTTTAGTATAATATTTAAAACAGTTCTGTTAAAATAGTTAATCTAATTCAATCATGCTAAATTTCTTAAAATTAAAAGTTAAGAAGTTTGAAAAACTGATATTTTTATACATTTAATATTTTAAGTTTCATTTAGCCACTTAAAAGCAAATTATTAAAATTATAATTTAGGAAGGAGTTAGTATGAGAAGTTAATATTTAAAAATACTAACAGATGTTAATTTAATTTTTTAAATTTTTTTTTTTGCCACCAAAATTATTGTATATTTTTAAATATTGCTAAAATTAAAATTAGATCTACATTTAAGCAACTTTTATTTTTTTAGGAAATCATTTAATTATATTTTAAAAAATTAGCATTCTAATCATATAATTAGCTGTAATATTTTATATTAATTTCTAGCCACTACTTTTTTTTGGGGGGGGGGGGGGGCAGGGGTTTATTTTTGTATGATTAGTTATCAATAACCAATTGCTCCCTGGTTATGCACCTATTTTATTTTATTGTCTACCTTTAACACATTTTCTGAGTGGATCTCCTGCATATCCCGTTGGACAGGAGCAACTGATCAGATGATTCATTGTTTCACAGTGAGCATTCGTTCCACAGGTATTGTTAACAACACACAGGTCAATGCAATGTCTTTCAATGCAGCATTTGGTTGGAGGACAGTCAGGATTGCCTTGGCATTCAATAACTAGTTATGAAAGAGAAGAAAGAGCTTGGCAGAGGAAATACAAAGAATGCGACAGAGAAATATTAAAAGAAAAAAAGGTAAACAATTAAATATGACTAAGATTTGAAAGTGCACTTTTTTTTTAAGCATTCAGTTAAGAATTGCTTTAGTAATTTTGATAAAATATGGAGAAAACTGCAATACAACATAATAGCTTTAAGTTTGATTGTTAAACAATGTCATCATAATGACTACTTAAAGCTAATATGAAATATTGCTTAATTTAATGAAATTTAATTACAAAAAAGAATACATTTTGAAGATATAACATCTGCCAATACAGAATTCAGACTATTAAGAGAATTTAAGTAGATAGCTATATTATTGACAGCAATTCCCAATAAAAAATTTTTTTTTTTTTTTTTTTTTTTGATTCATTAGAAATTTAGGCAAAAGTAACATGCAAATATATTCAAAGATTATCAAGTATCAGATGCATTAAAAGTAATAGAGAAAAAAAAAAGCAAAACTTTTATTTTTATTTAATGCCATCAAAACAACCACTAGGCTTAGTGGTAAGAGAGAGAGGTGTCAACAAAATAACATGGTGAAATGAAAAGATAAATACAAGCAGCTATATTAAAAATGGAATTATTTTCATATCTATAAATACCATCTTATTGTGTCAAGGCATGCATATATTATCATTATTTTAAGGCAATACTTCATTCAAAGCCATGCCAACAGATTAAATATTTCAATTAACTTCTTCATTAGCTATTCTAGTCATTAAGTGTTTTATATCTCTCGATTATGAGAGCAAATGATGAATGATAAGATATCATTATCTAGGGATTGAAAATACTGCAGCATAAATAATAGAACATGGTTCCTCCACCACAGGAGCTACTAAAAAACTGTCAGGAGATAAACTGGGATCTCAAAAGTGGAAGACTAATGACCAAATCATTTGATCATCTGTACTGCACTGAAATGACCTTTTATTATTATTATTGCTACCTTTTATTATTAAAACATAACAAAATGATATCTTTTTTTTAATGATTTCTTTTTCATTACATTAAGCTGCAATTTATCAAGAATTATGAAGAAAATTAATATTTTTTTAAATGTTTCAGTGAAAAGATTATCTCAAAATCAAGGACTATCTTTAACAAAAAGAGATCAAAATTTATTCATAGATTAGATCATTATTTTATTATTATTCTTCTTTTAAAAAACAAAACAAAACAAGAACTTATTAATAAGAAGTAAAAGTCAAGAATTATTTTTATTTTTATGAAAGAAGTAAATGATTTATTTATTTGTTATTTTAAATAATAAGTAACATACTTAGAGAGATGTAATAAATTTTTGTTCTGTATCTAAAAATTGCTAAAAATACCTCATTTATTTGTTACTCTTATTGTATTTGGAATGTATTATTATTATATGGAATATATTAAATTACAAATATATTTTGAAACTTCATTCCCATGAATTATAATAGGGTTTTTTTTTTATTATTTTTTTTTCAAATGATCTTAGACTGTAATTCAATGAATGCATTATCAAGTATGAAAATAAAGGAAAACATGCTTATTAAATGTTTACTAGGATGGAGACCAAATCAAAACAAAATTTCAATTCCTAAACATTTTCAGTGTTAAACGATAGAATAATAAATTGCTGCTTCCCTCAAGGAGAGCAAACAAACAAACTTAAAATAAAATATAAACAGTAAAATAAACTTTATTTATTTTTTGATGAATTCTCTGTTGTTTTATCAGAGCAATATAGAACATCTAGGATGTTATTCCATATACCTTTGCAGCCAGCTCTGAGCTGATCTTCATTTGATCATTGTTTGTTGTCATTGTTTTCACTAATAAAATGTCAAAATTAAAGATCTGAGGTTCCAAGGGAGTGTTAGGATTGAGAATGTTACAGTCATAAGTAGTAAAAAAATATTTTTTAATTCAAGAACACATTTTTGTTATTGCTTGGTAACTTCTAACAAAAGCCATAAGAGCTCATTTTTTTATGTTAATTACTCCAAATGCAGCTCCAAATGAATTCTTAAAAGGCTGCAGCTAACTCCAGAACAGATGAATTGAATGTCACTTCACAAGAGTCCATCGAAAGATCAGCATAGACTCACAGGAAATCTGAGCTCAAAAGAATTGTAAGTGAGGTTGAATAAGCAAAGGTTACTATAAACAATACCTATGAAGAAACAGTGCCTTGAGATTAAGAATCTCTTCTGATTAGAACAGAATTTATTCTGAATTGAATAAATGGCACAATAGATGGAAAGTTAGATTTCCAAGGAGAAATACATTGTGAATATTGATCCCAGACAGTATATAATATATAAGCATGTGAAACATAATGTATTAATTAAAAGAGTTCAAAAATTCTGTTGTTTCAATAAACAATGCAAACTAATATTACATTGAACAAGAAATTAAGGCATTTGACCTGAGATTTGATTCACATTGTTTACACTGTGAAGACAGCAAAGGAAGGCTATTGTTTACAGACCCAGAAGATAGTAAAAGAAATATTCTGTTTACTGCCAAATTATTTCTTGTTAAGCAAAGGGATCATAAACTTTTGTGAATATGATATACTTTTAAATATTTATATAAATACAAAAAAGAATAAGATTTAAAATTTAGAGGCAATTTAGCATCTTCAAAATTATGCTAAAGCTTAAGCAACAACCCTTCAAAAGTATTTCTTAATGATTAACATAATTTTTTCATTTTTACCAATGAAAACTTTTCAGAAATATATAAAAAAAAATTACCAATGTATTTAATATCAAAAATTTTATATTTTAGTAATTAACTGTTTATTATTTTAATTTTCTGTAATGATATGTAAATTTTATTAAAGTCTGTCAATGGGTGATTTCCTAACAGAAAAAAAAGAAGATTGCTTAACTATACTGAAATAAATGCATTGTTATTGACAAAACAAATTATTAGAACACAGAGAACATTTCCTAAGCCTTATGAACCATAGAAAATGAGACCACACTATACCTTGGACACATCGGACACGTGGATCTCCATAGAAACCCTTGGGGCATGCACAAAAAGCCTGATGATTCTGGGAGATGCAGAGAGACCCTTGCCCACAGGCATAGCCAACGGTGCATGGGTCAATGCAGCGTCCCTTCTGGCAAGCATAGCGACTGGCACAATCAGCGTCGCAAGAGCACTCTTGGTCTTTTGAGAAGAATTGAAGGGAAGGAAATAGAATGACATCACAAACAAACAAGTAAATGAAGAAAGTAAATGTACACAAATATATTAACCAAATACCTTGAAGAACATGTAAGTGGGTGAAGGGAAGTATTGTATTACAGGTTAAAGTCTTATGGAATCAATTTCAGATCAACTTTTCTTACTCAATAATTATAATATTTTATCATTTAAAGTATGTAAAAAACTAGCAGTAAGCTTAATTAATAATAACTCACATTTACTAATAATAATTTAAATCGCTGAAATCTTTCTTATCAAAGCAATAGAAATTACTTCAATATTTGGTAAAAGCAGACTAGAGATTATAATATCACAGCTGTTAGAGAAAATACTGTGCCTTTCTAATTGTAAACTTAATTTTTACAGACATTCTCTATTTTAATGCTTTGGTGGTTTGTTAAGATTATTGATAACTAAGTAGCATAATTCAAATTTTAAAAAGATAAAAAAACCAAAGTTCTTCTATCTTAAAAATCAAAAGGATTATCAATTAAGTAACTTTCATTGTTTCAAATTTGGCAGAATTTCAATCCATAAAAATTATATACATAGCAAATAAGCATTATTAACTTTTGATATGAAACTGAAATGTCACGATAAGAAATTGAAATTATCTTGAGTTATTGATACTTCACAAGACAATACATAACTTATCATTTGAATATATACTCAGCATATGCTGGAAAACAATAGAGAGATAAGAATAAACTAAATTGGATGGGAGCAGTGATCTGAAAATCCTGCCTCAATAATTTTAAAACTGTAAATGTGCTGAACTGGTCTTACTTAAGTAACTTAAATAATAATTGTAACTTAAGGTAATAAAAAGTAAGTCTATAATTTTAAATGATCCATAAAACTTAACATTAAATTTATAATGAAATAAACATTTAATAAATTAAATTACACTTTATTTGTCATTCTTTAACATATTTTTGAGAACAGAAAAGAAACTGAAAATTTATAAACATACAAAGTAGATAGTTAACATTATTAGTGCATTTTTTTTTTTTTTTTTGGGATACTAAAAGCTCCCCAGTTACAGCATGCAAAGCAAACCCTAGAATTATTCAACTGATTAAAAAAAAGACTAATAAAGAAACACATAATAAAAACAAACTAAGCAGAAATGTTAGCAGGTTTTGGGAAGCATTAGAAAAAAATTGAAGCAATAAAGGGAAAACTTAATTTTTTTGTCTGGTGAATGATACTGAATGCAAATTGTTATAATGTGAGCAGCTGTATATATATTTATATATATATAAATATAGGCTTGTCTTTCTTTCTTGTTTTAATTATTTCTTTGGTAATTAGCAAAATTGTGCGAAGCTGTTCTAAATGGGTGAAGTTAGTGTCAAATCAGACAGGTTTCTAACACTTCTTACCTTTACAAGATAGATCACCATCACATTTGCCAGGAGCTATAAAAAGTATAATGAGGTAAATCAAATACCTACAATTAAATGTTCAGGTATAATTCTAATAATCTAATCTAAGTTTCATATTGTCAATCTTTAAAAAATATGCTCCTTAAAAACACCCTTTAAAAAAATGCAGATGATCAGAAGTCTCTACTACCCTCCTCAGGAATTTTCTGACAAAAACAAAATCACTAAGTAGTTGATTTCTAATCTCTTACATTGTTTTTTAATAAAAAAAACAAACAAATGTAATTAATCTCTCAAATGAAGGAATATTCTGTCACAACCTTAATCAGTGCATAGAAGAAAAGGCCTATACCATAACAGTCACAAAAGTTAACCAGTATACCTCGTCACTGCATTCAACAGTGCAACGGATGAAAAGATTTCCCTAGAAACCTTATAGAAAAAAAAAAAAAAAAAAAAAAATTGCAGATCAAAGTATTTCACATAAGCTTGAGTCTCTAGGTTAGCTATAAAGATGCTTCCATCATTTCTGAAATTAAATTAAAATTGACTGGATGAGATAATCCATCTAAGGCAGTTTAGTGCAATCTTTATTTTTGCATTTAGCTTAAGAGATGATGGCATGGACTGTAAGAATATGCAAACCATGGATTTTGAGAAAATGCATCACACAACAATGTAGATTACACTATATTCAATAACTGCATCTGAGCTCTGAATACCAGCAGATGGCCAGAATGCAATTGAGCAATTTTTCTGACAATGCATATCTTAATGTTGATGAATCTGCACCTTGTTTCCGGTTGTTTGTTGTAAAGCATCAATATTAATTTGAGATGCTTGGATACAGCTGGCTAAGTTCAAGCAACAATCTGTTGTTCTTTCTAGCTGAATAACGATATTGGACCATTTGATCTCTGAAGATTTGAAGTTGAGTGTGTATGTTATTCAATAACATTGACTGATGAACTAAGTTACAGAACTCAGGTAAGTATTTCCGACACGAGCCTCCATTGGTGCATAGGAGAGCTGAAGTTTTAGTTTCCAGCATTTCAGTGACCATTGGGACTAGTTGAGATTGGGTGATTAGTCCAATGCTCACTTGCCTTTACCCTTCCCCCCACCAACAAAGAACCCAGTTCCCATTTTACAGAGGGATGGATGAACTATGGCACTTGGCCAAGAATAATTTTTGTGAGTAAGAAATAATAAGTTCTTTCCATGGCTTACTAAATTTAATATGAATCTGTATAAATCCTTCTATTAGAAAGTTTCAAAGAAAAAAAAATTAAAAAACTTAAACAGTATGAAAATTACAACATAGTTTCTCAATATACAAATAATTAATGTGATTATTATTTTCAACTTTTTATATCAACTTACCCATACAACGTCCATCAATACATTTTTCAGTTTTGAGACAGTCATTATCTTTCCGACAGTGAGCGACATCATGTACATCATTTGAGCCTGTAATATTGAAAACATAAATACTGTAATGTCACAAACTATATATAAACTTTTAAAGTATACAAATTTACTTTACAACTTTTATCAGTCAAATCAATAAAAATCCAACACTCACATCCATAAACAGAGTATGGATCACCGAAGTATCCACGTTCACAGGTACATGTGAAGCTTCCTGGAGTATTAGTACAAAGAGCATGAGGTCCACACTGATTGTTACTACATTCGTTCACATCTAAAATGAGTAAAAAAGAAGTTTTAATGTGAAATGGAAATTATCTAAAGTATTAATATCAAACCCATGTAATTAAGGACTTATAATTGTTGAAAATTCAACTGCTTATTAAATATAAAACACTTCATTAAAACAAAACCCAATGCAAAAATTTAGAGAAGTATTTCATCAAGTCATTCCTTTAAGATTTCTGCTAAATTGAATTAACTACCATTTTGGTAATTAATGGGTTCCTGCAGAAATTGACAGGGGGAGGGACATTTGTTCCCTTCTGGAATTTTAAATTTTACTGTTATTCATCCAATTTCTTTCTTATAAGAAAACTAGGAAATCAAAATAAATAAAAATTGTTTTATATAGTTTTATACTGCAATGCACAGCATTATGTGCTTTTTATTTTTACAGTTCCCTCCAAACAACCCCACCAAAAAAGTTTCTGTGAGTGGCCATATTGATAACCATTAACTAATATAAAATTCTTCAATGCAAATTATTTATTGTAGGTAACTAGCTGATATATATAGTGCTGATAAACTGATATCGATAAGCACAATAATAACAATATTAGTGTTCGAATATTTACATTTGGTGAGGAATATATTTGGATTCATCACAGAAAGTTTAATTACAAAAGAGAGCAAACAACATACTGTAGGGATACTGATATTAATGAATTAAAACGATGTCACTCACCTACACACTCTCCTGCAGAATTAAGATTAAATCCTCTTGGACAAATACAGATTCCAAGATCAGTACGGCATCTTTGATTTCCAGGACAAGGTTTAGTGGAAGAACATGTACTATTACGTTCAGCTATAATAATAAGAGATTTAAAAAATTAGAAAATAAGCCTCAACAAATACAAATAATATTTATTTGCTTAAGTCATAAACTATAAGAATATATATTATAAGGCATTTATATTTACCTAGACAGACATCAGAGATCCGCCTTAATGAAGGTGGACATCCACACACATTATCAATTGCACATTCTAGATTGCCAGGACATGATTCAGATGATTCACAACGACGAACTTAAAAGATGAAGAATTTAGATAATAAGATATTATGCATACAATGCGTGTCAAATAAAATTTGAATGATTAACAACATTAACGACCAAATTCTTAAATAGAGAAATGAGTACCTTGATAACACTCTTGGTTTGGATTGCCTGTGTAATCAAGTGGACAAAGGCATACTCTACGATGATTTTCAACTCGACATTGGGCATTTCTACCACATGCTCCAGGTACAAGACAGGGCACTGCAACATTACATAAAGCAAATATACATTTCAAAGCCTTACAAACCCAACATGTTTAAGAAATGAAATTTTATTTCTTTTAACAGAAATTTCAATTCAATTTATTTTTGCACTTGACCCCCAATATTTTTTTTTTAATTTTTTTATTAATAGTATGAAAATTATTCAATGGAATGTCAGCATCTTTACTTCTTTCTTTTTGTATACATATACTGTATATGAAATGGGAATGGTTTGTCATTAAATAAGCTATTTATATTAAATTAATAACTTTACATTTAGCAACATTTAAGTGTTAAAATAATTTTAAGTTAAAACAGTTTTTGAAATATATATATAATGAACATTTTTTTAATACCTTGACATATGTAGTTAATGCAAGCTTTATCAAATTCGCATTCATCATCTCTGCTACAACCAACTAAAACAAAATAGAATTTCTTTTTAATATCTTCCATACATAATGTGTTGAAGAAAATATTTCTTAGTAAGATTTTACTTCTAATAAAAGAGGAAGCTGAGAGAAAAATTTATTATTCTAATTTTGCAATTATGAAATTAGTAAGCAAAAATATACCTTTTTCACATTTCTTGGCAGGTTCTCCTTCATATCCGTTTGGACACATACACATAGCACGATGGTTAACGGTTTTACACTCTGCATTTATTCCACATGGGAATGGCTGAGCTTGACAGGGATCTTGACATCTGTTACGCAGGCATTTCTTATTGGCAGCACAGTCGAGATCATCAGTACATCCCGGGAGACACACTGTATCAACACATGTATGACCAGGTGGGCAGAAGCTACCACATGACACTTAAAATTGAGAGCAAAACAATTATTAAGCTACTTATTTGAATCAGCTGTACAAAAATGTTATTACAGTAAACTTCTAAGAACAGTGAAGTTTATTAAAAAGAACAGTAAAAAATATATCTGTTTTCCTAAATTTCTAAACACTAAATAAAATGATTATAACTTTATATAAAAGAAATATAAATAATATCAAATATATTTTTTAAATATTGGATATTATGGTTTATTATGAAACTTAAAATGTATAAAATGATAAAAAAAAATGTATAATGTTTGGAATAGTTTTATTATTTTAGTAAGAATTCATGTGCTTGTATTTCTGAAATATATTCAATTCAATCTCAAATTATTTTTTTTAATACTTCTTATTCTTGTTGAAGAGGAACATAGCTGTACTCACACTAACTAAAATACGAAAATATACTACTCAAACTTCAACTGTTGAAAACCAAAGTTAAATAGCATATAGAATGAGATTTAACTATAATATAATCTGTGCAACAACAAAGCATTTTAAAATAATGATATCTGTTAAAATGAGATTATAAGGAAGTTATCATTTAAGAAATATAAGAATTTAACTGAAGTTTTCCCTTGATTAAAAATTGCAACCTTAACTGGAATTACAACTGCAAAGGAATGTGAGAAGCAGTTACATAAAAAGAGATATTCCTCAGCATACAATATCTAACAAGCAATAAATAATGGTTTACTAACAACTCTATTCTTACCTCTACATCGTTTATTGTGACATACTTCACCCTTCTGACAGTCATTGTTAGATCTGCATTGGGGAGAGCAATAGGAATCTTGACAACTCCATGAAGCTGGGCAGTCTGAATCAGATCCACAACGCTGTGGTACTGAAAATAATAAGTACACGAAAAAAATTATTTATGAAATAAATTTTTGATTTTTTTTTTTAAGTTTTTTTATATACACTGCTGTTTATTAAAATACTTTAAAGAAACGAAAACTAGAATCAAAGCAGTCTTCATTTGTCCATAGTTTAAATGGCAATTCTCTAGTGAGTGTTAGACAATATTAGATAAGAGTGCAGTTATTATGATTCTCTCAAACACAACTGAATTCTGAATTTAATTGATAAGGTATATTTACATATCTAGATTATTAATTTACACTACCTCTCACACACTGAACTCTTGGATTCCCTGTCATTCCAGGAGCACAAGAACACATAACTTGCCGATTGATAACTTTACATTGGGCATTAAGGCCACAGACTGAAGGATTGGAACATGGATCTGTGGAAAATAAAAACAAAGAAAAATTCTTAAAAAGTCAAATGATCTTAATTTTTAAAAACTGTTTTAAAGTTTAAAAAATATTTTAAAGTTTAATTTCAAGCATCATTCCATTTGCATGAATAGAAAGTTAAAGATTTAAAACTTAAAATACTCTATGCTCTGTGTCAATTAAATATCAGATATCTAATATTTACTTACCCATACAATAACCATTAATACAATTAAAATTAGGTGGACAGTTGCGATCACTGGTACATACAGGAACACAATTATTGGTAATGCATCTTTCATTGTTTAAGCATTGAGCATCTGTGTTGCATTTAGCTATGCAAGATCCATGTTGGCAAGTTAGACCAGTCTCACAATCTTGGTTTTTATCACAAGTAGTTGGCATTCGAATGCAAGCAACATTAGGATTGCCACTCATTCCATTTGGACAACTACATGCAACCTGATGATTTTCCACTTGGCACTGAGCATTTGTTCCACATACTGTTGGAGTTCCACAAGGATCTAGATTAAGAAGAAGAAAAATTATTAATGATAATAAAATATATAGTTACAATATCTTTATAATTAATAACAGATATTTATAAGTTTTCTAATGTGCTGATAAATTAATACTAATGTACTAATATATTTACAAATAAATATCTTTATAAGAATTTACAAGTTTACTAATGTGCTGAAATACTGAAAGGAAATGATCCCATAGATGTCATAATTATACTCAATGAATTCTCAAAGCTATGGAGTTGATTTAATTGTAGACATTTATCATGATGCTTAATTTTGTGAAATAAAACATACTAAGCAAGCAAGATACAAAGACACTTACTTCTACACCTGTTATTCAGACAAGATTCAGAAGAATGACATTCATCATCATTTCTACAACCAGGAATACAACTATATCCATCACAAATTTCACCTTCTGGACAGTTAAGATCCCGACGACAAGCAACTAAAATTAATTAAATGAATAAATAAATAAATTTAACAGAACATTTTTGTATATTATATAATGTTTTTTTTTTCAGTAAGTTTAAAAATTCTAAAAATAAGCCAACATTAATATTTGAAATAATTTGTAATGTGCAACTAAACTGAAATTATGCTAAAAGAAAATTTTACACAGACTACATTTACTAGTTAAATGAATTTTAAAACTAAATTATATGTAAAATGTGAATGATTTACATTAATTTTTCAGGAAGCTATTTCAAATTTAAAAGATAACTGTTCTTACTCAGACATCTTCCCTCAATACATTTTTCATTGTCACCACAGTCTCTGTCACTACTACAAATGGGAATGCATCGAGAATCAACACATGCATAACCTGGATTGCAACCTCTTTCAGAACAAGCAGGATGCTCTAAAACAAAATAAGGATAAAATTTCAATTTTAATTGTTATATAGAAAGTATGTATGTAACACTGCTAGGATTAATCCATTATACATTAATAACAACTAAGGATTAAACAATATTCTAAAAATCTTTTAGAAGGGTTTTAGGATTGAGGGTGGGAGCAGAAGTGTGCAACTGAGATTTACTAAATTAAACATGTCAAATTTTTTAAAAGTTACTGGCATATAAAATAAAATAAAATAAAATAAACAGAATATGAATAGAATTTAAAAAAAAAATAATTGAAATAAAAACAATGTAGTTTTAAAAAGTGCCTAAATTCATAATTTCAATTTTATTAGAAAATGAAAAAAAAAAAAAAAATGAAGAAATACAAATTCAGAAATTACCCCGAATACAGCCACTGTTTGGTGTAGGATATGGAACAAAAGTTGCAGGGCAACTGCACGATGGTCTGTGATTAGCCATTTCACACAAAGCATTTGGTCCACATGCAGCTCTGCCAAGACAAAGATCTGAAAATAAAAGATGGGCAATGGCATGAATAATCTTGATAAATTGGATAATTATTACATTTACTTGATTAAGTAAATTCATACTTATTAGATACTTTCAAAATCATAATTTTAAATCTGAAAAACAAACATCAATCTTGAAAGTTAACCTACCACGACACTGATGTTCAATGCAAGCTTGGGTTGATGGACATTGTTTGTTGCTACGACATCCAGCTAAAGATAAATAAATAAATAAATAAATAAATAAATAATTTCTAAATATATTACTTTCATAATTAAATCTGCAATTTAAGCAATAAAAATTCAACTTACGTCTACAGATTCCACTAAAGCATATCTCTCCTGATAGACAGTCTCCATCTTGTCTACAGCTCTCTATTTGAAAATAAATTACCCATTCAATTATATCTTTAAAGTTGTATTGCAAAACTATGAGATAAACTATTCCTAAGTCATAGAGGAAGACAAATAAATTTAAACAGAAAAGTGAATTTACTTACGGATGCATTTATTTTCTAAGCATTTTTCACTCAAATAACAATCATTATCTGATGAGCACTGAGCCCTACATCTACCCATTGTACAAGTCTGCCCACGAGGACAATCCTGGGTTGATCGACAAGGTTGAGCCACTATTTCAGGAAAGGAAACAAAGTTTTTTTATTGAAAATGTCTATGATAAGTAAAATGCATGTACATTATACAAAAATTTCTTATAAAATTAAGATTTCAAACATCTGTCTAAATTTTAGAAATACCTCTTCTACATTCTACATTCGGATCACCCTCCATATAGTCAGGACATTGGCACTGTTTCTGATGCTGAATAACATGACAAACTGCATTGATGCCACAGGCAGTATTGCTGTCACAAGGATCTACAAACAAAGCAAATGAATCAAAATCTTCCACAATCTTCTTTCTTTCCATATCAAAAATATTAGATAGAAACACACTCTTCCATACATTGCATTAGTATTAAAATAT
>JAFIDM010009631.1:54660622-54677301 GCA_023159025.1 Thereuonema tuberculata
ATATTTTAATACTAATGCAATGTATGGAAGAGTGTGTTTCTATCTAAAGCAAATGAATATTGTAATATAAGCACACTTCAAAAAATGACGTTATTTTAAGAATTTTAAAAATATATTTAATAACACATACTTCTACATTGGCCATTAACACAGGCTTTATCTGGGTGACAATCCAAATCTCCACGACAGGCCACTACAAATAAATAAATAAATAAATAAATAAATAAAGCAGCTAGAGTTAATATAATTTTTAAAAATGATTACATATTAAATTTCAAAATATATAATTAGACTCAAAGGAAAATAAAACAATTTCATTCATGGATACGGGAGATTATTACTCACATTTACAAATATTGTCCAAGCAAATTTCAAGATTAGGACAATCTTCATCTTTTTGACATTCAACTAGAAAAAAATTAACAATAAAGGTACTTTAATTAAGAAAAAAATTAAATAGACGAATCATAATCAATCAAATTGCATCTTTAAGAGAAATAAAAGTTTATCAAGACTACTTTTTGACAATTTAAGGTAATTTTTACAGATGCTGAACTAAAAATTCTTAACATGAAAGATGATGTGGATAATTATAATAATCCAAATACAATTTTATGAATTATATAAAATAAAAAATAAATACATAAAGAACTTATTTTATTAAACATATCAATTTTTAAATCTGAACATATTCATTTAATTTAAATCTAGAATGTTTAAGATTAATATATTACCACTGCATCTACTCAAACTGCATCGTTCTTGGGCTGCACAATCACGATCAATGCTGCAAGATGCTGAAAATAAATGTTAAGTTATTAATTATGCAAAAATCCATTCAAATTATAATAGTAATTTGATATTTTACATTTTAAGAAAGCAATAATACCTCGGCAAGCATTATTCTCACAAATAAGACCAGGACTGCAGTCAGCATTGCTGGAGCACTGAGCAATAGCTAATAAAAGAAATGAAAAAAATGAAATATTGAATAAGATTCATGTGTTATTCTAACAAATACAATAATGTATACAGTTTAAATATTAGGACAGATGATAGAAAGTCTCAATTACTTCTTATGCATCCAATGTTTGGATCACCAGTGAATCCAGGCATACACTGACATACTGGACGATGGGCACTAATACGGCAGACAGTATTATATCCACAAATAGCATCCAAGCAAGGATCTAAATTGCAAAAAGGGAAAAAAAAATAATAATTGTAATGAAGTTTCCTAAAATTTTATAGGGTTTCATAATTTTTATAATCTCTATTCTAATATAATTTATCATAAAAATTTCAGAAAGGCTATATGAAATTACCTCTGCAAGTTGGTACGCCACTGCCATCAATTACACACTGAGCATTTTCAGAACAATCACTGTCACCATTAGGGCATTCATTGGCACCACGACCTAAATAGTATACAAATTTCAGTTAAGACTATTTTTTTTTTCAAAACTACTAATAATACCAGTGTTAAATTTCAGAATATCCTGCAGTTTTATCTTTTCAATGATCATAATGTGGAAAGAAGATGGATTTTAACATTTAACTGCTAATTATTAAATATATTTTTCTAATATATTCTTGAAAATAATCTACAAAAAAATCATTCTTTTACTTGAATAAGCAGAACCTTTAACTGCCAACTATTATTCAGAGTAATGTTATAACTAACTTAAATTTTTAGATAAAAGTGCTACTCACATCTTCCAGTGGCTTCATCCATTACAGTTCCAGGAGGGCAGAAGCATTCAAAGCTGCCAAAGGTGTTTCTACACTCAGCTCTTTCTCCACATGGTCTCCTGCTACAGAAGTCAATTGTAGCACAGCCTTGTAAAGGATCTCCTTCAAAACCATCTCTACATCTGCATACAGGTGAGTGATTGATAACATGACACAAAGCTTCGACTCCACACTGAACTCCTTTTGCACCACAGGGATCTGAAATAGAATAAAATAAATAAGTTATAATTATCTTTCTTATGCTTTCATTATATCAAACATCTTTAAAAAAATAAATTACAATCAGAATTAAACTTATAAACAAACCATAACAAGAATAAAACTTACTTTCACATTTGTAATCAATGCATGCTTTATCTGGGCTACAATCCTTGCTACCTTGACATTCAACTGAAAACAAAATAATGTAATAATTAATGAATAAAGCCAGTAATAAAATATTTACACAATCCTTTTAGAATTAAAGTAAAACATTCATACTTACTTTGAAAGCAACCTGGAAACTTTTCATCTGGATTACCAGCATAACCTTTCTTACATGCACAAACACCTAAACGATCTTTTACAACACATTCAGAGTTTCTTCCATCACAAATAACGCCTTCGCATGGATCTGTTAAAAGATATATAAATTCCATTATTAATTAACAGAACTTCAAATGTTTAATGTAAAAATATGTTTATAGTTGTATATTGTTGTAACAGGTACTATAATAAATATTAAGCTTAAAAACATCATTATCAATATAAATGGATTATAATTTTTATAACTGAAGAAATACTAATGCAATTAAAGTTTCAAATTTTCCACTTTTTTAAACAAAAAATCATTCTGAGATTATCAAATATACATTACTCACTCAAACAATCTGGCTGCTTTCTACTGTTCTGAAGGCAGAGCAGTCCATTCTGACAATCTTCATCTGATCTACACCTTAAACGCTCTATATTTAAAATAATAACAAAAAAATCAATATACCTCATATTAAAACAGCACAAAATTTAAAAAGTTGAATCCACCCCCTAAATTCAAACCCTTCTATTTCTATAAGTCTTTGAGACAGAAATTCTTGTGTAAATTTATTTTCTATAAAGAAGAAAGTTGGGAATGAATTCATTATCAATATCAATATTTTTCAAAATCAGAAACAGGCTAACATATGAAAAGTAAGCTAAATTTTCTATCTACTAGCTTTTATTAATGAAACAAAGTTTTAGTTACCTTTGCATATTCCTTTGTCACAGAATTTGTCTAATGGACAATCATTGTCTGAACTACACACAGCTGTACACTTTCGATTGATACACTGTTCATTTGGTAGGCATAATCTATTGGTATCGCAGGGAACTAGTAAAGTTAAAAGAAAGCATTATTTAAAAATTATTTAATTTTGTTAAGTTGATTGTTAAAAGTTAAAAAAAAAAAAAGTTAACATTGATAAAGTCATTAACTTTTACCTCTACATAATTTATTCTGGCATGTCTGTCCTTGAGGGCATTTATCATCATTGTCACAAGAAATACGAACTAAAATAAATGAAAATTATATAAAATAAATGTATATATTTAAATTAGTTTAAAAATTAAAATTCCAAATTTTCTTTGTACTACTATTAATTTTCAAAGAAACAAGAAAAAAGTTCGAAGTAAAACTTGCAAATGTTTCAAAGAATCAATTTCATTTCTAGATTTCAACATTTCTACAAAATGTTCTTAAGGATTAAATTCTTTTTTTTTGTTTATTATATCAAAACTTTAAGAGAACAATATTGCTTTACTGAGATTTGGAAAGAAAATGCAAAAAAGTGGAAGCTAAAAAACTTTGCTGTTGAAACATACGTCTACATCCTATTACAGGATCACCATCATATCCATCTTTACATCTGCACAATGCTTTATGTGCCAATACAGTACATTCAGTATTAGCACCACAAGCTCCTGGTTCAAGGCAAGGATCTATATAATAAAAATTAAAGAAAAAAATGGCATTATCCAACAAATATAAGTAAATATTTTAATCTACATATTTGAACTTTACTTATTATAAAATGTAAGTGTATCTTCAGTAGTAAGGTAACTAATATCTTTTAATTTATAATTACTATAAAAATTAAAAGATATTAGTTTTCAGCATTGTTATTAATGTTTAATTAAATGTTATAAAAATTAACATTTATTTGTATATCTTGACAGCAATGAAATAAAACACAACAATGATTTTTTAAGGTCAAAATTCATAAAAATCCTTTGAATATATCATTAATGTGACAAATTCAGAATTAAAAGATAGATTACTGAATTTGCTTTGTAAGGCAATTTAAAAGTAATTTATATCTGTGTCTGTAGCAAATTACTATAATTTAAAAAAATTAGTAACCATTTATAACAATTTTCTTGTGCAAATATTCATAAGAATCTAATCATACAGTGACTTACTTGTGCATTTATATGAAATACAAGCTTGATTATCCTTGCATTCTTCACTGCGAAGACATTCAACTGAAAAATACAAGTAAATAAATGATTTTGAAATTTATTAAGTGACAATACTCAATTATATCTTATAAAGCAACAAATGAATTTATAAACTCAATATAATATTAATTCATTTCTTTTTAGCACTTCATAACTTACTGGAATTACATTCCACCTCTGGATTTCCTGTATATCGAGGAGGGCAGTAGCAGACTGCTCTTCTTTCCACTACACGGCACAAAGCATTTTTGCCACAAACACTATTTTCACATGGATCTGAAAAAGTTTAAGTAACAAGTGAAAGAGCAGTTAAAACTGTAACATTTAATGAGTATAATTACAGCAAATACATCATTTACTGAGAAAATGTTTCCTTTCTCAGGCATTTTCAAACTCTTTCTATATTAATTATTATAATTTCAAAGTATAAGCACGTAGAATAAGAGATGTCTTTACCAATGCATTTGGATTCCCCATTAAGCCCTTTGCAAGTAAGAGACACTGGGCAATCAACATCACCATTTGGACATTCTCCATTTTGTTGACCTAATTAAAAAGAAATTGGAGGATTAACCAAGAATCTGATTTTTAAATAATTGCTCTAAATACAGTTTCAACAAAAATAAATAAATAAATAAATAAATAAATAAATAAATAAATTCTTACATAATATTTGGTTATTAACACGTTCTTCATGGAAGCCTGGTGGACACTGGCAAGCATAACCTCCTTCAAAATTTACACATTTAGACTGAGGAGTACAGAGATCCTTACGAGTGAGACATTCATTCTCATCTATAACATTAAAAAAGAAATAAAAAAAAAAGAATAAGTCAGTGATAGATAGGAAAGTAGAACTTGCTATTACTTTCTATTATTTCTTTTGCATAATGCTGAACCATGTTAAGTTTAATCAAAAAATTCCTATTAATAAACAAATTAATACTCACCAACACAGTATCCTTGCTCATTAGGAACAAAACCTTCATTACATTTGCATTCCCCTCGGTGGTTCTTTGCTATGCACTGACCTTGAGCTCCACAATCAACTACATCACAGGGATCTACAATGCCAAATAAATCAAATTAAAATGTACTATATGTAAAACAAATTGTAAATAGTCAGCATTTATTGCATCAGTTTTTAAAAGTGATTACAGAAAATCATAATTCTATTGAATCATTATTTATCTCAAAAGCAAACTTTCTTTAAATATAATCTACATATCTTTAATGGAGAAACATTCATAAGACATTATTAATAAAAGATTGAAAAGCAATCACTTACTTTCACATTTATATTGGTAGCATTCCTTATCGTCAGAGCATTTTGAATTGTCCACGCATTCAGCTGCAATAAAATCAATGTAAATAATGTTTATTTTCTTAGGAAATTTTCATAGGAAATAAACAACTAAGACAATGATTATAAAATAAAACTTACGCATATAGCATCCAATATCATGATCTATTGGGTCCCCTAAATATCCTTGTGGGCACTCACAGTATGGCTGGTGATCAATGACAACACATTTTGCATAAAGGGCACATTCTATACCAACACAAGGATCTAAAAATATGCAAACATAAATGAAGTAAATACAAGCACATAAATGCATCATAATAATTTGAATTTTAAGTCAATTATATATTAATCTGCAAATGAAGCTATAAACAACTTACCAACACAATTCATTGTTCCAGAAGAATCTTTGCGACAAATAGCAGTAGAGGGACAATCTTTATCTACCTTACAGAAATCCTTGCGACCTAGCAGTTAATATACAAAAACAAATAGTAAAAATTATTCTTACCGAATGATATTTATTTGGCACAATATTAAATGAACTATGTAATAAGTAAAATTCATGTCTTACAGCCTTCTTGATATGGTTCCCCATACTCTCCAGGTCCACACTGGCAGAGATAGCTTCCTGGTGTATTTGTACATTTAGCAGAAGGATGGCAAGGATTAGCTGAACATTCATCTTCATCTATGTGGAATAAAGAAACATGAATAACAACTTTTTTAGCTACCATTTCACTTTTTTTATCATATTAGCAATTAAAAATTTATGTGAATCTAATAAAGAAAAACAAACAAACAAAAAATTTACCTTTACAGCCATTGACATCAGGTACAAATCCTCTACGGCAGTGACATTTATCATTTGCACAAAACTCATTAGCTCTACAATCACCATCAGTACGGCAACCAGCTAAAAAGATATTTTTTTTTTTAAATGCTTGCACAAATGAATCACAAAAAAAGAGAATTTAGCCATATAGGATACAAGATTCAAATATAGCTACAAAAGTAAGATTATTATTAAATAAGAGTACTATTAAATAAGAGTTTGATTAAGAGTCATTGTTACAAGAATCTCTCTGTAATTAACAGCATATATATAATATGCTGATGAAGAAAAATAAGTGCAATGATACAATTATGAATCATACCTGTACAATAGTGATTGATGCATACAAGACCAGGTTGACAGTTTTGATCTACAGTACAAGTAACTAAAAATAAAATAAAACAAGTGTATTATTGAACAAAAAGTCACCAAATGTTTGTAAAAAGTGTATACATATTGAAATTTAAAGAAAGTAGTTTAATTAATTTTTATATTTACCTTCACATCTGTCAGTCAAACAACGCTCCCCAAAGCCACATTTGTTGCTAGCATCACACGTTTCTATATATATTAAAAAAATAAAATAAAAAAGTAATTAAAAATTAAATGCTACACTTTGCAATAGAAGTAGATTTTAAGAAAATTTAATTTTATGACACTGACAGAAATTTTTATTATGCACAATAAATATTATAAGCTATAAAAATTTTGCAAAATTTCTGAAGGTAACTTGCATACTTTAATTTATATTTTATTCTGATAACATAATAATTACTCAAAATATTTTGTTTTTCTTACGTTTGCATTCATCTCGTTCACAAGTAAAACCTTCTGGGCAAGGAGAGAGAGGACTACACTTTCTATGAGCTTTGAATGAAATGAAATCAAAACATTTATTAGAAAAACTCAGAAATAAATAAAACTTTTGCTTTAATTACACAAAATTTGGTTTCAATGAGAGTTTTTAAGTCGACAGGGATTAATTTACCTCGAATACACCCTTGTTTTGATATTGGATTTGGAATGAAATTAGGAGCACATGTGCAGCGAATCTCATGATTAGTAACATCACAGATAGCATTCGATCCACATATTTCTGCACTACATGGATCTAAACATGAAGAATCAAAATAAGTTTTATGAGAAAAGATACATATTTTTAATATGCTTAAAGTTAATATTAGTTTGTTTTATTTAAATATTAATTAATACTTTTTATGTTAGACATTTTGTATTTACTATTAGCTTAGTTGTTTAACATGTATGCCTTTAGAAAGAATGAATCCCATATTGAAAAATCTGGTACTTCCGAACAATATTTAGTAAGTGATTTCATGTTTCTTTATATTGATATTTTCTAATTATTAGTCTCAACCTAAAATGACCACATCTTATAAAAGGAGCTGTGAAAATTCACAGTAGAAAAAGCAGAACAATGAGACAGTGAAAAATCAGTCATAGTTTAGGCAGTTGAGATTATAAGCCATATGGTTTCAAAATCAGGTAGCAGTAGGAGAGGGTGGTGCAGTTAGGATACACAGAATTAGCTTTGTTTAAATGATTACCCTCCACATTTTAAGGCCATGATCTTAATACTGAAGGTGTACTCAATAACAGTTTGCTGCTCTGCCATGAGACATTGGTAAAATTGGTAAACTTCTTAGTTAAACAACTCGATGCAAAGCTGAAGAAAGCTTTATTTATTTTTCTGGTTTTGATGCAGGCCAATCTAATTTGCCATTTGCACCATTATATACATAAGTAAAATGTAAAAAAAAAAAAAAAAAAAATAAGTGAATCCTCTGTTTGTGATCGAAAATAATATTAAAAATACTATTTTTGAAATACAGTACTGAATGCTGAAATTTAATAAGAATATTTTTGAAGAGCAAACAAGAAGTTCCTAAATTAACTTAAGGAAAGTCTACTTTCTTTAAATTGTTGTCAATTTTTTTTTAAGTTATGCAAACACAACACAGAAAAAGTAGTCACAGCTAAGGAACAGAGAGGGGAGTGACCACTAATTTGGAAGATTCAGAAGTTAGATTAAACCAGTATGGAATTCAGTCATTTCCAAATCTATAAAAAGATTATGTTTAAGTGGCTACATTAACATTTCACTTCAAGAATTCACAGTAATCATCAATATATGTATATCTTTTGTTAAATGGCAAATTATGTACAATGGCAGTAGCTTACCTTTACATTTTCCTTCAACACAAGAGTGCTTTTCAGATGCACAATCAGCATTACTACGACAACCCAAAAGACATACACCTTTTGCACACACTTTACCTTGAGGACAAGTTTCGTCATTCAGACAGTATACTAATAAGAAGAAGAAAAATTTTGGAAGATATAGTATTATAAAATAACTACAATAAAAAATTTAGATTAAATTCTACCAAAAATGTAAGTTATATTTCATGTAGTTATATTGCAGTGACTACTAATATAACACTATGGTATAAATAGTTAAGAATAATTTATTTTTATATAAAGGAAGAATTCTTACCAACACATATACTGTTATAACATTTTTCTCTATCAGCACAGTCATTATCACTGGTACAAACATCTATAAATAAACATGATAAATACAATTAATGAATCAATAAGTAAAGAAGAAGTTGTTTTTTTTGATTAAATGTATCATTTTCTCATGCTAAATATGACCTAATACCAGAGTACCCCTAATTTACTTACTGAAATATTAATGTAAATACTTTCATATGAGTAATGATTCTAATAAAGTTTTCCTGAATAAATGATAGTATCAGTGTTTCATCAATTGTTCTTAAGGATATTTTGAATGCTCTAATTACTAATATATTTAAAGCAGGGAAAAAAAGCGTAAATTAAGTCCAAAATACTGAAGAAAATGTATTTATTAAATAGTTTTTAAAGCTTCTACTTACACTGGCATTCTCCGTCTACACAAAGATGACCTGCAGGGCAGTGAGAATCTTCCAAACACCTTGACAATTCTTAAATAAATAAATAAATAAATAAATAAATAAATAAATAAATAAATAAATACAGTCCAATTGATTTATAAAACAATCACAAATATCCCTGAGATTGAACTAAATGACTAATATTCTCAATTTACCTCTTACGCAACCCTGTCTTGGGTTAGGAGCAGGTAAGAAGGTTGTAGGGCAGTGGCATGATGGTTGATGATTTTTTGTGACACAACGAGAATTGTAACCACAGTAGTTAGAGCATGGATCTGAAATAAATAAATTATCTTAATTTCAAGAATATTATTGAAAAATAGGAATAATGAAGAAAATCTATATTTTTATAAATAATTAATATTAATTTGAAAGTGTTTACTTACCCACACATTTTGCAACACCATATTCATCAACTTGGCATTTATCTGTATCTTCACAATCTGAATCCCCATTGGGACATTTTCCGGGTTCATGACCTATTAATCATTTAAAATTGTGAGTGAGAATTAAAACTTTAGTAATCTTTAGTTTCAGTGGAATATAAAATTAAAAGAAGTCTTGATCTTTCATTTTTAGACAAGTGAAAGCTTAAGCATTAATAAAGATGTTTATTGTAGTGTAAGAATGTAAATATTGTTTATAAGTACATTTTCTTTTAAGATAATCTATATTTCAATTAAAATGGTGACAATAATTTGGTTGCTTTACAATATTACATACATTTTTCCATGTAAGGATTTCCAATAAGATTAGGAGGACAGCGGCAAATGTAACTCCCTGGAGTTGATTCACAAGTTGCGCTCGGATGACATGGATTTGACTGGCAAAAATCAACACCTAAGATAAAAACAATAGTGGATTAAGGAATTTCATGGCAAACTAGAGAATTTCAACTAGAGAATAAAATTAGAAAGATATTAAAAGAAACAGTTTTACTTACTATTGCAAGCCACACTTGGATCTCCAGTAAATCCTGCTTTGCATGAACAAAGAGGTCTATGATTCTGAACAATGCAAACAGCATTGGATCCACACCCTGATATGCAAGGATCTAGAAAGAATTCCCACAATATAATTTAATGCTCACAAAAAAAAAAATCTTCATATGAAATATATATTACAATACAAATTTAGTCACAGCTGAATTAACAAAAGTATTTGAAGAAATTATGCTTGAAATTTGAAAGCAGTAACACTTGATGAGATCATTTCAAAAAATAATCTTCCATGCCAAAATAATCATTAATTTTCTTTATATGTTGACAAGTAAGAATTTCTTTTCTCTTCCTAATTAAAAACTTACCTCTACAATAGTAGTCACTGCATACTCTGTTGTCAGCACAATCATTATTATCTCTACACTCCACTATTAAAAAATAACAAACATATGCATAATTAATTGAACTGTAAAATTTACAGCAAATATTAATAATATTTATTAAGATCTAGAAGATTTTGAACTACAAAATCATAACTGTCTTGATTGTAATAAATGCATAGCATTATTTTTTAATGAATTAACTGAATCAAAATGATGAATTTTACCTTGAATGCAACCAGCAGGATTTTGGGGATCAGGTAAATAAAGTCCAGGAGGACACTGACATGTATGGGCATGATTTCTTGGAACACAAACAGCATAGCGTCCACAGGAGTTCAATTTGCAGACCTCTGATTAGCAAAAGTAAAGTAATGTAGTGACAACAAAAATCTTGTTGAATAAATTCTTAAAAGTGATAATACGAAGTGTAGGGTTTGAATAATGACTATATTAATAAGACACAAATAAAGAAAAATTTATGTTTTAAAGCGTTTCATTTGGAACTATCTTAATTATCTAATTAGAATAAACATGTGATTTAATTAAAACTAACCAACACATTTCAAAATGTCATTTTTGTCCTTATGGCATACTTCATCCAGTTCACAATCTGAATGTTTACTGCATTCGTTGAGATCCAAAGCTAAATGGAATAAGAAACATGAATTCAGTATTAGTCTCAATTGAGTTTCAAACATAAACCAATGATATAAAACAACTTCATAACATAATTAAAACTCCTATTTTAAAAATATATTTGAAAGTTAAGAACAAACCAATGATATTTTTCTTCATTTAAAAGGAATGAGAATATTTTCACTTTCGGAACTTTCAGTTAAACTTTATTTATTGAAATTTGGCTTAAATAAAACATTATTATTATTATTTTGAAAAAAGATGAAATCAAATGAAATTAAGATTCTTACGTTTGCAACCATCTCTGTTATTAGGGCTACCACCAAAACCTGATTTACATCTACATTCAGCTTTTCGATTGATCACTACACATTCAGCATTTTTTGGTTCACAGCTGAACTCAATACAGGGACCTAATTAAAAGAAATATCAATTAATTTAAATTAAAAAACATTGCATATAGTTTGTGAATAGTGAAAGATAGGAATTTCAATATCAAAATG
Organism: Thereuonema tuberculata; assembly: GCA_023159025.1. Lineage (NCBI taxonomy): Eukaryota > Metazoa > Arthropoda > Chilopoda > Scutigeromorpha > Scutigeridae > Thereuonema > Thereuonema tuberculata. The sequence goes on from JAFIDM010009631.1 coordinate 54,672,408, forward strand.
TAATAGTGAAATAAAAAGTGGGAAGGTAAATATGTCAATCCAATAATCAAAATACTTTGAATTATTAATATGGAATTATAAGAAACCTATACTTACTGATGCATTTCTTAACTCCAATATGATCTACTCGGCAAGCATGCTCAAACTGTAAGCACTCATCATCTGTGACACATTCTGAGGGAGGTTTTGCTGTAAAAAGGAAAAAAATAATCAAGAAACAAGATTATTTAAAGACTAATTAATTAAAATTTGTATGAACAGATTCATAAACTAAAATAAATTTAGTAATACTCATAGCTATTTTTAAGATTACTGGACAACAAACTTACGTATACATCCATTCTTAATGTCATTAGGATCGCCATAATAGCCGTCTAGGCACTGACATTTTGCTTGACGATTATCTGGAACACAGCGGGTGCCAGGCCCACAGAACACACCATCACTCTGACAGGGGTCTATAATAGTAACATCAATTGTTATTATATAGTCCAAATTCTTTTCACAAAATATTTACCAAATAATCAACAAAAATTCTCAAAAAATCTTGAATTTAAAAACAAAATCAAGTTGCATGTAGAACTGACATTCTTTTATTAAATTGATTTATTTATCTAATAGAAACGGAAATCACCTCGGCAAGCAAGACTTCCAGCATCAGTCTGAACACAAGCTTGGTTTTCAGGGCATGCTGAATCTTGTTCACATTCATTAGGCAAAACAGCTGTATAAAAACATTATATACATTTATTACAAATATGCACAATAATATTAATAAGTCAAAAGATAAAAATTAATAAATGACTATGGGTAAAATATTAAATATTATTTTAATTCAATATTATGAAAAAAAAAGTACTTACGAGTACATCCAGAAACTTGATCATATGGATCACCATATGAATAACCTGCATTACAAGTACATTCTCCACGATGGTCTCTTGGTTGACAATAAGCATTGGGACCACACTGCTGTATCTTGCAAACATCTAAAAGACAAATGTTGTAATTTATTTTTATTTTCTTTTTTTTTTTTTTTGTAGTTTATTTGTGCAATCAAGTATGAAATCAATATTTTCATTAGATAAGAAGAATCAAATGTACTTACCCATACATTCTCTAAAACCAAACTTGTTCATTATACAGACTTCATTAGTTCTGCATGATAAGTCATTGTCACAAAAATCCCCTATAGAATAAAAAAGTTATTTCTTTCAATATCTACATTCTACAACAACCAAAACAAAAAAATTAAACAACTTCTGCAAGTGTGAAATAATTTTAAGTTTTAAATTCTAACCTTTACATCCTAATTTGACATCAGATGGATCTCCATTGGGATAATTTCGTAGGCACTTGCAAACTGGTTCAGATTTTACCAATTCACAAAAGGCATTTGGTCCACAAGTGTGATCTCTGCAAGGATCTAAAGAAGTAAAGGAACAATGTTTTGCATTATAATTTTTACTATCACTAAAAATGCCACAGTAAAGTATCAAATGAAATGCTTTTTAATATAACACAGAACATCTTACTATAAAAATTATGCTATGTTACAGTCTGTTTAAATTAGCTTACATAACTGTTACAATTTATTTCTTAAAAAGCGACACTATACCATAAAGCTCAAATTCTGGTTATCCACTCTATCTTGTAATACACAGAACAGGTGCAATGTTCTTAAGTTTGAGTTTGAGTTTGAGTATTAATTAATTAATTAATTAATAATTGAAAATTCCTGCACATCTGCTTAACATTTGTGATTTTAATTTTGTATTTATAAGAAATAGGCAATTATAATTCTCAGCAACAGTAACAGCTGTTTATCATACTATTTTTTTTTAATTCACTGTATAAATATTAACTATTGTGTACCTACAAATGAACCTTGAAAGCACTATCTTAGTAATTCCTGAAAATTACAGCCACTCAATAAATAACTAGTATTTGAGCAGCTGTTTTTGTTGCTTTGTACATATGTGCAACTAATTTATATATTAACGTCTTATTTCATTAAAAGTAATTAGTAATAATAATATTAAACAATGTATTAAGAACTTACTGTATACACATTTATGATCATGAAGATTACAGATTAGATCAACAGATCGACAGTCATCACTAGTTTTGCATGGACAGCCAACAGTTGGAACAGAACAATCGCCTTCAGGAAGAGGATGTACATCTATACCTTGAATACACTGGATGTAAGGATCTCCCGAAAATCCAGCTTTACATCTACATTCATAACTACCGATTGTATTTACACAAACAGCATTGTGTCCACAGATGCTACCGTAAAGACACTCATTCACATCTATAAAGATAATTAAAAATTAGTCAGAATTAGAACTTAATTTTATTAATTTTTATACTAGATAAATTTGAGGGAAAAAAATGTAAACATTGTTTGCAGACACTTTAGCTGAAGATCTCATTTATTTAAAAGTAAAATTAATTAAAAAACAAATCTGTTTAGGTAGCAGCAAAAGAAAATACATGTAAAATACCTTGGCATCCTAGATAAGGGCTTCCTTCAAAACCTGGTGGACAGACACAGTCAACACGACTCTGGCCCTGACTACAGAGTGCATGATCGCCACACTTTACATCTCCACAGCCTAAAATCTTATCAGCAGCATGCTCTACATAAAGAAGGAATGTACTATTACTATTGAGAGCAAAGAAAATTTTTTCAATGTATTACTTATCTAAATATTTAGATCTAAAACTGCATATTCAAATTTTCTACTTACGGAAGCAATCATCATAAGGATTGCCAGTGAATCCAGGTCTACACACACATTTATTTGGCATTCCATATTCACAATATGCATTGCGTCCACAATCAGGTACACAAGTAGGAGGCATAACAGCTAAAAGAAAATTTAAAATTTAAATAAAATGAAGCAAACATTGATACAAAAAAGTTCAATGTAAAAGCTGTCGTAACTTATTAAAGGATTTCATATACATTAAATGAAAATAACAAAAGCTTAAAGTAACATATTTTGGAATTTTTTGGTTTTAATTAAATAACTGTACTTACGTGGTACACAAAGAAGCAATGGATCTCCAATAAAGAAAGGCCAACAGACACACTGATTAATACTGCGATCACATTTAGCTCCCAGACCACATACAGCACCTTGACATCTCTCTACAAGTATAAAAAAAATGAAATGTCAATAAATGCTGTAAGGGCTTCAATATCTTCCAAACACATAATGTAATGAATTTTTATTATATTGGAGTTAATTAGTTGCTTTGAACTTCAACTTCAAATCAAATTTTATTATTTATTGGTTGAATGGTAGCTGAATTGGCAAGTTACTTCTTTTTAAAAATGTTTGATTTACCTTTGCATTGTCCTTGTAAACACTCCTGTGGGGCTTCACAATCTTCATTTCTAGTACATTGTTCTAAATTGAAAATAAGTTAATAAGTAAACTAAGAACTGGTTTTTGATGTTTATGTTCATATAAAAAAAAACCCCAATAACATTATATATATAATGTTTAATAAGTTGTAAGAAACTTACCAAGTATGCATTCTCCACCAGCATGAGGTAAACCTTGAAAACCTGGTAGACACTGGCAAGTGGGAACTCCATGGGTATCAATTAAACATTGAGCATTCTTAGCACAAAGATAATTATTACATTCTGCAATGAAAAATAAAATAAAATTATAGCATAGAAAATCAGATAGATATAATGATAATATATACTTGTTTCATCTACAATTGGTAGATCATGAGATATATAAATATATATAGATAACAAATATATATAGAAAGAAAGAAAAAAGATTTTTGTATTTTTTTTAGAACAAGAAACCATTAAGTTACAGGAATTTGACAAAATACAGCATTAAGGTTTACTTACGAGATACACATTCCTGTCCTACATCAATAAAGCCTGGATTACAATGGCATTCAGCACCATTTGGTGTTCGAATGCAAATGGAATTAGCACTGCATATTTTAGATTGGCATGGATCTAAAATAAAATAAAATTTTAAATAATAACGTCCACAATGATTATCTTTAATAAGAATGGGATTGCTTTAATCAAAATAAGTTAAGTGATTTACCTTTACACTCTCCTGACATGCAAATGGTGTTTGATGGACAACCAGAATTATCAATACATCCAGGAGTTTGTTGTGATTTTTTACCTACAAGAATGATTATTTTTAATAAAATTTTAATCAATTTAAATATTATGTTAAGTTTTCATAAATAATATATATTGGTTTTGAGGTTATAGTTAATCACAATATGATTAATGAAACAATCAAACTTACATCCTTCGGGTGAATAGGGATCTCCTTCCATGTTTGCTTGACATTCACAAGAATAACTTCCCAAAGAATTAATGCAAAATGCATTGCGACCACAAGGTGGTGGATGCTGAACTTCACATTCATTTATATCTAAGAAAGAGAAAAACAAAAACTTTCTCAAAATGACAATTATCATTAAACTTCACAAATTTAAATCTTTTAAATTGATTTTAAATGGAAAAAAAGGAATTCAATAATAAATATCAATATTCTTGAAATATTATAAAGTCCAGAACAATTTCTATAATTTTTTCTAGACTTTTGTTTCACGCTCATACTGGCTTTTTTTAAATATTATGTCATTTATAATTTCATTTCAAAATAAAAATTCTGTATCAAATATTTTTTAGTCAAATTTAAATACAATATAATTACGTTAATTATAATAGCTGAAGTATGTTCACCTGTAATGTTCAACATGCAATAAAAAAAATATTGATTTACTTTGTATGGGTATTTAAGACATGTACTGTTGTTTGCTCATAAATAATCAATAATTTAGTACTTACCTGAGCAACCAACTTGGGGATTTCCTTGATAGCCTTTTT
>JAFIDM010009631.1:54690121-54753094 GCA_023159025.1 Thereuonema tuberculata
TTTTTCACACTGGCATTTTGCTCCTTGAGAGCCCATAACACACTTACTATACAGGCCACAGGACATAAAATCACATGGATCTAAATTTAAACAAAAAAAAAATACTTAAATCAGGGTCCTAGCAAAAGTACAGTTAAAGAAATATAAATTCCATATCAATTTAAATAACATGGAATGAATTGCCTTATTTATCAGACATACATGATATAATTTTAAGTTGGTTTTTTTTTTCTTTGTAAAAATAAATCTGAATAAACTTTGCTGAAAAATGCTAAGTATGAAAACAAAACAAATTTCTATTATTACGTCTGTAACTCACTCATAATAGTCCATTTTATTTTTGGTTTTACATTGTCCTTTCAAATTGTTACACTCAAGATTGTAATCTCGTATTGCATATCTTTTGTTACTGGTTAGAAGCTGATCTTTCTTTCTGGATGTTTTTGAAAATAAAATGGTAAGATTTGATTCCAAGTTCTTAATAAAGGAAGGGGGGGGGGGATTAGATGTTAATCTCAACCTCACAATTGTTTTCACCTAAAGCCTTTCTAATTGATTGGTATGATTCTATCAGGTCATCCCATAAATATATATATGAGAAAGAACTTGGAATCAAAGTTATATAAATAACTGTAAAATTACCTTTCATCTAAAATTATCTTATCATTTTTGATTCAGGTTTTTCACTGCAGTAGAAATACTATGTAAAAATGTAATAAAATGTATAAAGGAGAAAGTTTTAAAAGTTTCTTACGTTTACAATCTTGGCCATCTCTGATATACGGAGGAAGACACTGGCATTCACCTGGGACCCCACATACTTCATTAGGACGACAATCTTTCTTACTGTTACATTTTGTTACTAGAAATAATTGGGGAAAAAAATGAGCAAATTAATTTTAACAAGCTGAAAAAATATGCAATTTTACACATAATAGTAAAGAATCTTGCAGTTTTTAATCAAAAGGGAAGGAATGGCAAAAATTGACACTTTTATTATTCATAAAAATAAAATTTAAACAACAACATTAGATAGGAATGATGAATTGTTTGCGTTAAATCTATATACTTACATAATTGTATGCACTGTTTCATTGGATCGCCTGTAAAACCTTCTCTACATCTACAATCATAACTTCCAGGAATATTGATACAGTCAGCATTTAAACCACAGAGAGATCTTTGGCTGACACTGCATTCATCAATATCTATGGAATGACAAAAATTGTTATTTAAAGAAAAATAGTTTCGCAAATTTTAAGAGAAGTAGTAAAGAGAAAACATTTATTTAAGCTTTTATAATTAATAACTGGAAAATATTACCAATAGAACAAGCGCCTCCATCATCCATAGCATATCCTCTAGGACACACACAATAACCATGAATTCCACTAAAAAGTGCACATTCCTGTCCATGGGGACATGGATTGTTACTTGAACAATTGTTATTAACAGCTGAAAAAGAAAGAAAAATGATATAAAATGGCTCAATGACCCAAATACAAAAAGTAAATCAAATTTAAATCAAGAAATGTTAATAGTATATCATTTACCAAATGTGAACATTATTATTTGATGGAATACATATAAATAATAAATTTTACTTTAGAAGTAAAGCTATTTCTAATGGACTAGCTTTTCTTATTTTATTATAAATTTATTTAACATGTTAGCATGAGATTCAGAGAATTTCTAATGCTGGTAATTTGGAATTGTTTTGATCACAAACTCAAAAAAAAAATAATAACTAAGTTCTCATTTAGAAATGAAAGTTGCAGACACATACACACAATAAAAAGAGAGAAACTCACAAACACAATATTCTCCTTGACGGATAAATGGAGCACTGCATCCACAGATGCCATCAGATGGACCATTATTCAAACAGACAGTATTGCCAGGACATTCATCATTATTATTACATGGGATATCTAAGGAGACAAAATAAAAATAGATTCATTTATCAAAAAAAAAAAAACAGTACTCTAATGACAGTTATTAAAATAGTTTATAGCTTAAATGAACTTTACCCTAATGGATAACTTACCAATAGGTACACAATGGACGTAAGGATTTCCTGTGTACAGAGGAGAACATGTACATTCATAACTGCCAGGAAGATTTCGGCAATTCGAATTGAGACCACAGGCAGGCTTTCCTTTGCTTTCTAAGCATTCATTGACATCTACAAGAATAAAGTGTTATGAATTAACTTTTATGAAGTAATTCAGCATAAAGATAGAAAGTCAGTTTTATCAAGACAAATAGTTTCAGCTAATTTATGAATTTATCTTTTCACTGTTTTTTTTTTTTATTACTGTTGTAAACAGTGGTGAATAAATTGTGTCAATTTATTAATGCAAATTGTTAGTCGTAAGCCAAGACATTTCAGTTACAAATCAAACAATTGAGTTAATAATAATAAGATAACAAATTATTTAACTAGTTTGTGATATTTTCAAATTTAAATTCAAATCAATGTAAGAAGAAAACTATTATTATTATCACTATATTGACTTACCTATACATTTCTGAGATTTTTCATCTCTAATAAAACCTCTCTGGCATACACAGACTCCCTTGCCACGTTTTTCAACACATTCTTCATTATAATTACATTTACCCATTGTGAAACAATCAGTCTGACTCTCTGAAATTAAATAATGAAAAATGTTTTCAATTGATGTTAAATAAAATAAGGAAGTTGAAGTACAATTACATACAATGAAGATTAAGAATGCTTATTTAATTATACCTTCACTTTTAATGCAGCCTTGGTAAGCATTGCCTTGATAACCTGATGGACATTCACAGGAAAACGTACCAGGAGCATTTTTACAGATTGCATCCTTACCACAAGGAGGAGAATTCCCAGCAGCACATTCATTAATATCTACATGATAAAGAAACAAATAACAATTAATTGTGAAAATTTACACAGCAAAAGTACTTCACAGCAGCACTAAAATATTGTCTTAAATTCCTTCAATATAAAATGTTTCCTGTAAAATTATTTTATATAATATAAGAAGTTCTTGTACACAAACATTTGGAATTGGAGAATTTTTGTAAGTTCTTTGGTAATTGGAGAAGATGTACGAAATTTACCAGGTAAAATACTAGAAGGCTGACAGATTTAGATTCCTTTCAATCTGCAATGCTGACATTACAGATATTCAAATTAGAAGATCTTACTGTGATGAAGTAAGATCAATAACTTCTCCTCGGACTTTTGATATTTAATATATCAAATTTTAATACATTGTATATAATATATTGTTTGGCATTTTTAGCACTGACAGATAATAAAGTAGTAATATATATATATATATTACAATTTTTTCAAACAGTGTTTAGATCTTCAAAATAGACAAAGATAGTGAATAAAATGGAATCATTTCTAAGTGTTGATTCTGATAGGTCTTTCGAGTTATTGATAAATAATTTATGGCAAATCTGATTCTTTAGTGCTTCCAAATTGATTAGGGAATGGATCAACAATAAGGAAATATTACAAGACTACAATAATGGCTGCAACAACTTGTAATCAACAAGAACTTGTAATCTTTTATTACTATACCACAGGGATTTTGCATGAACATTTCTCACCTACACAACTGGTTGGGTCTACAGAAGAACCAGTGAAACCATGCTTGCAAACGCACATGGCTTTGTCATTAATCAGCATACATTCAGCATTTACTCCACAGAAAACTGATTCGCAAGGATCTGGAATGAAAAAAAAAAAAAGAATTTACTGTTTTAAAATCAATACATTTTTTGCATTACATTTAATTTTGTATATTGTGCAGATTGTTTAGTATTTTGAATGCAATTTTATTATTACTGAAATATGTTTAAAATATTTTTAAAGTACTTCTTGATTTCAACAACAACAAAAAAAAAAACAAATTCATAATGGAGTTCAACCAAAGGAATCCATCTACATTACAATCTTAAAGCTAGCAAAAAAATTTGAGATTGCTGACAGCAATTTCTTTTAATTTAATTTTATACAAATATCCTATTATTATTTTTTTAATTTTATTAAAAAACAAATATTGTTTAGAAAACTCACGTCTACAATCTTCGCCAATATTGGGAGCAGGACAGATACACACTTGATTGGTGGGCGAACAGAAGGAATTTCCAGGACAGGTATTGTTGTTAGTTGTATCACAGGACATGAGTGCAGGTCCAGTGCAGCCTTGATAAGGGTCACCAGTGAGATCAGGTGCACATTCACACAAGAAGCTACCAATGTTGTTGATACATACTGCTCCTTTTCCACAAGCTCCTTTGTGTTGGCATTCATTGATATCTGGGAAAAGAAAATGAATTACGATAAATTCACTCTGGGAGTCAGGACATTGACATTCCTGAGGGAAGCAAAGTTTTTCAAGCATAACCAATACATCCATAATGATACAATCTAAAGACCCAATCACTGGATCAAGAATCACCAATGTTAATGGGATGTTAATGTTTTGTAAGTAAGTGATAGTTATAGGATAAAATCAGAATAAAAGATGGGAATGATATCTTGTTAAATTCAATGTTAAAAATTGATTGATAATACTTCAAATATAAGAGAACCAAAAGCAGAACTAATTAACACTAATTAATATATGAAAATAATGCCAAAGCATTCTTACCATCACAACGCCTGTAAGGATCACCACTAAATCCAGGAGGACACTGACAATGAAAGCTGCCTGGTGTGTTAGAACAAAGAGCGTTTTCACCACACATTCCAGATGGGCCAAGGCCAATGGAATCACACTCATTGATATCTATTGGAAGAAAAGATATTTTAAAAACATTTCTACATAAATTAATCTATTAAATTATATTTAAAGGACTATCACAGTAACTTACCAAGACACATTGCTGAAACATTTCTTGGATCAAAAGTATAACCTTCATCACAAATGCAAAGAGCAGTTTGGTCATCAGGTCGGCATTTGGCATGAGGACCACAGTCAATATCTTCACAGGGTGCTACAAAAATAAACAAGCAACATACAGGACTTAAAATAAAGCATAATTTTTGAAAAATGATTTGCAAGTTATTATTGTTATAATAATAATAATTATTATTATTGTTATTATACTTTTGGGTATATATTTTACAAAGTTTGTAATCTTATTTACTAAAAATTAACTTGAATAAATTTTCAAATTCAAATAAGACATTCTTGAAAGAACCTAGAGTCTACTTTCATAAAATCATTTATTATTATTTATGATTTATTAATCACATTTATTAAGGCCTTGATTTTTGAAGAAACCCTCTCAAACAAATTTAAGAATTTTAAATGATCAATAGATATACCAAATTTCAGGTTCCTATCGTTTAGCATAGGCGTAACTAGGGGGGAGCCAGGGGGGGATGGCCACGCCCAGAAAAATACATATTAGTATAATTATTTTATATTTTACATATAAAAATAAATTAAATTAAATTAAATATTTTTAACTTATTGGCATTGTATGCATTATTTGCAACAATAAGAATGCAATTATTCGAAGGTACAAGTTTAAATTTCTCCGCTTTTTTTCCCAAACACAAAGGGAATTTTTAGTTCTTTGGACGGGAAAATAATGTCAGTAGTTAGTTGCAGTCACTTAAATTAATTTATGCCTTGTCAACAGCATATAGGCCTAATGAGTACCACTAAAAAATGTTCATAGAAACTTGTATTATTGCTCATCCGTGTGGTCATGTGCCAATTTTCAAGTAGTACATCTCTAAAAATGTCACTCTTCAATAATATATTGAAATTCGATATCTATTTGATAACTGCTTAGTATCGATGCATAATTGAAGACAGACAGCGTAATTAGGAAAAACAGGACCAAAAGAAGAAGCAGTGACTCAAATGGCCTTAGGCGACTAACGAAAAGGGCACTAAATTTTGACCTGAAGAAGAATTGAAAAGGAATGTGATATAGTCGTTTTCTAATATCTATATATAAAAAAAAAAAAGCTAAAAAAAAAACATCCTTTAAAATGATGGATTATTGTTGGTGGTGGTGTTTTGTTTTGTTTTTTTCCCAGGTACAAAATTAAATTTAACTCGGGTAACAAATTGTGGGGAGGGGGGGGGGGGCACACAGAAACATTGACGTACAAAGCTTCCTGAATATGAAATACGTTTGTACACTGAAGTGTAAATAGTTATCTTCAAAAGAATACAATAAATAGAAGATAACAAAAATTCCCAGTAGCTTAAAATGATTTCAAAATATTCCTGTGAAAGTAATGAATTATTTTAAATTACAAAAGATAAAAAAAATTTTAATTTAATAATATTTCAGATTTTTGAAGACTCTCTCTATCCAATTCTTAAGAAAATACAAATAGCACAGGAAATTTTATATTTTTAATTTTTTTAATAATTTTTTAATTAACCGATTATATTGAGAATAGAAGAACATGTGACTTCTTAAACAAAACTTTGAAGTATTGCCATTATCATTTTCATCTAATTGACATGGGCCATTAGCTATGAAGTTCGAAAACTCCTTGGATAGTGGCGCCACCCTCCTCAATGAAAAGAACATAGAATGCGAATAAGTAGCGACTATATTCTCCTATAGAGTTTTTAGGAATTGCTTATGTCACTAGTTCATGTTATAGGGAAACTTAAATAAACAGGGTTTTTTTTTTCTTTACTACTGAATTACAATTAGATATTAAAGTGTTTTAACGTAAATGTGCGAAAATCGATCAGAAAAAAAAGTTAACAACTGCTAGAAATTAAATTTATGACTTTGCCCTAATGTCTGTGGTTGCTGAAAAATCCGACAGAGGGCTGTACTGCTCATTGCCGCGTTGTCTTTCTCGTGTGTATCATTGGAGGTGCACGCTGTATTTCAAAATGACGATCCGCTTGGTTAACTGGTCTCCTATTGAAGTTCGTGCAGTTATACGCTTTCTTTGGGCACAGAGAGTTTAACAGCATCAGGAAGAAACGTTCTGGTCTTCTGAACGACGATGTGATTCTACTTCATGGCAATGCCCGACCACACAAAAGTTGCTGCACGATTTCCACTGGGAATTTGGGGACATCCATCATAGAGTCCGGTTTTCGCTCCTAGAGATTTCCTGCCTTAAAAGAGCACCTGTCAGGTCGGTCGACGCTTCACATGCAGTGAAGAAGTCCAACGTGATGCAAAAAAAGTGGTTACATCAGCAAGGCCCTGACTTGTATGCGGCTGGGATGGACAAACTGATCAAGCATTGTGACAGATACCTCAATCGTCAAGATGACTTTGTAGAAAAATAGTGTATATGTGCCATCTCATTTAGGGTACCATCTCATTTTCTTCCAATAAAGGTTTGCTTTTCATACGCAATTTTTGTAAACTTTTTGTCTGGTCGACCTGATTACTATACAATAAGGAAGTTTTTGAATTTTCTGACAGTTTGTTACTTCAACACTACAAACTATCTATGTACTTTCTTTGAGGAGCTTATCTTGAAATTACTATCGGGAAACGGGAGAGGACTGAATTATTTAAACTTTATTTATTTATTTATTTATTTATTTATTTATTTTTTCTGATTTACACCAAATCAGGACTTTACAGGTTCATCAAGTTTAAAAAATTCCGACTGCTAAACTTAAATGGGTTTTCTGTTGCTCTCTAAATACTAATAATATTTGTTTTAATAGACTTACATTTGCAGGCAACATGAGGGTCTCCCATAAGTGGCTTAGGACAGGAACAGATGTAGCTTCCGTCCAAATTAGTACATTTGGCATTTCTTCCACAGGGAAACGGATGTTCCATACATTCATTTTTATCTAAGAAATAAAATCACAAAAAAAGTTGAGAATATTTTTAAAGTAAAATAACATATATATAATTACATTAGATTGTCTTCAATGAAAGCAATAAGTAAGCAGTCTCTTGAATATATATTAATACAAGAGAAGATCGCAAATGAAACATAGGAGCAGCCAGGTTTATTTCATATTTGAAATAAAGAAAATAAAAACTGAAATGGTAGGCACCAAACTGAAATAGATGGACAACAAAAATTTAAACTGGATACTACAAATATAAAATCATCATGAAATACATCAAGATATTTTTTTCTTTAAACGAAATAAATAAATAAACTGCACTAACTGAATCTTTGGCTAATGACATTAATAGCAAACTTCAGCTGTTGTTGATCGTAATTGAAAAGCTAATTTAGTTTAAAGAAACACACTCAGAAAGATTACGATTGAAATTACGCATGAATTGACACTATAATATTGCTTTTAAATTAATGAAATTGATTGATAAAGTTGATTAAAGTGGTAACTAAAAATTATGTATAAAAAAAAATGTTTTATTCTTCTGATATAATGAAATTAGAAGTAATCTATTGCGAGGTGTCTCCTATTCAATCATTTCTGTATGTTGTGAATTTTCACGTAAAATAAAACTTTCAACTGAGAAATATTATTATTATTTTTTTTAATGAATTATATAATATCACCTATTGATCATTTATGTCAATCAAATTTCAACAAATCATCCATGTTTCAATAGCAATTATTTTCTAAACCTATGCCCCATAATTGTGAAAGCGTAAAATCCTAAATTATAACTTTAACTCGAATTGTTGCTGATGGCAACCAATAGCAACTACAGTAAATGGCTCAAGGAAATCTTTTATTGTAAAGGGATCTACGGAGTTCCGTTTTTATCCGCCAATGTTTGAAGAACAATCCTCTTGTAAGGCCAAGGCCGAAGTGGATCACTGAGTACCTTAGGAGGTCTGCTACTGCGGCCTTGCTAAATATTACATAATTACAACGAAGGAAAAAGGCTTTATTTGTAAGGCAGTCCTCTCAGATGTTTCTTCTTCTTACGGTTGATTTGTGGTAAAAGCAATTTAGGGTCCTTTGATGTGATTTTAAGTCAACAAAGTGAAGTGAATAGAAAGATCTTTTCTAACGAAGAAATAATTTATAAATAAAGTTCAAAGAAAACAATATAATTATTCAAAATCTTTACATTGTGCAAACTTTATATATGCAAGGATGCTGAATATAGTGATAAGGATATATTCTATTCTTCTAATTTCATTTTTTGATTATCCAATTCACAAAAAATAAAAATCTTCAAATATTATTTTTGCCATCTGAACTAAATACAAATGAGTAGTTGGTATGCTTAAAACAATTACAATCATTTACATCACTTTTATTTTGTGATTGATTTTACAACACGGGTGCCCATGCGGGGGAGTCACGGCGCACATTGCGCCGTTGAAATTTTGGGGGGTTGAAAAAAATGTAAGAGTGTAAAAGTCGTTTTTTTTTGGTTGTCATTTCAATTTTTTTTTTTTTTTTGGGGGGGGGGGAGAAAAAAAGTAAAAAGAATGGGGAGGGGGGGTGGGCACTTCTGCTTACAAAGTATACAATGTACAAAGCGCAACCTTCTATTTTCATCAGCAAGTGTCATTAACAAGTTTTTAAAACATTTACAAAAATTTTATGGTTTAATAAGTTTTTATCTTTGCATTTTAACTTACCAACACAGAATTCTCTGGGTGGAGTTCCTTTGTAGCCGGGCTCGCAGTCGCACTGGAAAGTACCCGGAACATTTCGGCAAATACCATGTGGTCCACAAATATCAGAAGTTAAGCATTCATTGACATCTATTGATATAGTAATTACAAATAATTAGAAAATGAGTAACGGACATAATAGCAGTAAAATATGTTATCAATGGGGTAACTACAGGTCTTTTCGTATCCCCAATGGGTGATTGTCAAATGAGGGCCCAATTTGGCGCTTAAAAGTAATAAGTGAAAAAAAAAGTATCACTACTTTCAAATGGAATACTTTCAAATTATTCTTCGTCTGCCCCACTCGTCCCTGCTCTCTAGCTACGTTGTTGATGTTTATAGATGAAAATGTTTTAATTTCCGTAAAATATGATAGCATTTCCAGAAAAACATTTCAAGATTAAATAGATTATCTATAATATATTGTATTATACATTTAAAATTAAACGAACATATGATTAAATTAGATTCTGAGAGAAATTAAAAACACTAAATTTATATGTTTGAAGTTATGATCAAAATTCCGCTCTAAATTAGATATTTTGTATTTATTTGTTAAGTGAATTATTTAGCGAAGGCCAAAGTGAAAAATGAAGTGGCATCTCTTAACGTAAATATAAGAACAATAAAAATAATATCAAAGTGTTTTACAAATTCTTGTTTGCGCTTCGCCACAAATAGCATTTGTGCAGAATAAAAAACAAAACAAAAAATAGGCTTAAGAAAATAAGTAACTCAGAGGAATAACTTTATTTCCAACTTTCTGTCTCATCATCTTTGAGTCTTCGAACGCTGATTAGTCGTATCTGATGGGAGCCGAACAAGCGCTACGTATATGCTATCCGAGTGCCAGTAGCCAGTAGGGATCAAAGGTTACTTATCATAATTACAATAAATGCCAAGGGAAATTGCTAAATAAAGATAGGATGGGGCCATGGGCATTGGTCGGCACTAGATACAATTCCTCTTGGTCAGAGCTTTTCAGGTGATATATTCAAAGGACCAGTATGAGGAACTTAAAATAAACTGCGAGTCAGTTAATATATTACATCATGCAAGCCTCTATATAAAAAAACAACAACTTAGCAATGTATAAAATATATATAATAAAGAAGATATATATTTTACATATTGTTATGTTTAATATTAATGATATTAAATTAATATTAGATACGAAATAACTGTAAGTGATAAGGGAAATTTAAAAAAGCAAAAAAACATGTGATGACGGCTTAGAGGTTTAATAAAATCCCAGTTTTGACGGGCCAGATTTTAATAACGCTATTTGAATAGCCCTGCTGTTGCCTGTCAAGAGAGAGATTAGAACGAAAACACCATTGCTAAATTTCCTAGTTGAAGCTTCGGACAACTATAGCCAGACAAAGAAAGTTCCTTGGTCGAAATGAGAACGACAGATTCCCATAGGCTGTATTTTGAACTTTTCCATTTCTAAGTACAGAGTTTAATCTCCAAAGGACAATGACAAATTGATAGGAATATAATACAGTAAGGATGCTTTAATTTGATATTGGAAAAATTCTTGATAGGAACATATTAACTGGAAAATGTTTTTAAAAAGCATCTTATTTTATTCTTCAACAATTATTTTAGTTTGAACTAGTGATGTGTTGATCACTCAATGCTCTTTCAAACTAATTCCTAGTCTTGTTTCTTTTCAGAAAGAAAGAAACCCCAACGGTGTTCATTATAATCAAATGCTAAAGAGAACAGGGGGCAGGCGTGGATAAAAAGACTGGATTTATGTCAAGCCTTTTTTCTGGATTTGCTTCGAGCCATAATTCTTTGTCACTTGGCAATTTATTTTTTGATCTTGGGATAGAATTAAGGGAGATTATTATTATTATTATTATTATTATTATTAAGTAAAAGTTTTAAACCATGGGTTTCCCCAGCATAGACAATATGTCGGGTCAAGGGCCAAAGCACATATTGCCAAGTGTAACGAAATGTGCAAGAATGGTTAGGATGTGTGGTTGTGTCCATAAATTTCCTAACTATGCGTGTTGTGTTGAGTACCACAGCCTTCTGCAGTTATGCATAAGTGTTTTTGTGAAGTCCTAGTGTGCTGAGACTGTGTGAGGTACCAGACCAGTGGCGGACAAGACGATGGGTATAACACGTACTCGGTCCTGCCTCCACTGCTTCTGAAGCTCGTGTGCTAGATCTGTATACTGTTTACTGATCTTGTCTGCGTGAGTTCTCTGCATGTTCTTGCTGATAGGCACTGCAATATCAATGAGATAGGTCTGTTTGTTGATCTTATCAACAAGTGTGATGTCAGGTCTGTTCTGGTGTATGGTTTTGTCTGTGTGAATGGGACGGTCCCAGTACAGCTTATTATTATTATTATTAGTAGTAGTAAGAAAGTTAAAAAAATGGATAATAGAAAATATTTAAGCTCATCACTATTGTCACAATCTGTTCAGTCCTTTCAACTTATACTCTATCTATAAGTATACTGTAACTATAAATCATATATTGATACACTGATGTAAAATCTATTTATACAAATATCATGAACTACTTTAAAATAATAAGTGATTGTAAGAATATTATTGGTGATTACATCATAACTGTTGTAAAAATTATAGTTGGATAATGATATCATATATTATTTGTTAATACTATTGTTTTTTTTGTAGATCAAACATAATTTTGTTTTTACCTAATTGCCAGAACTCGTTGATAGGGACTCTATGTCCCTAACGAGACTGTACTGTATTAACCTTTTAAAGAAAATAAAAAAAAAAAAAAGTAGTAGTAGTATTGTTATTGCTATTATGATTAATCTATTACAGGTCTGACAATTTTCTTTGTCAGACCTGTAATTACAATTTTCTTACAATTTTTTTATTTCACAATTAAGAGTGAATTTCGGGGCAGAAATATAATATAAATATAAAATCGTCTCAAATGAACAAATCCATCACGGAATTCTTATCAAACACATTTATAAAACAACTCCCAGATTAAACTGCAATAATTTATTCTTTAACTTACCAACACATTCGGATTGCTGGGGTCTAAATCCTTCAGCACATCTACACATTCCTTCGATACATTCAGCATAGTCTGTACAGTCTTCATTACCTCTACAGCGAATTTCGACGGACACTAAAAGAAAAATTACACTTGCCTTTAGAAAAAAAGCAAAAAACTTTCCTGTCTTGAATGATTTTCTAGTAATTGATTAAAAGTTTTCAGTTCACTAAATGAAGCACATATTGCTAATGTGGAGATTCCATCATTCATCTATTAAATACTGCCCATTTGCATTTTTCTCTTTTTCATATCATTCAATTTATCGTTAATATCCTATTATGTTACTGAAGAATATCGGAAATTAAAACAAAATTTCGATGAGTTAATTAGTTAAAATACTGCAATGAGTTATTAGCAGTCAAGAAGTTGACAATGTCAAATTTAGGCAGATTCAAATAAGGAAAAATATTCTCCTGAATATTGATATGATGCGAATATTCAAAGCTCACCTTTAAAATAAGCACTTAAAAGCATCACCGCCATTACTGTGTTATTGACATCTTCGCAAAATAACAGCCTTAAGATAATTGCTTTCCGTAAAATGAATGAGTAAAGTTGTCTTTCACAATTGAGATCCAGGTGACTCAATGCCAGCCTCACCGTTATAACAGAGCTTGGAGTCAATTCCATACAATTAATTTGGTTGTAAGAAGACTACAAAAGTAACTAGAATAAGGGCATTTACCACCAAAGGCGATCGACATCAATTATGGCACTTCATAAGGTACAATAGCATCAAAGATCGAAGCTGAACACAGGAAGCCTGATATAAATTATTTTTGCTATTTAGAAGAGTAATTCAGTGGATCCATGTGTCCAGCCAGTGATTTGTTTGTGCTATAACAGACAAGATAGCACTGGAATTATTCAAAACAGCATATATTAGACAGAGTCGAGAATGACGAGACTACTTTGGTCTTGTCCAAAATCTGTTCTTTAAAAGCGATTTCTTACGTTTATAGATTTTTCAAAGTGGGAAGCAACTGATTTGTTTGGATATGTAATGTGATATATCAGAATCAAATCCTGGGCCCCTTTGTTCAACTAGAAACCAGGACAGTAGGGCTTCAATGATCACATAATAATTTGATAAAGCTGGGAGTTTAAGAACAAGGTATTTTGAGGAATAGTTGCACGTTCCCTAGATCTAACAATGAAATATATGTATATATATATATATATATATATATATATATAGGCTATATATCAGAGAGCTAAGATGCGTCATTACATTTACTTCCAAGATGCTCTGGTCTTAACAATGAGTCATGAATTTGTAAAGACACTGATTGCAAAATTCTTGCAAGATCTATGTAGCTGAAATTAAGCAATGACCATACGTTTATAATACAAACGTTTTGCTTTTTTTGTGTGTGTATGTGCATTAACTTAAATTAAAGCAAACATCAACTTTACTAATGTTTCCTTTTTTTGTAAGAAAAATTTCTCCAAAAATGCAATTTTGAGAATTATCTTTATCACTAATTATCTCTTATATTAACATCAGGCTCTACATTACTTAATCTCATCGTGTATTTGTAATTTTGATGCAGTTTACTTTACATGTAACAGTGGTGTAACAGCAGCGAATATTTCCATCAAATAAAATCCATCATTTCTACAGACATCGAAGAAATGATATGATATCCCATTGTATGATGAAACCATGTAATAAATTTAATTATTAAATCGGATACAAATATGGAGGCTGAATCGTCAAAGTTTTCACAATAAATAAATAAATAAATAAAAGACATATAATGAAGGAGTTTTGACAGTCTGATTATATCAGCATCAAATGTCTTCTTGTCTTATATCACAATTATAATATTACCTCTTTGGCATAAAACGTTGGCGTTACCCTCGTGACCGGGCATACAAGAACACTGGAAGGATCCTGGTAAATTTTCACACTCCGCCCCTGGGCCACAAGGATTGCTAGCACATTCGTCCACATCTGAATAAAAATAACAACAGAACAGTTATGAGAATTTTCGTTTATTTAACAGTTCAATAACAATAGTGAATGTTCATCAAAGCATTGAAGGTTCTTAATTTCTTGCAGCTTGAGAAATAGAAATTTAGTTATTTAAAACAACTTTTCATAATAAAACATTTTTTTCCCTTACTTTCTGTTGCCAAATTTTGGCCCTTTGAAGAAGAAATTAGGAATTTTGATTTTGTAAGGTGTTTGCATTATGTTCTATGCAGACAGATTCACTGATTTCTACATTATATTATCTACAAGTATTGCAAGGTTTCTGCATTACATTGTAATCAATCAAATACAAGATTTCTGTATTATAATGTACGTAATTAAATGTAAACTTTTAAAAAATAAGATCATTGGCATTTTACAAATGGTAATTTCTCATCAAAACAGTCAGTTTCATGGATATTAAAAAACATCGAAAGACTAAATTTTAAAGATCCAAATTTTGAACAGCAATTAATTAAAAAAGGCTTATCAATTTAGATGTGGTTCCAAACTAATAATTTTTTGTTAGAATTAAATTGTCAAAACTTTTAAATTAAGGGCAGAACAAATTTACTTTTCAAAAATTTGATAAATAATTCGTAAATACAATTTACATTATGCAAAGTAAATCTCTTAACTGACCAAACAACAATGTACAAACAACAATGCAATTCTTATAAGCTACTTTCTGTGAAATATAGTAATGTTTGGTTAAGAATTTGTGTTCCTTGTGTTTCCTGTATCATAATTATGTGGTTTATATATTTGTTGAATGCAATTCTTCATTTCAATAGTTACTGCTAATTATTTCAGTAGGTACTTGCATTCTTGTACTTAGTGTTCACTTTACTTAAATTGCTAATACTTTCAAAAACCTACTCACCGAAGCAGCCCTCCAGTGGATTTCCAGTATATCCTTGTGGGCAAGAACATTCGAAAGAGCCAAGTGTATTGGTACAAATTCCTTGTTTGCCACATGGTGAACCCAGAGCGCATTCATCAACATCTTCACAGCGACCGGAATAAGCATCGCCATCAAAACCAAGTGGACACGTGCATTCATGGCGACCAACCAGATTAGTACAGCGGGCGCCAAAACCACAAGCATTTTGATAAGCACATTCGTCAATATCTGTGAAATTAAAATGAACATTTTGATATGTATCTTACAGTAGTTTCCATAAATAAATTTATCTACTGATAACTTCTATCCACTGACATTGTTGATTTAGAATTTTTGCATTAAACCAAATGTCTGTATTTATTCTGTAAGCTGTAAGTGATAAAAGTAAATAAATAAATAAAAAATATATATTTAGAAATAAGTAAAATAATCAATAACTTTAATTGAATAATGTTTTTTTTTGTAAATATAAAGGCTAACGTTATAAAAAAAACAAAAAAACAGAAAGTATGGAAAGAATTTTAACTGATTTTGATAATAATTTTTCTTTAATGTTTTCCTTTCCATCGAAGTCACTGAAGCCGTAGATCGAACCTTTTGATATAGGAAACATTTGGTTTTTACTTACCCACACATGTCCTAAAGGGATCTCCTGTAAATCCTTCTGGACACGAACAGGTGTAATTTCCTTCTGTATTCGTACAAATTGCATTATGAGCACATGCATCTGGATTGGCACACTCATCGATATCTAAAACAGGAAAACTCTCATTGAGAATGACATAATAAACTGAGATTATTTAATAACAAAGAAAGCTATGTAATGCCCGCTGAGTGCGAAAGACAAGGATGCGAAAGTCAGTTGTTGCTGGAACATACTGTTATTTAGCTTTTTTACACAGAAAAGAGTTCGAGTTTCTAAAATCTCAGTGTACATCGTCCAAAACATTGAACATCGACAATATTTCAATCGAATATAAAAGAAAAGATAGTTTTTTTCCAAGTAAGAAAAAAAGACAACTGTGCATATTAAATAAACTAGTTATTGTGTTACCCACAACAGATATTTCAGAAATGAATGAATAGAAAATACATTTTTTTTTGTTATATCTAATTTTGTTACTCTTTATCTTAAAAATATGCGAAACACAATAATGTAAACTTCTGCAAAGTTGGCCTTTTAATATTGTCCTTGAAATTACTGACATCAAAGAATAACATTTGCAATATATAACGCTTTTTAACTTAATGTGCATACAACTTTTGTTTTAAGTATTTGTCATACAGTAAAGACACAAAGAAAACAATGTGATAGATAAACAATCTATAGATAAAATTAAAAATAGATAGAAATAGATAAATAATACAAATAATCACATCTAAAATTAGATTAACAAGTAAGTATATATAATATCAACTGTTAAGAGATTACATTTGTTTTGTTTGTTTGTTTTTTTTCATCGAATTACTACGAATTTAAAAGGTTATTAATGCTGTGAATACAGAGTCTGAAACGACTCTTATTTATTTATTTATTTATTTTTATTGGATCTTAGTAAACGTTATTAATTCGTAAGCAGAGCATTCCATCCCAAGCAATAACTTTGTAGGAGGTATTTTCTATTCATTCTGTTAATGCGTGAACGATTTTGCAAACAATGAGACAACAAAATTCACATTAACCAGCATAAAAGATGGAGAAACATTTTTTTTTTTCAAACATTAAGGGGAAAAGAAAAAAAATCGAAAAAAAAAGTTAATTATTCATTTCCGATCTTCGAGGTAAGAAGCCCAGTTATTAGGAGATTAAAATTCACATCGTGATAGTGTGGATTGAAAAGGATGAGACAGAAATAGAAACGACAACGAAATGAAAAAAAAATAGAAAGAGAGAACAACAGGCAACTATTATCAACAGACTTTAATTACAATGGTCATCAGCACTGAATCTATTGAAAATGTAAGCGTTTCCCGAAAGTTTAACAGAAAGAGAGAGCGAGAGAGAGGGAATGAAAAAAAAAGAAGGGAAGGGGCATTTCGTGCGTGAGGGAGTTAGATAGGAGGGAGGAGAGGGGTTCTTCAATGCTTTGTAATTTCGACGTAATGAGAACACGATTGTAAGGATGCGAAAAGGGGAGAAAGTGGCCTTCAGAGCGGGCGGTGAAGGTCACCCGACTCGGAGCCGAGTTATTCGCACCATTTGAGAGGTGAATAACCGTGCAACGCTCCGGATGTTCAACAAATAGTAGGATTGACGTCGTCATTGTTACGTCCATGTCTTGTCTCTCACGTCTGGGATAAAACAACAATAGTTAAAAGATAACAATGAGCTTTGACGATTATCAGGGAAACAAAAAACAAAGAAATTTAGCAATATTATGAAAGAGAAGTGAAAATAAAGAAAGTAATAAAGCTTAAATAACTGCAATGAAGGTAATTTTTATTAAGTCAATATTACATGTAGATTCTCATTCGGGCGAGCATGACAAAAAACAATGAAAGTATACTTCACACAGCCTGATTAATCAACAAAAGTACGTATGTCATTAGATAAATATCTTCCATTCTTAATTCAAATCACTGTTAAAAGTAGAAACAACTTTGGAATGTTTTAGACATGGTCTACGATTTTCCTTAAATTAATGGCTTGGAAATTTACATGAAAAAAAAAAAAAGCACAGAATAGGATTACTTTGTTATTTTATGAAGTCGTTTTTGATGTGCAAAATTTAAAGAAAAGAAACGAGTTATTTTCAAAATTACGGATACACAAATGGAAAGTTTTTGTTGTATTTTCGCTTTAGCATTTCGGCTTCTAGACTATTTACTACAATAACTGAAGAATCAATTAGTGTAGAGAACTCAGGGAGTGAAGACGACCTCTTTTCAGAAGTTAAGGCATTTAGAAACAAATCAGTTGCCAGTAGTTTTCGATAATTTACGGAAATATCTTCCCTTTTGGTTGTTCTTATCATTGGTGATCTCCTATCCAAGAATAACATCATTTTATTCCCTTGTAGTACTGTCCTGAGGAATTTCGAGCCTTTCATACCTTCTGATTTTATATGAGACAAAGTATTTCATGTATATAAAATTAAATAATCAACAGTTTTAAAATTTAATTTTCAAAAGACACTTCAAAATGGCTGAAGGCACAGAAGCTAAATATTTAAAATTGTATTTTAGTGGCTATTTGTTTAAATTTTAATTGTTTTATGTTTCAGTTTTTCACTCTCTCGGCGTCAGATTTGTTGATATATTAGGAATAATTACGATTTCTTCGAAAAAGAAAGAATGAAAGGATTAGTACGACAGAGTCCATCATGAATTATATTTGACTTTCCTATACAAACTGGAAATCAAATATGTGAATGGTACAGCCCTTTCTCTGTAAAACAAACTTATGAATATATAATAAGCAGGTAAAAATAAGGATCAGGAATATAAAGACTTAAGTAACTGACCTTTGCACTCCGTGTAGCCATCTCCTTCGAATCCATCTTTACACTTGCAGACGTAATGAGCAGGTAAATTACAACATTCAGCATTCTTGACACATTTGGCAGCAAGGGCAGGATTATCACATTCGTTGATGTCTAAATAAGAAAAAGGAAAAATAAGAAAAGTTAAATGCTGAGCAGATCTCTGAATATTAGTTTATATATTAGTTTTATGTACAAACTCATATACAATAGATAAACTAATATGAGTTTGTAAATAAAATATTGAACGAAATCACATTAAAAGACTGGACAATATGCATTTTTCTAATTAATTTACCCAATATAAAATTCAAATTATATTTTTAACATTTGATAGCATTTGTTAAAAATTTATTTTAGAAAATTATCATCTCAAGATTACGTGCATCAGAAAAAGTTAATGGAGACATAGGAATGTTCTTAATTGATAAGATTTTTTGTAGGTAAGTAGTTTTTGAAGGGAGAACTGTAATTTATAGATACTGAATCATCAAAGTTACATTTTGGAGAATACTTTAAACTGGGAGTGCCTTCATCGTTTTAGCAAAATATTAAGTATAACATTTAAATAAGGAACATTCGAGAGCAGCTAAGTGAAGATTCAAGAATAATTGTGAATCATCAGAAGAAAGAATCATGGTTAACCTAACGTGACTTGTTTTATTTAATTGACCTAAATAGAACCTAAAGCTTTACTAATTATGTTAATAAGAAAGTGTTTCAGACACTATTCAGATAGATCTGAACAATGGTGTCAGCTTTAATTCTCCAAATCAAAGTAGAGACTAACTTTGCCTCAAAGATCAAATCAATTTCTTTATTCCTAAAGTAGATCAACTCATTTCCATGCGTAATAAAACAATACAACGGAAAATAGGTAAGATTGGAATATAATTACTTGCCATAAATCAATAACAACAACAACAATAATAAAATATATCCTACAAAGGCTTTTAAACTCGGCCAAAGTATGTATTCAGAAGAACACCATCTTAAAAATTTCACAATAACTGAAATCTCCGTATATTTTTAATTCAAAATTGTTCCCATTTTTTCATTTTCAAAAAGAAATATTTTAATATGTTTTATATTTTTCTAATCAATCAGATAAAACAGTTCAATTGTCCTTTATTGTAGTTTTTATTCAGTTTTTTATATGTCTGAGTTTATACTTTTAATTTTCAATATATAAAGTTTCTCGAGAATATCTGGAAAGTATAATTAGAACTTAGAAATATATTCTTTCTAAGTATATTATTAAATATTCTGACAAACAGTGATTCCTTAAAAGAAAGGATGTTATGTTAATAATAATAGCATTACATTAATAAATGCTTTTTTTTTATTGTAGTAAAACAGAATGGGCAGATCTGCCCCACCCTTGTATAGCGGTAAGATATATACGTAAGGAAAGACCTCCATAAATAGAACATTGTTTATTATTACGACTTGTCTCAATTATTATAGTCCGTTCGAGTTATATAATTCTAGATATGACTTATCTAGTTGACATCTTAATTCCCGGATGTATTACTTAATTATCTTTTAACAATTATTTTGAGTAACAGTAAATATTATTTTCATTTATTACATGTAAATAATTATTATTTACTTAAAATAAATGATAATATTAATTTTTAATTACGTATAATAATTATTAAAAGTTAATTAAGTAATAAATTCGAGAATTAAGATGTCAACTAGATAGTCACATCTAGAATTATATAACTTAGAACGGACTAATAATTGAGACTAATCATAATAATAAAATGTTCTATTTATGGAGATCTTTCTATAGGTATATATCTTATCACTATACAGGGTGGGGCAACTTCCCATACATTTGTGCCCATTGTCCTTTTCAAGATCAATCAGTGCTTAAAAGATTTCTGAAGTTTAATAGGAATTTTTATCATCCAATCAAATCAAATACTACGTATAAAGCGAGCAATTCTTGCAAGATTCATTTTGAAAACGGGTCTAAGGATTTTGATGAAATGGGATGAGTTCTCGGGTGCGAGAAAGCGATTTAGCTAGGACTCGACTTCGGGTAAATGATTGACCTGGGACTTGGGTACCAGGTGATTGTTTACAGTGTTCTTACTTTATTTTCGTTTTATTGTCATCTTAATTAATTCGTGTTCTGTGCGTTTTTACGTTTAATAAAATAATAATTTTACTTAATAATAATTTTTTTAAGCTGTTTCCTTTCAACGTCGCGTGTATTCACTGCGGAGCTGTCCATTTCCCTGAAAGGAGGTTAAATAACCAGGTGATTGTCTAACAGTGTTCTTACTTTATTTTCGTTTTATTTTACCTGAGCAAAGATCGGTCTTTCAGGTACTTCTTTATTAAATGATATTCTTAATGTTGCTTCACAAATATTACACCAAGCTGTTTTATCCCCCCCCAAAAAGGGAACTTTTTAATGTAACTATCCAAGAATTAATTAAAAAAATAATTGTATTACAATGCAGGCATATATATTCCCTTGCAAACCAACTAATGATGTTTCCACGTTTTTTTCTTCTGAGATTGTGGAAGGAGGGCTTCATCATTTGAAAATACTTTCAACATAATGATAGTCCTATCATTAAAAGAGCAATTGAAATCATTTTTTTTTTTTTTAACTTACTCTACTAGGAATAAATTTTATCGATTTATGAGAACCGGAATTTATTATAACTTGAAGGAGACGAGGGGTAAATTCGAAAGAAAAAAGGAGTGGATTAACTGAAGAATATTAAAAAAAAAAAACAATATGCAGCAAGATGTTCAATTATAGAATGCAAGAAGGAATAGTGTGGTTTCTATTTCCTTTCGAATTGGATTCCATTCCTATTAATATGTCTACCCCTTCAACCCACATCCGGGAGGGGAGAAGGGTAAATATCACGATTCCCCATTCTAGGGAGAGGGTTACTGATGAAGAATGGGATGTCTCCAAAGAAGAATCCCTGAGAAACTAAGTTATCATTACGTAATTCACCTGCAAGGGAAACGGTTAGAGGTAATAATTTTGAGTATTTGTAGGGGGAGGTCCGAATGGAAATGATGTAATGGTTCCTATTGTTATTTAAGATCACGTCG
This sequence comes from Thereuonema tuberculata, assembly GCA_023159025.1. NCBI lineage: Eukaryota > Metazoa > Arthropoda > Chilopoda > Scutigeromorpha > Scutigeridae > Thereuonema > Thereuonema tuberculata. Next base: position 54,712,216 of record JAFIDM010009631.1, read on the forward strand.
CAGGTGAGGGTCGAGTCCAATTCGAAGGGGGTGGAAATCAAGGGTAATAACGCCGTCTAGTCGCGTGAAGGCTGGGTTATTAATAGCAAGGCAGCATGGGAAATGCAACCATAAAGGGGTAATAAAGAGAAAGCGAAGGGACTACACGGCGCCGCATAGTTCTACCCCTTTTATTTATGTTATGTCCAGCTTATAGCAATGACTCAGGAGTGGAAAGAATTTACATGAGAGATAAATTTGAATTTCAAATGTTCTCTTCCAACATTGCATTAAAAGAAAAAAAAAATAGCAATCAGTTGATTTATTACAAAATACGACTTTTTAATTTCTAGGGATTTCTTTAGTGATTTTAATGATTAAAATTACAAACGAAAATAAGAAAACTGCTGAATTATTTCTACGTGATTCTTTTTTATATTTTATTTTTATGTCAAGTTCTGTTTTATAAATTAATAAACTCTAAAGACCACTTCTCATTGCAGCTTTCTGTTGTTTGTATTCGTTACCAACTGTGTAAAATGAATTTTTGTACTAGATTGTGTTAAAGTATCATTGATATCGTAGTACTGAATGCTTTATTATACAGCTATGTATTCATTTTCAAGGTTAGGTGCTTTGTGATCATGCAGTATTTTCAAAAAAACAAAAACAAACAAACAAAAGTGCGTGTAACAATGCAGAAAGACATCAACCAGATCAAACATAAAAATAAATGATGATAGTAATTGTTATTAATTGTGAACTGCTTTTAATGTGAATTTGTCTTTAAATTTTATCAAAAATGTTTTGCTATTGTTTTTTCTTAGTAGGAAAGTTAAATGTTTCTGTTTTAAATTGTAGTAAAATTGCAACGAAAACATATACAAAACTCAAAATATGAAAATGAGTTTTGAGGCTAAAACGCGAGGATATTTCGAGCGCTTTCTTTTTTTAAATGTAGAATTCGGTATCTATTGACTGAACACTGAGACAGGAAGCAAAAAAAAAGAAAGGATAGAAAAGAAAAAAAAAGAAAATAGAAAGGATAAAAAAAAAAAATCCCTGCCCCTCTCTTCTGTTGTGCCAATACATATTGCTGATAGAACATGCAATTTCATTATAGCGAATCTGTATTGAAATACAATATAAAAGGGGGGGGGGGGGAAGGGAAACATATCATTCAGCCCAAAATAGAAAAGCTGTTGTCCTTTTAATACCGAAAATAAGCAGGTGTAACTTAGTTTCCCGTTTCGGTTCTTACCTCCCCATCTCATTATTAGTGGCTGCGTTGTCCACACTTATTCTTTTCCGCTATTATTATGTCTGTCTTAACTTTTGGTGGTCATTTTTTTATTATTTATTTTTGAATGACACTATTTAATTTTGACCTTCAACAATTGTGATCTTCCCACGGTTAACGGACAACTGATTTGAATATTGCACAAGTCACAAGTTTCATCCTCAAGAAATAATCTTAAAAACCAGACGAATTAAAGTTAAGGAATTAGAAGAAAATATTTAAAATTTAGCTTTAAATAATGCAATCGATAATTTGCAGACTTATCGTTTTCCCAATTCTGTATTTTTTGGCTACTGGGGCCCTTTGTCATTAGAAAATCTTCAACTAGAAAATTGCACTGTTCTGTTACAAAGGGAACAGTTTTCTGTTAGTCTCAATTCTTTATACATATTCATTGTCCACTTGAGTTGTCTTGGAAACTGAAGACTGTTTATTCTTCCCGAAAGCCGCAGGCTGACCACTTTTGTTGCCATGGCAATTCACAGTGGTCTAGTGTCATCGTGACAGTAACAAAGCAATTACACAGACATGAAGCCAAATGGAATTTCAAACATTCTGTGAAGAATGTGAATTTAAACTCCATACGAAAGAAAAAGAAAATATTTCTCAAAAATTTTTTTTTGGCATTTCCCCCCATATTTCAGTGAAGAATGTGAATTTGCACTACACATAAAGAAAAGAAAACGTTTCTCAAAAAAGTTGGCATTTTTTTTTATATTCTGATCATGGGTTTTGACTATTTGTATAAACAAGAGAATTTAATATGATAGATTCAACATGAATCCATTGAGATCCAGAAGTAAATAAACCATTCGATATATGACAATTGAATTCTATTCATGTGATTTTTTTCTGGCAGATGAAAAAGCTTTTTTTTTTTCTGTCAGTCTCAGAAGTAAAGAATATCACTTAACACCCGTGATTTGAACTAGATAAGGTTTCTTAGGAAAATTACAATTCTTGTAAAAAATAAAAATCAAGTTAATCAAAACAACGAACATTACTGTAATGATTATTGTTTAACATGTTCATTAATCCAAATTCATCAGACATGATTTCCTTTGACCACAAAACTAAATACCACGAAATTGGAGAAATTGATTCATTAATTAATTCAGTTACCGATTCATTATTTAACGTAGAATGTTTTCAAAGATCTAGGACAGTATTTACAAAATCTATTGTTAAAGATTTCATAAGTAGATTAAAAGCTTGTATATCTTTGAACTATTTTTCTTAAGTTTAAATCAAACTTTACAAGATTACATTACAATAGAATTCAGTAGCTGTGGTTTTTTTTTTGTCTCTCTTTACAGAGTAAATCAGTTCACCAATTCACAAGGAATTTGTCATTCTGTGGGTAGACATCCGGAACTTGCAAAAAAGCCGTTCATCCTCCACAACAGCCATTTTCATCGCCTACTACTGACATACATCCGCACCCTTTTCATCGGTCACTAGCAACCAATAGAAGCCTGTTCTAACATTAAATAGCAGTTGTTTGTTATGTATTAATTTTTTTGCTCAAATAACTAGGAAGTTGCTATCAAGTTTGATTAAAGCACGGTTTAATTGATAATAATTATTTGCACAAATTCAGTTCACACCAAGATTTCATACTAGTTTATTTGTTTCAGGTCAAGCGATAAAAACGACAGAAAACCGTGGCATGTGAATGGTTGAATGTATAGCAGTAAAAAATTGCACCGATGAAGCAAAAATGTTGAAGGTGATAAATAGAAAAAGTAAATGAAAAGAGATAAGCTATGAAAAGAATATTTCAGGGTTGTTTTATGATGATAAAGAGAAGATAACAGCCTTTGGTAACAGTGTCTGGTCTGTGTAAGTGTGGTAGGCACCATCTAGATGTCCCTGTTACCTTGACTACTTTTTTTAATGGGAAAATGACAAACGTTTACCGATGTGATAAAGACTGCTCTTTTTTTTTTACTTTCTTTCTTTGTCTCTTTTTTTATTTTTTTGTAAGGAAAAAAAAAAGTCATTATTTTCTTTACTTTTTCCAATTTCAGAACACTAAAGCCTTTTTCCAAGAACCAACATTAGACCAAATAGCACTTAAAGGAAAGCGAATCGTATAGTTCCATGTAATGGGCATCTCATTCCAACACGCAAACAGATCCTTAAGACAATCACTTAGCAGCCGGAACTTCGAATAGTTATTATAAAATAAATATTTTACTTCTAATGTCACTTTTTTTCCAAAAAACAAAAACAAAATCCTGACATATTCCTTAGTATAAAACTATATTATGTAGTATAGGCATTTACGTAATTAAGCTGTTATTTAAAGAATTAAATTCTTAATATCAGATAAGAAATTATAAATGATTACAGATGTGTTAAACAAATGAAACTTTTATTTTATTTTATTTTATGTTTATTATTAATTCATTGAAAATTCTGAAAAAATAACTTACAGGACAACTATCACAATTATATTAAATAATAGATTATATTAACTAGTAATGTAAATTAGTCTTGTTTTTTTATCATCTGAACACTTTCAGTATGCATGGTCTCTCTCGTGCCTTTTACGAATTACAGATTTAATAATTATTGTCAGAAATCACAATGTAGGCAGACTGTATTTTAACAGTTCACAGGTTGAATGCCGCATTGAGGGCCACTAATTGAACATGACAGTCTTAGGTTATTTGTCATTATCAATACATTAGAAGCACATGAGAACAAGCCAATGTTGGGGCCTTTGTGAATACTCCTTCCCTTTCCCTCTTATATATCTCAATCTAGTCTGTTCCTACTTTAGGTATAAGTAAAATGGTTAGGGCTAGATAATAATACTGTACGAAATTTATGCAGAACTGTATATATATATTACTGTATGAGGACTGCTCTTAAGATAATAACTAGATTAAATTTTATCGCTTGGCTACTTTTTTTTCAATAATTTTATACAACAACTTTTTTAAATAATCTTTGAATTAGAAGTTCTGTAAAAAATAACATTAGAAAGAAAAATATTTCATCGATTCCACTTTTTTTACCATTTAGAAATTAAAGATAAACAGATAAGTTATAATCTTAGAATTTCTAAGGATCATAATTATTTAATACTTTAGTAGTAGTTATTATTATTATTATTATTATTATTATTATTAGTTTAATATTCATTTTAATATATATGCGTATAAAATAAATTTATTTCATCGTAAGAATCGATTGCCTCCGGAAATTCACTTTAAAATGAGACTTTCATCAAAAGGCCTTCTTTTATTCTTACAACAATCATACATAAATCATGATTTTCTGTAACACAAAGATCACATTGAATTCGATTTGGGATAGGAAAAGGAATTGTATAAAGAAATATGCTATAGGCAAGAATAAAATCATTAACAATGAAGCTTTCGCAAAGTTACGAAAAGAATGAAAAAAAAAAAAAAAAAAAAATCACAATGAACAAAAGAACAACAAAATCCAACTGGAATTTTTTTTCTCAAATTGTCGTAGGGTGGCGCCAATGTCATTGTGATTTCATCATGAGCTTTTTTTTTTCTTTAGCTTGTTTTTACCATTCGTCCTTGTGGATAATTGTGGGTGAGAAGCTGTTCCCAAAAGAAGATGGGAAGACAAAGTGCAGACGAAATTTAAACTCTGAAACTCGTTACATATGAGCAGTAATTGCACACGCCATTCTTAAGGGTTGTTAAGTTTTTACTGCCAAACTATAGCAGGAGCAAAAATGCTAATAAATAAAAGGAAAATAATAATTTATTGAAAACATACCGTTATGACGTTTTGAAAGCGATTACTAAATGTAGAATCTAAGTATAGTGAATGTTCTATTCTTGACCGTAGTGTTATATTGTATTTTAATAATATTGACAAATAACTGTTTCTTTTTTTTTTTTAATTCTTAAATTTTACCAATTATATGTATGTTTGTTTTTCTCCTAAATGATCCCAGTCGGATATTTTTAAATGACATTTTTATTTTGTTAATTTTTTACAATGATATTTTAAAACCATTTTTAAAGATTATATATTAATATTTTCTACTTCAAAAATATTAATATATAATACTTTTAATCTTAGGGGACAAATTATAATAATATCAGTTTAAAAATAAATTGATTACTTTCTTGTTTTTTTTAAACGATGAACTATATACAAACAAGCGAAAAATTTATTATTTATTTATAAGCGCTTTTCCACAGCATGTGGAACTTTATAAATATACACTTTATAAATATATCAGCAAACCCGACATTTCTGTTGAGTTTGTCCTTCACAATTTTCGGTTTTTCAAAACACTGGTTATTCTGGTTGAACTTCTCTTAGGACGACATTCATTAGAGTTTGTGGTTCCTATTTCTTCACCCACCTGTAGCAGTGCCCAAATGAAGAGAAAACAATTTTTCTCTTCTGGGTCAGTTTTTCTAATGAGGAATTCCAGTAGGTCAGGCCAACGTGAAGGCGGTAGCTAAGGAAAGCTATAGACATTTAGAAACATAAAAAGGACCAAGACAAGTTTCCTCTACTTCTCAAATTATGAAATAACTTAAAGAGAACTCTTGTACTTATAAATATATAAATATATAATATAAATATACTACATTTTTCTTGTAGTTGCGAGCTTTCAATTAGTTACCACCGTTACTTAATAAATAATACTGATTTTTAAAATAAAATGAATGTAACAATTAATGGATATTTGAAATCTAACTATGTACAACAACAACAACAAAAAATCCTTTGCGTTTTACATTTTTTTTTTTTCACTTTTATATTATTCATTATTATTATAATTTTTTTTTAGTTTTTTTAGTGGGTAAGTCATTAAGTAATAGATTGGTTTTCTGAATCGTCATCCACTACTAGGTCTTTTTTTTAAAAAATAGACATTTACTAAAGGCACAGACAGTTTGTCCAGTTTTCCTACAAAGTATAGAAAAGATGTATCTTCAGGTAAAAAAAAAAAAATCTAACAATTGTTTAAAAAAAAAAAAAAGCCTTGGCAATAATTCTGGAAATTTCAATCAGTTAAAAAAAACTATTCTATTTAATTTAGAATAACTTTTTATGAACTTTTATATGTTATTCCTAATGTTTTGCAGATTTTCTTAGTACTGTAGTTTAATAAAATGCAATTACGAATTTTCCCGTTTTTGGTTAAATATACAATAAAATCAGTAACAAATATAATTAATTATCTACTAAAGGATAAAAAAAATGTTATCCTTAGCTTTACTAATCAGAAATTATTAACTGTGGGTATAATCATCCATGCCTTGAAATGCGTCGTAGAATACACGATTGACTGAATGGTGCCACAAGTTCATAAGAAGTACTTTTAATTGTTTTGTCATTATACACTTAATAATGTTCTTTCATGTTGCATTGGCTATTCAACTTCAATTAAAAACTAAAAGTTAAATTAAAGTATAATGCCTTGAAAATATTGTTAAATATCTTGAATCTTAAATTAGGCTTTGTTGTCATTACATAACAGCAATAATTAATTTTTATGTAATTTTTCATTAATATGATGATGTAGAACAGTCAAAAAGAAAATCTATCGTTTTGTTAGAACTAAAACACTCTCAAGATATTTTAAACGGATTGATTTATGTACTTCTACATACGATACCCGTTAAGGTAATAGAAGATGAAAAGATATTATAGACCCCATCAAACACCAACTGATGGGAGTAATGTGTGAAAATCAAATTGCGTATCAAAGTCATTATTAGTTGGTCGATGGTGACCTTATTTGAAGGTAATTTCTTCAGCGGAGGACACAGTGTGTCAGCAGGACAAGTTGGAAATGCACGTGACAGGTCGGAGGTCGCGTCGTCAAATAGAAGGGAACCGGAACTGATGGGAGACCTTCGCAGTAAATGTCGTTCGTATTCAAATATATTTTGTATAATTATCATTAACTTTCAAAAAACATGCAAAATTATTATCAGATTAATCTAAACACTAAATTAATGTACTCCACTTTAGTTTTACTTTTACGTACGTAGAAGTATATATAAGTTTCCTAAATACTGTATACACACTCTGGTGGCAGATGCATCCTGCATATTTATTTGATTATTAATAAACAACAGACATCATCTTTTACCAAAAAAAATATTTAAAATATATTTATTGAAGCAAATTTTCGGAAAATTTTCTTCTTTCCTTTTTCGAGTTATATCAAAACAATCAATTAAATAACGAGATGTCACACATCAAAATCATTTTCCGAAAATTTGTTTCAATAAATATATTTTAAATATATTTTTTAGAAGAAGAGGACGTCTGTTGTTTATTAATAGTGCAAGTAAGTAGAAAGGATTTAAGAAGAAAATATGGACTTAAAACATCCTGCATATTTGTTTGATTTAAAAAAAAATAAAAAAACAAACAAACTTATGATAATGATGTACAATCGTAGAGAAAATTATCGTGAAATTTACATCTACAGTGGATACAATGTGTATTGTAAGATGCACAGTCTTGATAGTTATCTATTGTTTGATGTTGTGAAAATTGATGTTGAAGAAGTGGTAAAGGTTTACAGCATATGCGAAATTTAATGGCAATGGCGACACAATTCAGTGCAGACACATTCATTCGTGATGAAGTTTAAGTCTGATTCTACAGTCCCTCAGTCTGATTGTGGTTTCTGATTGTAATCTTCTTCTTTCAACTGTCACTTCTCTCTCGGTATATAACAAGATTGAATTGTACCAACAGTTTGTAGAAATAGGAGGATATTTGCTGTCAAAATGATTTTTGAAGAACGGTTCAATATATAAAATATAAACAATAACAAAAAAATGGATGGATTAACGACCATCAAGCTGTATATGCATTTTCTTTTTCTTTTTTTGGATGCACTCTACATATAAACGAAGCCAAGGTCTTATGCTTTCCACCAGAAAAAAAGAAAAAGCTTAGCGGTTCATTTCATATTTGAGGCTTCAATGGTTTCAGATGTTATCAATAATTTCGTACTAAAAGGGATTTGCTGAACAGGATGCGGTTGGTTGGAATACAGTTGCATTTTTTTTTACCGTTAGTAGCAGCAATCACCTTGCCGAAAGGACCACTTCCATTCCGGTCACCTGAACGAGGGCAGAGGGTAGGTGGGGAGGAAGCTCGATTTCCCGTTTGAGAGGGCGTGGTGGCAACGGGCAAACCGGACCGACGCCCCCGCACACAACGACAAATATGGACCCGATATCAGAGAAAATAAGCGGCAGCAAAATGCGCCACTAGCTCAAAAAATGGAATACTGGTTGACAAAAGAGTAATATATTAACAGCAATCATTATTGTTATTCCTATCCTTTCTGTAATTCGACTAAGGGGCAAATATGTTTTATTGTTTCTTTAGTTGGATGTACTATTATTAACTATTGTTCTATTGAGGTAAACGGAAACATTGCTGTACGGGTATTGACATTAATATACAAATAAAAAAGTTGACTAAAAGTAGCTCTAGGGAGATAATCGTTTATGTAAAGTTCGCCGATGAAGTTGGTTAAGGAAAACTGAAAAAAATATTTCTTCCAATTCTTAAATGAGAAAAATGTAATTTCTTCTTAAATTAATATATGTTGTTTACTTTGACTCTATAATCACAACCCTATCTACGTAAAGAATTCTGTATATATTGTCTGTACGGTATCTATGTTGTTTCTAAATTCACTATTCAACAATCACTATTCACTATTTAAAAAAATCACTATTAAATAACCTTTAATAAACATTAGTTTCCAAAAATAAAGTTTTCTTTACCACCAGACATTACCATTATAGCTGAATCTTCCCAAAGCTGTCATATCATAATTTTGATATTATTTGGCAAGGGATTTATCCTCGACTTCTATCTTCAAACCAGATTGAATTGGTAGGAGGCGCAGGGAGCATATACGAGATTTCATATGATAGGAATGTTACCATACAAAGACAGCAGAATTAAAGTGAAGCTGAAAAATGTTATTCATGTTCTTAGAAGTTCTTAATGCAGGAAATAATAAAGGTTTTATCCCAAGAAAATGACTTCACAAAACATAGCTTCGTCTGAAGGAAATAAACTAACAGGAAGTAAAATAAATAGGAAACAAAAATATTTATTGAATATTTATGAATAGGCCTACATACACTACACATGACATTAAAAAATGCTAAAAGTAGAATTTCTACCATAACTAATTCAAAATCGTGCTTTCCTGTCCAATTGAATAGTTTCATTTGAGTTTTATTGATTCCTGTTTTGTAATGCTAATAAAGCTGCTCAATACATTTTAGAATATACAGTGGTGAATGTATTGCAGTACATTTCGAAATATTGTTCACCTCGAAGATTCATTTTGGGTGTGGTATCTCTTTTATCCGTTTCTATTTTCTTAAAGTAGTTCTGTCCACAAATAAGGTTGAAGCATTGTCCACATCATGCTTATTAGCGCGGGCGAGATAGACCTACACAGGCCAAATTGTTGGACATGATTTTCTTTTTACGTGACTGGGATCACCATTAATGATAAGTAAAAAACTAGAGCAAGATGTCAGATATATGAGTAAAGAAAATGATTGTTTGATTTGATCTATAGAATCGTAACTGTCAATGCTGTTTGACGGGGAGATAGCGATAAACTAAATCCTATAACTCATTCCAGTTTCATTGACTTACTACTGTTCCTAAAGAATTTAAAAATACGAAATTTAAGGAAAAATTATATAATTTTAATTTTGTCAAATAGGTGTATCCATCTAAATTTCAATACAATTTACAAAACTGAAAATGATATCTTTAAATACATGTAGAGCTAAGAGAAGGGCTAAAATAGTTGCCTTGGTTTGAAGGCTAGAGATACCAGGGCTTCTTTGCAAAGAGTGTTTGTTTAAAAAAAAAAAAAAAAAAAAAAAAAAAAAACCCTTGATTCTTGTAAGAATTTTTAGGTATGTTTGATTTAATGATTTTAATTAGAAGTTTCATTTGTTTAAGATTTAATTATTGGTTTTGTTGATTGCTTTGGACTTTTTTTTTTTATATCAGACAAAAATAAAGTTTTCAGTTTGAGAAAAATATTAAATCTCTCTTAAATTGTTTCCTCCAACAAAGATGTTAAATGCAGGAAGTAATTGTTCAAATAATGAAACAATAACATCTCAGAATCTCGCGTTTGTTTTCATTATTGTGGCTTGACTTAACAGAGACAGCCAGTGAATGTCATCCATGAACCAAGAGACGGCGCTTAGAAAGTTTTGAATTCGCTGTGAAGAATTATATCACAAGATGAAAGCAAAAAAGTTTTGATAAATAAAATTCCATATTTTATGATTACATACCCCAAGATATGTTATTTCGAACAAAATGTTTTTTATTAATGCTATGTTTTAATATTTCCTTTTCAAAAAAGTCATGGTTAACTTAAGGACTTCAAAGGAACTAGATTACACGGCACATTTTCATTTTCAATTCACATGCGAATTCTAGGGAAACGACCTTTGTATATTTGGTTCAGAATAACGTTAAACTAGGTACTTGTAATTTAAGCGAAGCTATGTGGTCATAACGAAGTCTAGTCGTAAGGGATAAAAAAAAAAAAAAAAAACTACGGCGCGTCTCAAGGAGAACGAGGATAGATTAAGGTAGATAGTGTTAATGAATAGAGATTTAGTTTACTATTTAAAGGCCTTATCTTGTAACCAAAAAGACAACAAACTAAATAAAATAAGCTTTGGAAGCTCCACAGTGATTCCCAAGATTCAATAGCCTTAAAAGATTTTATAATTTTAAATGTAATGTTTAGTAAATAAACATCATGTGGATATATCCCATTATTCACGTTAGACATGTATGAGAAACGGAAACTTTCTGATTATTTAAAATCACTTCTAGTTTTAATCATGTTTCTTTTTTTTTTCTTTCGATAGCTCTACAGTCTGTTTTTACATTTAAATTTATTTTTATTCAATGATTGAATCTCTTTATTCTGCTCAGTTATTCATTATTCATTCGAAATAGGTTGGGGGAGGGTAGGCTACTGAAAATCCAGGAACAACGACTTTTAGGGACTGAATTAGACGTAATCATCGAGTATAAACGCTTCCCAACCAACGTAAGTAGATCGTTCCACAAAACCCTATAGATCGATGCGTACGTATGTCAGAATATACTTTATACTAGTATATCACAAAGACATAACAATAAAAATACTTATATTATGTTACACATAATATTAAATTACAAGATGGTTCACCTTTTGCATTTCCATCAGATGCATGCTTTTAACCTGCTACTGTTAATAGTGAAATGCACAAACACTAGCACAAAAAAACTGTAAATGTCTACGGACTTTCTACATATTCTCGTATTTAGCTATAGACATACAGCGACTTCAATTGGCATCTTCGGCAAACACAAAATTTGTGGGAGTTATGGCTGTGCTTTTGTGTTCTGAGAGGTTGGCTGGTTGTCTAAGTTGTTGAGGATATGCTTTTAATTTGTTATTCTCTTAACTGAACCAGAAAATTTGATGTTGTTATTTTTTTTCCTACTAAACGTTTATTTATTTAGCTTCAAATTGTCACGCTTTTTGAAAACAAATATTGTTACGAGTGAAAACAATTGCTTCCAATTAAAAGTGCACAGTTGCCAAGAGAGTATAAGATAGGTAACAGATCCAGATATTTTTTCATTTTAAAGCAATTTTACCTTTATTTTAAAATACTATAGACATTTAGTTTTTAATAACATAAGTTGTTGCTATTTCAAAAAAAAAATTGATCAACTTAACTCATTAAATTGTTCGAAAAACAATATTCAAAGCCTATATATATATTAACAATATCCTTAAATTCATTCAAGGGTAGGAAGGTAATGACGAATAATAAAGGCTAAGGTTTGGTTAATTCTGCTTAACATTAATTGAAGTTGAAATCTATTTATGGAATTTTAAAGTAAAATAATAAAAAAAAAATATGTGAAATAATAGCCATTATTTTTTAAACAATTCTAAAATTGTTTCATCTGTCACTTTCAGTGACTAATAATTTTTACTATTAGCAACATATAGATCCAGGGATGCCACAAGCCATAGTATTAAAGTAGCGAAAAACAGATGATAAAGAGTTGTACCACAAGCGATTGAGAGCGAATAATTCTAGACAATTTGAAGCAGCATGAACAACGCAAAGCTAAGTGAACAATTACGCCGCCAAGCGAGCAACAAAAGAAACACTACGCGCTGGTGACTCTTTTCAACAAATGGTTTGAAAATAACAGCCTTTCAAAAGAATTAGCGTTACGTAAAGATTATTGTAGATATTTCTGCTTTAGCATATGTTGTGTTTGTTTTCTCGAGTGAAAAACTCACTGAATTTCCACAACATCCGAATTACAGTAAACCAGAGTTTTTTGGCTTTTTTTTTTTCTTTTATAAAAATGTTTGGCAATACAACTCCCCCAAAAGTTTCAATAGGGCTGTGCAGTAGCGTGGCTTAGGTGGAAGCGATTGGGGTAATGGTTTCTGGGCGGCGTTCGAAAGGGGGGTAGCAAATTGGGGTCATTTTTTTGGTTGGAAGATAAGATCCTCGGTTTTTTTTGAGGGTTGGAAAACAAGATCGTCAGGACCTTGGTACTTTGATCATTCCCGGATAGCCCCGGACTTAAACACCCAGGGCCCCTAGGCACTTGATATTTGCGCCCCCCCCCCCTCCCGAAAATCTACAACCAAAAAAAAAAACAACGGAATCTCCAATTCAACAACCAAAAAAAAAAACCGACAATCCTATTTTAACAACCAAAACAAAAACAATACGGCGGGCTCCTCGGCTGGCTGGGCCCCTAAGCCCGGGCCTTCTAGGCCTAGGCGGAAATCCGGGCCTGTTCCCCGACGTGTGTGTGTGTGTGTGTGTGTGTGTGTTTTATTGTAACATTTAAGATACTTACGGATATTATGTTACGTAAAGTGTGTAGCAGCTACGATCGGAAAAAAATGCTTTACGAGAACGAAAACTTTGTTGTTCTAAAATTATATATAGAAAATCTTTTTTGAACTGAATGGAATGTAATTTCTGTTTGCCGAGTATACAGAAACCAGAAAAAGCTTCGAAACCAAAAATACCAATTCGAAATTACATATTTGTCGAAATTATAATCCTAAATTATATATCTTTTCCTTAAGCTTTAGTCTTTTCTGAAGGAATTATTTTAAAAAAATGCATTTGGTATCATTGACCTGAATCTGCCCAGAAATGTGATTCTCCTGGAGAGGGAATGGAAAAACAGTGTGAGGACAGATAAGAAGCAGAAAGGGATATCAAGTGTCTCCAGAAATCAACTACAATTTTCATTACATGTGGGCAATTAAGAGAAAGAATATCACACCTGAATTGATTTAGCTTTTAAAACACGGACTTCTGTAGCCTAGAAATCGTAGAAATTAAACACTATGATGCTATTCTATACAACTTCCAAATGCGTTATGTCAGTTTAATTATTTAGTTATTTACAGCGATTAACAAAAAAAAAAAACTTATTTTATTTCCGCAAAATCATATTTTAGTGCTAATTTGAGTTATGGTATAAAAAACTTGATATTCGCTGTTTCGTATATTCGCTTTGGCACTTGATTTTCGCAGGTGATATATCCTCAAATTCGTCTATTGTATGTTAATAATCTATGCTAAAGGACTAATATTCAAAAGACTTACAAGAAATTAAATGAATAGAGAACAAAAAAATTAAGTAATTTTTATCCATAAAATAAATGTTCGGAGGTTGAAAAAAAAAAAAAAAACCTGATCTTCCTTTTCTTTTATCTTTAGCTTGGGTTATTTAATTAATTATTCTAAGATCTATTTATATCGAATAATAACAACCAATATAAATAATGTTACTACAAATAATAGCGTCATACTGGTCCTCCGACCTCGACTTCATCCTCGACTTGCAGGGACCTCTATCTCGTGAACTGCCCAGCCTTGTTTGAAGACCACGGTGATGATACAGTACTTTCATTTTTTAATCGAATAATAATTCAATTGAAATAATATATGCTGAAATTCGCGATGGTCAAATATAGCCTTATGCTCCCTCCCCCCTTATAATTATTTTATATTCGTGACATTTTTTGCAGGGCTGCAACCCCTGAAAAATTAAAAACAGATTTTCACTAATTGCTTTAGAAGCATAAATATTTTTATCTCTCTTGTTTTTAAGAATAATTATAAATTATTTAAAATAAATGCATTAAAATAAATAATCTTGTTCTGAAGTAATAAACTTGAGATAGTAGAATACACTGCAAACTAATTAGATTAAAGCGTTTTGGTTTTAGGCCTGTATTAAAAACAAGCTGCAGAATAATAATAATAATAATAATAATAATTTTTTTTTTTTTTTTTTTTTTTTTTATTAACATAGATAGATAACATAGTACAGTCCCGTTAGGGAGGTATCCCTATCAACGGGTTCTGATATTTATATAATTTTTTTTCTTTCTTCTTACAATATATATTTACATAGTATATACATTTGAAAAATATATAGCTTATAAGTCTACAAGATTGTAAATATAAGAACAAAAAAAAAAGAAAATAACAATAATTGAGTATAGATGGGTTGACATATATAAATAAATGATTGATTATTAGTATTGAAGGTATTTTTCGATAACGTGCTTGAAATGTCTTGAAACGTATATTAGTTTTATTAATAGTTAAGTTAAAGTTAAAGACTCGATCAGGCCCTGAAGACCGCACGAAGCCAAAGCCTGCCCGTGCAGGCCGAGGAGGCCGCTGGAGGGTAGGCTCCAATATTTATTTAATAGTACCAGTCTTATGTTTTACTTTGGTGTTTATTTTTTTTTTTTTTTCTTTCCTTTCATTTCTCCATTTTGAAGTTTAAATTCTTCCAAATAGAGATATTTAGAGGAAAGAAAAACAATATAAAATAATTAATGATATATTTACTTTACTTTTTTTTTTTTCAAGTATTTTCAATAAGCCATTTTTTAAGGTTTTTTTTGACAACAGATATTTTTTGATGTTCTGAGAATATATTTATATTCATATCATTTATGATTCTTTCTATATTAAAGTTTATATTTCTGTGCCCATAACTATTAAAAATTGGAGGGTATGGTAGTTTTATTTTATGGTTTTGTCTTAGATGATAATTTTGATTACTGTTATTCTTTATTTGTAATATATTATAGTAGTTTTGCATTATTATGTTGTATATAAATTTTTGTTTTGGGAATAAAATTTCATACTTATTTAGGTTATAATTTCTTTTGTGTGAATTTTTCCAGACATTTTTTGAAAAAATTAATTTAAGCACTTTTATTTGTATGTTTTTTAAGTGGTCCAGATCTATATTATTAGTATTGGCCCAGATATTTACCCCGTAGTTTATCAAGGAATCAAATAGCGCATAGTATATAAGTATCTTGATTTTTGTTGGTATAATATTTTTTATGTGATAGAAAATATATATTATAGAATTTAGTCTTTTGTGAAGCATATTTATATGTGTGTTCCAAGTGAAGAGGTTGTTTATTGTAATACCTACGTATTTGAAATTTGTTACTGTATCAACCTCGAAGCAAGAATTGCAATTTACATTTTGTGCATGTAAACATGAATGAGAATGAAAATACACCTTTGGTTGAAAGTTTGCCATTTGTTTTTTCGGTCTTATAAAAATAGCTTTTGTTTTGTTTTTATTTATTATGAGTTTATTGTCGTGCATCCAATTTTGAATGTTTATGGAGTCTTTTTGAATAGCCTGTCTTGCATTGATAGGATTCTTGTTTATTGCATAGATTATAATGTCATCAGCATAAATGTAGATATAGCAATCCTTGATTTCAGCGAAGAGATCGTTTATAAACATTATGAAGAAGATTGGGCCTAGGTTGGAGCCTTGGGGTACTCCACAATTTATCTTTTTCGCTTTACTGGCGTTCTTATTTATGTTTACAACAATTTTTCTGTTTTTGAGATAGTTTTTTATTATTTGAAGGGTTGATCCCCTAATACCCATTAGTTCTATTTTTTTTAGTAACAATTCATGATTTATTAAGTCAAAAGCTTTACTAAGATCTATTGTTAGAAGTAAAATAAAATTATTTTTGTTTAGTTTTTCATTAATGTGTTCACTGAAATTCTCTAATAACTTTGTGGTGCTTTTTAAAGTTTGGTAGGCATACTGATTACTGTTTATTACATTGTATTTTTTCATAAAATTTTGTATTGTATTTGTGAAGTATTTTTCTATTATTTTATTTATGGCTGATTGTATTGCTATGGGTCGATAATTTTCTAGTTCGAGGTAGCTATTATTTTTATATATAGGTATGATTTTGGAAATTTTTAATTGATCTGGATATTTATTTGTTGCAATTATTAAATTTAATTAATAATAATAATAATAATAATAATAATAATAATAATAATAATAATAAACGTTGTTTTTGTCGTAAATTAATTTCAAAAATAAAGAACGAAAAATTCTAATTTAATTCGATACAAAAAATAAATTAAAGGCCTTTTTTTTTTTTTTAATGATTAAACCTAGTATCTTTCAAGAGGAAATTACTTTTTTTTTAATTCGTGCGAAAGAAAATGAATGTATATTGTGTTGCCTGTAAGCACATATGGCTTCAAATAATCCCACAAGAAATCCAGTCGCTTTCGTTCGTGGGAGTTATGACCTATATTAAGATCTTTATCAAAGCACGGTAATGGAAATTTTACAAGTTACGAAAAAAAAAAAAAATCCCTAAGTAGACAGCATTGGCTTGAAGAAGTTAAAACAAAAGCCCAACTCAAGATAGACCTTGAATGGAATGCGGTTCACGAATTGTTCTGTACTTCGACAGCAGACAAGAAATTCGCAATTAATTAAGCCATTAATTCAACGAACGTGTTTTTTTTTTTTTTTGTTTTTTTGTTTTTTATTATTTCTGAAGTTGGACCGAAGACTGAAGGAGAATAATAATAATAATAATAATAATAAAAAAAGAGGAATGAAGGAAAGAGAAACTGAACAATAGGACCAACAAAAAAGAATCTTTGAGCTAAAATATTAATCACTTTCATAATTAATTGCAAAATTGACTTGGCAGTAGGAAAAAATAAGATTAAAAAAGATTAAGCTACTTTTTTTTTTTTTTTTTTTTTTTAATATTCAAGAGAATTAAATAGCAAATATTAATAAAAGAAGACAAAAAATTACGTTAACACTAATCTAAATTTTATTAGATTTATGGCTTTATTATTTTTTGCGATTTTTTTTTTTTTTTTGCTATTGTGTGGTTGTTAACTGGTTGACCAAAAGAATTTTCACTTTTTTAATGAATTTTGAGTTTTTTTCTTTGTTTTTACCTTCTTTCTTTTCTTTTGAAAAAAAAAATTACAAAAATATTATTTTTTATGAGTTGAAAATGATTATTTTGATTTTCTTTAGATAACATTCAAATAATCAAAAATGTAGATTCAAATATTTAAATTAGAATACCAAGTAAAATGTTTAGAATTGTTAACTTCACGTAGATAAAGGAGTGCTTCAATAAACAATAAAGAGAAGGTCAGAGCCATCGGTAGCTCAGGAACGCAATATGAAAGCAACAAATAATAATTTTAACTGTTACTAAATAATCTGTAGCCTTCCTCCCAAATGTGGTATCTTTGGGACTATATTGGAGAATTTTTCAAACTGTGCATGGTTAATACGTTTATTATAAGATAAAAATGTTATAATAAAACATATAAAAATTCCTTTTTAATGTTTATTGTCTGAAAGCAATTTGTTTTTCAACTGTCTATTATGGTAGTCAAATAGATCTCCAGTTTATGAAATCTCCAATATACTGTATGCTTTGGAGTCTTATTAAATTAAGATAGATCTTGATTTCGTTCAATTGTTCGATTTCTTTTGTATTTTAAATCGTTCTTTGGTTGACATTAAACTTTTAAACTAAAATATTAAATGAACATATATTCCTATCAAAGCATGTAATTAACAAATAATGGATACGTGAAGCCAGTTGTAAGGATTAGTAAATTAGTTTTAGTTTTAATGTGTGCTATCATCTTTTTTTTATATTCTCCTAGCAGTATTCAGATATTAAATTAATGTCGAGGCCGAACAATGGAATGCAAGATTTGGGCGGTGGGAGGGGTTTCGACCTGCATTTTATTAATGACTTTTTTTAAATATATGAATATAGATATTTAAGGTTTCTGTCTGACTTTCTATAAAAAACTAGGAGGTAAAATCATGAACTTTTGCGTTTATTGGAAAAAGAGAGAAAAAAACGAATATCCTTTTTAAGTTACACTTAATGTCCTCAGGATTAAAAATTGAAACCTAAATGTTCGTGTTAATCTCTTTAATGAGGTTTTCGAATTAAAAATGTTATAAAAGACTAAAGATGAAAATAGCGTTTATTTTATTAAAATTCAAGCCTCACAATTTTATTTTATTAAAATTCCTGAAGTGATCTTCAGGAAAACTCCATAATAATTATTACGTGATTCCATCTTTTCTATAATAATTAAAAATCCTGATGTTTTATTTAGGAAAGTCAGAACCAATAACAGCTAAACAATCAACATTCTGTTTTCTAATCTGGCTCAAAATTAACCTGGAAATGGGAAATACTATATAGTTTATCACTTTTTTAAAAGATATTGTCGTATTCAAAGAGTTAACGGGTCTTAGTAATTTCAACCACTGTCCATGAAATAAAATATATTTGTCTAGTTAAACTAGAATTATGGAAGTTCAGATACATTGATTTATGTCGATGAAGTTATCGCTACCAAACTAGCATCCTGCAGACTAATAGGTCTTATCTGTAATTACAAAAAGAAGAAGAAGAAAAGAGAAAGAGAGAGAAAAAGAGATGATTTTTTTTTAAACGAACGAGTAATGATCCAATTTTGATGAAAAGTAATTTACTCCTTCTCTCTACACCCACACATATCTCTTAAAAACTAAATAGTTTCGAATCAATAACTTGGTAAATTACTATCTTGAGAAATTATGGAAATGCGAAAAAAATATTTTTGATATGCAAGGTGTTGGCCACAACTATTTTTTTTTTTTTTTTCGTTTAAAAGGACGTTTACCGGAAGGTGGTTTCGTAGGTGGATGCAATCTGATCTGGGGATTCCACAACATAGTGGCGTGGTGTGGGCGGTAGCCGAGGGTTCTATGATCGGCCAACGAACCATGGCTCGGTCCAATCCTTCTCCTTATCATCGTTTTGTTCCGATAAAGTCTCATTAAAGCTCCCTTTCGGTGGAGGGTGACACCCCCGTTCCGCACGCGAAAGCTCCTGTATGCGAACATCGGAGGCGTACAGAGCATTCGCCGCACCCAGCAGCACATCACCACCGAATTCCAACCACTCATTTGTTAGAGTTATTTGCACATTGCACACCGACTCACTCCTTCTTAAAAAACAACAACCTTATTATATGTCAATGTACATGAAACATCGCTTTACAAGTTTCTTTTCATTAATCTATTAAATGAAAACCTGAATTATTCATTCCAATCTTCAAATAACAATAGAAAGTCAATGGAATTTTTTGTGTATCCATTAAGTTTACTAAAATTCACGTTATATTTTGGCATCTTAGAAAATCGAGGCCTTATTCTTTCAAAAGTAGCTATTCTGAACAAACATTCCAGTAACCAAACTGATTAAATCCAGTTTATTTTGCAACTGTAATTGCTAATCCCTTTATTTATTTGTGATTATTGCGGAAATTTAAGTTTAAGTACATCGTAATATGGAATTATTACGAAACAAATTGATCAAATTGCGATTGGAGCAGCATTCAGATTAACAGATATAAAAATAGCACTTCTTTAATTACGTTTTATAAGTAGTCAAATAATTTGTTACGATTTCACTTAAAAAAAAAAAACCAAAAAAAAAAACCCTCATAAATGTAGTCAAAGAACATGATTTCCTATTGAGAGATAATTTCCGTCCGTTTGGAAAACAAAAATATCGTCACGAATTTACATCACATGACTTGGTTAGGCGGAAATTCAGAAAATAGGTTTTGTAATAAGAATTTAGCGGTAAATCACTGTGAAGTAGTTCAAACAAACTATAGTACTGAAAATAGTGATTTGATTTTTTTTTGGTTGTTTGTTAGATAACAAAGATTATATTATTTCAAACAATCATCAAATCCGAAAATACTGAAGAACCGCTTAAAGCTTATTCATATGTGGATTAGGAATTCATCTATCAATGCACTTGCTTTTCTTTCTCTTTTTTTATTCAGCTCGCTTAGCTTGCACAGTTTCTTTTCTTTTTTGAAAGCATTCTGGAATAAGGAAATGGAAAACCATTTTATTCGAACGCAATTGCTAATCATGATCCAGTTGGACGTCTTCGCATTGAGTTTGTTATTTACAAAGTATAATATACTAATTACATTCGTTTTAATCTTAGGTTACTCAAACAATCCTAATGAACAAAGTGAATAGATTAATATCCAAACGTCTTTTCTTTCATTGTAGCAGTATTAACTTACATTTTCCAGTGGAAGTTCATAATTCAACTATTGACAGAAAATAATATCAAAAATCAGCAGAGTTTTATTTTTATTTTTTTTTTAATCTGATAAAATACTATAGAAATGAAATTGGAAAGATTTTCCAATTACATTGGTAAATTTTTCTTTTCGCAGATAAATACCTCCATTTTTTAAAATTATTTTCAAATTTAATGGCTGTAATAAATGTGGCTGTAATTTAAATGTGTTGATATTACATCTTTGTATATTAACTCACAAATATAAAAACTGAATTCCAGTTACATGAAGAAAAAATTTCAAATAAGTAAACTTTAAGCAATAAATTTTGCATGGCTGTAATACTTGTTTCTAAGAGATTAATATTTTGAAGAAAAAGATAGTATTTCCTGAATAATAAACAGAACCAGAAATCTCATCTGTTCTGGATGAAAGATTGGATTTACAAGGAAACTCCCCTGTGACACAGATTCGAACTAAAGTTTACATGTGATAACACAGTCCTCAACAAAAAGCCTTACATATCCCTATATAGGAGAGAAATGAAATGTTTCTGTTTGTATCTACAGTAAGCTTGCAATCTCAATTATTGACCCAAGTCTGTCAAGTATTTTTGCTAAGATATTTGTGAAATCATAATACTAGTACTAATAATAATAATGCTTCTCTATCCTGCGCGAAAATTAATGTAATGATTAAAAAACAAAGTTTTCTTTAGAAAACAAAGTGCCCAACCAACCAAATTCTATCCGGCCTACCAACTCCTACTAAACTCCTATCAAATTTTGACCAACAGTAAGTATGTAATCATGAAAAAGTTATTTAGTTAATTAGTTAGTTATATAGTTAGTTAGTTAACACTAAAGTTCTTCTTGTTATAAATTTCTTAAGATGAGATTGTCAATTGGAAAAATCTTTATATTATAGTTTGATCTAGTACTCATTAAAGAAAAATTAAATTGCCTTAAATTGTGATTAATAGTAAAATATGAAGGTAACATGCTTTAGAATTCTTGAAGTAATAGAAAACAGGCAATTACATTACAAGTGGTGAAGAACTAGGCCATTTAAATACTTCTCAGCTATTATGCTTTTGTTAGGTGAATGGAGCATGTCAAGTAATACACCGTTCGTGGAACCTTTCTATTTAGTTCATAAACAGCATAAAAAAATACAGGACCACAAAAGACGACATTCTCACTAAAGAATGTCCACAGAAAGAAGTTGACTAGTTACAAAGGCTTACTAAAACGGAAGTGAATTGAGGCTTTGCACGACTTTCGAAGTTTTAAAATAGAGCTATCTCATAGCCTTGGAAGAAAAAGAAAAGGTAAGTTACTTCCAATGGACTGAATAAAACAACAACAAAAAATGAATAACATTGGAATATTTGTTAATTTTTTAAAGAGGTTCTTTTTCAGAATAAAATTCTTTGATTTAGTAACAAAACTTATCTGACCCAATAATAAAACTCTACAAAGTTATTTAGAAGTGGCTTATGTTATGTATATTATTATACAACATTAATATACATGTAAACATACTGAGCGCCCGCACATTCGAGCAAGGAGGGGAGGCATTTGCCCTAATCTGGAATTTTGAATTTAAAAGAAAATCATAGAATTTTTTTCTCTCAAGAGGACTAATAACTAATTACTTTAGTTTACTTATATTTATTTTATATAATTTCACAATATAAAGTATAATTTTTCAGACTTTATTACATTGCTAATATATTTTGTTCCCTCGCCCTTCCTGGAAAAACTCCTGTGGACGCTCCTGTAAACAGTTATTGTAATAATGCAATCATCCTGAACTATTTAGCCGAGAGATAGACCGAACTACTCAAAATATTAGTGTTGTTAACGTGATGTAGTTTCTATAAATTACAGTTCCAAATCTTGATGTTTGTAAAAACTTTCTTATTCTCTTCGAGAAAGAATATTTGAATTTCTATTATTTCTGTAGACATTTCAGAAAAAAAATGTCAGTCCGATGTGAAGTAAGCTGGTATCAAACTGAGTACTGATAGTTTGAGTTTAAAAAGAAAATCCAATTAGATAAAGCCTAAATTATTTGCCAAATCTTATCACGAAACTAAAGTACAGATATTTAATCTATGACTGTTGTGAATCTAACAAAAAACATTAAAACATATATAGTTCCTACCTTTGCACTCGAACCCATTTCCTTCGTATCCTGGGAAACAAGTACAATAGAAACTTCCTAGAGTGTTTGTACATCGAGCGAAGACATCACAGGGACGGTACTTACACTCGTTTTCATCTGGAGATTAAAAAAATAAAATAATTAAGCGTCTATAATTTACTGTGGAGACAAAGGGCATTAATATGATTTTGTTTATTAAATCGAAATATAAGCGTTAAATCAAAGTTACTGTTAGGGAGTATTTTATGATATATCCATGTCTTACCAGGCATTTCACAGCCTTTGCCACCAAAGCCGTCGTTACAATGGCACTGTTTATCAAGACAGGCACCATTTTGGCATCTGGGGTTACAGTTGCCTATAGATAAAAGAAAACATTGAGGATTAATTAATAGGAAAAAAAAACCCTGCAGTTCTATGCAATTTTACAAGAGATATTGTTGTAGATGACTTACAGTAACTCAGATCTTCTTGGCTTGAATTTGTAATAAAAAAAAAAAGTCTCCAAAATTTTCTATCAACACAAGTATCGAGTTACCAGAAGTCATCTGTAATTTTCTTGTCGAACACCAATATTTACCTGTACATTTGAGCTCTGTTTCTACTTCGTCTGAGCCTTGGAAGCACTGTGGTACGCCATCACAAAGCTTGGAGACCTCGAATATTTGGAGGAACTCCCTAGATTCATTCACTTGACAGCCAAAGAACCCGTCTTCTAAATTGAGAATGAATAGTTCCCTGGGAGGCACAAAGTCCGGGATATTTGGCTGGGCAGTGACTTCTGACCTCTGAAAAAAGATTAAAAAAACTCGAACATGAATGATTGATTCAAAAAAATGTTAAGAATATTACAGAATCGAAGCAGATAATATTCTGCAATTTTAATTATTTTAAATTTATAACTTGTCACTAAATGGATATCAGCCAAAATTACATCCATATATTAGAACTACAACATTCTACGTATTGCAACGGGAATGATTCATCTTTCATTCCATTAATATACGTTTAATATCGTTCTTTGTATTATTTCTAAAGGGCTTTTTCCTCCACATTAGTATATATGTATATATTATTTATGAAATTTGACCACTACATCTGATATCTTCTAGGAATATAACTATGGAAAGAATCTCGGGACTATTTCTTAATTGACTAGATTTACATTCCATCTTCTGAAGAATCTTCACAAACTAAGCCTTGAAGCCCTGTATAGGGTTGCCATTGATTCTTTTGTGGCTTCATTTGAAGATGGTAGAAGCTCTTTATTTTTAGTAATATCTTGAAAAGTATAATTGAATTTCCAAATGTCCATAATTCTAAAGAAAATCAGAATCTAGTGATTGTGATTTCTTCCCCTACTATTTTTTTTAAAATACAGTAAAACCCCGGTTAACCGAACTAAAGGGGGGGTGAAGCCTTTTCGGATAATAATTTTTTCGGTTAAGCCGTGAAATCTAATACAGCTAACTTATAGTATTTTGTATTGTCAGTACGTATTTTTGAAAGGTTTTGAGGGTCAAACGAATTCAAAAAAATCTCCTTGTGTGCTACATTTATGTTCTTTGTTAAAGTTCAAATTACATTTTTAGGATTACAGTAGGCTACATCAATATACAGTATTCTGTACTTAATGGTTTGTAGCATATGAATTACTCATTTAAAAAACTCAGTAATATTTGTTTGTTTCTTGCATCCCTCCCAACGTTTTCGAGCAGCGATGTCCCGACATCTTTTTATTTTTATTTATTTCCGTGTTTATTTCCGTACAGTCCGTTTCGTTTACGAGAGCCTTCAGCGCTTTTGCGCTTGCGTCAGGTCTCCTTCGATTTCTTCCAAATAGGGGCGAGGAAGATGGGATGTTTACTTTTTATAGTGTTAGTTTACTAGTAGCTGCGTTCTATTTGCGCTTTTCGGGAAAGAATTGTGGAAAGAATAAATACTATTGCAAAAATGCTCCTTGTTATTTTTTTCTTAAAAGCGAAAATGTCCAAAAGAATTTCTTAGGAAAGTATCCATCTCAGCGTATCACCCCTCTGCGGAGTAAAATCGTCCCGAAGTGGTAGCTCTGCCATTCATAAACGTACTGTAATTATTTCCGTGCAGTACAGTATTATTGTTTGGATTTGCGAATATTTCGTATTTATTTGCGTACTTACTTCGGAGGCGTTTAGGATAACCCGGGTTTCGGTTGACCCGAGTTCTGTTAACCGGGATTTTACTGTAATTAATTCCTATTAATTAGCAAGAATTGATTTCAGTCGTTTGCACTAATTTAACAAACGTATATAGTGTGTAGTAAAAAGATCAAAGAACATGAACAATTACTTTTCTAAAATGAGATAAAGATTAACATACAACATTGGAATAAACACATTTTCCTTAAGTTTTAAAAATTATTTGCGAGCAACATTTTAGTATATACATATATTTTGTCAAAAAAGAAACTTTACTGAAAGCAAAAGAAAGGGTTAACGTGCTGACAAATTTCACTGAAAATGTCTGTTAAGCCCAGCACTGAAGTTTAGACATTTTCAAGAAACTTTACTGATTTATAGTAATATATTTATTTATTTTATAATGTGAAAAGATAATATAATTGCTACATATAAAAAAATTAAGTGTAGTTTGAACAATAAAAACTCGATGCATCTAGATAGTTTTGTAAAAAAATAGCAAAACCACGTAAACTGTTTCGTACTTATTTCAATGCAAATACGTTTATCATTTTTGCATTTCATGAAATGTAATTGTTAATGTTTCTTTGATTTTGAGATGCATTCGTTGCAATAAGTATCCTGTTACCTTGTTGTAGGCCTATCCTGTCCGTACAACATAATTCGACTGCTGTAGGTTTCATTCTGATATATTTTATATTTAAAAATAAATTGAAGTTTGATAATATCTATCAATTATTTCTAATGTTTTGGTTTACGTTCGTATTTTAAATAATATATACATTAATTTAATAATTTTATATATTTTTGGACAAATTTATTGAAATTTCGAGTGCTAATACCGGCATTACCACAATTAACCTTTATTCGGGGGGAGGGATGTTTAGAAATATTTAGATTTGTTTGGAAATCACAAAAACATTTTTCATGTTAGTCTATTTCTTAGTGCGACTGAATACTGCAAATTTATTGCCAACGCACCTCATTTATTAATTCGTTAAAATACCGATGAAAAATATTTTTAGTGAGAAAACCTGTCAATTATAAATAATATTTTAGATGTTACGTATATCATCATTATGGAATAAATAGTCGAGCATAAAATTAATTTTGAAGAAGTGCAGATTGGAAGTTAGCTATTACTTTGCTTATTTTATCAAGTATTTAAACATTCAAGAGGATTTCATAAAAAATAAAAAAATAAATTATTAACAGGAATTCCAAAACAGTTATTTAATTATCATTCCTTTATGTGTTACATCTTGGTAACTTTAATTTGATTTGATAATTGTTACTAATGCGAAATTAAATAGCTTCTATCAAAATTAAAGGTTAATTCTAAAAAAAGAATTATCTGATTTTAAAATTTTAATTTGAATTCCGTTTTTGTCTATTTCGGTTTTGACATGACCTGAGTGTCCCTGGCACTACGTTCGTGCAAGGAAAGTAAACAAACAATTTACATGACAATTTAATCACCGATTGGACTGAAAAATACAGAATCTTCAAAACAAATTTTATTCTTCACATTAAATTAATGACAAGCTTTAGATATTACTGAAACACATTAAAATCATCTCCTTGTAATCATAATAACAATTAGAAAAAGATAAAAAGAAAATCCGTGCTCTTCGCTAAAAGAGCGTGTTCGGAATAATACAATGTTTACATAAGGAACTATCGAATAAGCTCAGGTTACCAAGGTTGGCAATTAAAAAAAGTCAACAGAGGAGAAATGCTTACTTCAAGCTCACGAATATCTTCAACATCAGCAATTATTTTCTTACGAAACCACAAATATGTTGGGAAATGTTTTGTCATTGTCGGGGATTTACAGTGATCATAGTATTTTTATTTATATCCATTTATTTATATACATATTTTCGGTGAGAATTTATTTATGCCTTTTTTAGAATCTCCTGAAGCCCAAGACTAGTTTTCATTAATTTTCAAGACACTGGGAGACGGATTTTATTAATAACCAATATTTAATTTACATGCAAAGTAATTTGGAAAAAAAAGAAAAACAATTCCCTAACCGTATTTGCCAACTAAATTTTCAAACTAACAGATTTTAATTTTCTAGGAAATTATAATTTATATGGGCTTTTCATAGAATTTTCAAGGAACTTGAATCTCAGCTATTTGGGAGGGGAGAGACAATTCCGAATTAAGAACCCCCCAATTTCACCTCATTGAGCCAAACTTTCTCAAAATCGTTTTCCATGTTACGTAGATCACATTTAAATATTCAACTTAAATATCGACTTTTACTGAAGCTAAAATGGCTACACGATAGGAATCAGTCATCTTTAAGTTAACCTCATATCATACATTTCATTCCTGTGAATTCTGTAGACGTGACCTCAAAAAATACTTAAACCGATGAACAAATGATCACAACTATTGTCACAAATCAGACACTGTTTCAAATATTATCAAATCTGACCTAATTACCATTCGTAATTAACGAAAACAGAAGATTACTCTAAAAATCATTATTGGAAATATGTTGTTCTTATAAAAATCAGTTCATTCCTATCGCGGCAAATTCGTAGACGTTCTAAACTTGAAATGAGGACTTTTAAGTATGAATGCTTTGAAAATTTAATAACTTTTAGTATCTCAAACTTCAGCATTTGTTGATGTTATAGAAGAAAGCAATAATAGCATTCGTAATAATTGCTGAATCATCGAGATATTTGTCACATTATTTGTAAGTAATTAGGATACCAAAGTTTACTTCAGTATGCACCTCATTATGAGATGTATCTTTAAAACAATATTTCGTCAAGCGCGTTTAGATCCGATTACCATGAGGGCACTGATGAACTACAATCCTTTTCAGAAATTAAACGTTATGAATAGAATCAAGAATTACATTTGAGTTACTCAAAGGATTCTGATTGACTTTAAGAATTTATAGATTTAAATTAAAAGTTCTGTAGTCCTCTACTATTTGGTCATATTTTATTTTTTTTAAGGTAATTTCAATATTTTTTTTTTGTTATTAAGATATTTAAGTTGATACCTAACATCTTTATTTCTATGATAACAATTTAATTGTAACTATATACGTAGCTAAAGTTTATCCTGTGCCTGTAAATGAGCGAGCGAGATTTGATCTCGTTGGCTAATTGTAGATCTCAGAAACAAATTTTCAATTGCCTTTGATAGTCACATTGATAATCGATAGCAATTAAAAGATCAATTCTCAATATTTTGTCAAAAAGTGTCTCTTGTTTGAATTCAACTCGGAATTCCGAGATTTCCTAACCTAATATAATTTTCATTCTAAAAGAATCCCTCTACCCCCTGGAAGTACCATTCAATTGCGCAAGAGCATTTGCTGTTCTATTATTTAGGAATTCAAATTCCGATAATAATTTAATTTCCCCAGAGTTTATTCTTCTTCGAATGGTATAAATTCCTTTCATCTATTTTTGTAATGTTGAATACAAGTTTCATTATTGTTATTTAAATAAAAGTATTAAAATGTATTAGTTCCGCATTAAGGAAATTATATTATTAATATTTATAAATGGAATGTCTAAAAAAGTGGAGACAATTGTGTTTCTTTAATTAAGGATAGAAGAAATTGGAACTAATGGAATTATCTAATGAGCCGTAAAGATTTAACTGCAAAGCTTGAGAATTTAAGATATTAAGATTGATAATCTTTCAATAAGCTTCAAAACAAAAGCCCGATATTTAAATAATGAATGAAGTTCGATATTTAGAATGGGAACAGATTTCACGCTACATTTCTGTATCCATCTTCATCCGGTGGCAAAAAATTACGATGGCTCCCAAATTTTTTTTTTTTTATATACACGTCAGAGAACGATTCGCCTAAAACAAAAGTGGGTTCTTTTATTTGGATCTCAAGGCCTACTAAAACTGATCAAGGTTAAGAACGAATTTCTTTTCAAACCTTACTCCCAAAGAAATCGTACCCTGCTGCCACCTATACATCATCGCCATCATTGAGGTTACTGTAGCCTTGTTGGAAAGCCCTACTCGTCCAATTATTCCAATTTTCAAGGTAAATATCAAATCTTTGAACTCATTTTCGGATGCCGTTATTTCATCTAAGTATATTAAACTTGCTCAGTTTGTATGAAACTAGGTTCTGCAGCTGTTTTTATACCTTTCAGGGCTGTTATAAACTTTTTTGATTGTTTGTTAGTTTTTTTCCCTATCAACAAATGACCAGGAATCAAATGTTAAGCTACTGTAAACGCTAATAAAAATCTGTCATCAAAATTAAAGCTTCTCTTTTAAATTACCATTAAAATTGTACTCTGAACTCCAAAGGCAGAAAAAAAAAAGAGAGAAAGGAGTGAAAGTGAAGAAGATAAATTATGATATAATTTCTCAACTTGAAGTGTTGGGTATGACAGCGCCTCACTGCGGTGAGCAAGATAATCACCAATTTCCATGGATGTTAAACCCTTTACAATTTGTATTTAATGATTGTCACTCACTCTCATCTCTGCATTCAACATTTCTTCGGTAGATTAAAATATTTTGTAATTTTACTACAATGATATTTCCATTAGAAGTAAACAAGAAAATACATATATAATTGATGTTTTCAGTTAGGGGAAGATGTGCAACAAAAATGGAAGAGGTGCTTCAGCATTACTCAATTGAATTAAATTGGTCAGTAATTTTACTTACCCTGTATTTCAATAGAGATCATTTTACTCTGAATTAAATTCATAACCTAAACTCTTTCAAGCCTTTACATTCCAATGATAGAAAATATACTTCACAACAATCAAGTTAAAAATAGTGATATTATCAACTTACCTAATTGTCATTAGTTTACTGTTTTTAGTTGTTTTGAGTTTATATCCTTTCATCTGCTGATCCACGAAATCTCTGCATCTTCTTTTAACAGTTGTACAGGAACGATCGTACTTACATATTTTTTACACATTTTATTTACAGGTTACAAAACTCCGTCGAGCTTCAGTACAGCATTCTGCAGCATATTTCGATACAGTTTTACAGTAAATAATTTATTGTTTTCCATGTAATTATAAAAACAAGAAAAAAGACATCGAGTTGAGACCATACTAACAAAGAGGTAAATCCTGCTTGAACAGAAGGAGTTTTATTTATTAAGATGAGCTGTTTATAGAGAAGTAAGGAAGTATCCTACTTCTCTTCCCTTCAATGGGATGGAAGATCCTTCTTTATTATTCAAAATAAGTCATATTTTAAGTTGAGGTTTTGCCTACTATTCAGTATTTAGTACAGAAAGATTTTATTGAAATATTGTTTTGAGAATTTCAACTGTATCTTGATAAAAATCATTAGAATTTAAGCTTACATTACAATCAATATACAAATAAAAGATGTGAATCTAACAACAATCACTGCTGCTAGATCTTCTGCTTTTTTTTTTTTTTTTTTAGATTTAAAAAACAATTTATAAAACGATTACAGCCAATTATTAAGAACAGCTGTAATTGAATTAATATTGCTGTTTTTCAACAGCTTAAGTTTCAAACTACCAATAGGAGAACTAAAATTAAATAGTTTTTTTTTTTTTTTCTTTTTTTTTTTTTAAATTTTTAAAAAAATATCCTGAAAAAAAAAAAAGAGATACCTATCGAATGAGCTCATGAAACAAGTTTTCTGTTTTCCAAAATACACGAATAAGCTTTTACGCTTATCGTGATTAATCACTGCCAACTTCTGGAGTTTTTATCTGTTTTGTCCTTAATAAAATATATACATATATTGACTTTATGTAAAGTTCCAGCTTAAAGTCGTAAAATATACAGCGAAATATAGTTTCTACAGTTAGTGGTCTTACAGCCTGATTAGAAAGCAAAAACTGTGAGTCATCAAAATGTCAATAATGAAGACCCTTACATCACCCAACGATAGACTGTGAAGACCGGATCTCATGGTTTCTTTTTCTTCGAAGAACAGGCTTAACTGGCTAACAGGTAGGGCGCCGACCTTTTTTTGTAGTTTTGGAATACAATAGGTTATTCATGTCGAATTGAATGAAAAACTTTTATCATCATCTTTTCTTTTGGAAATATGAACTTCAGGTAGGCCTAACCAATAATCCATCTGAACGATCTGAAGATCAATTCGTGGGAACAACCTAAAGGCAAAACATAACCGAGATATGTTGGATAGGCATTTTTTGGAGAGCGGGGAAAGGGATTATAGTTCAACAATTTGTATAAAAAGAAGAGGAAAAATTGCAAAACTACAATAAATTTATCTGCCATCCAAGTATACAGGTTGCAGATTAATTCATTTCTTTTCCTCCAAGCTTCAAATCCTAAAGATAATTTTTGGAAAAGAATTAAATACATTTATTTTTTGAATAACCATTAATAAAAACTCTTCTTCTTATCATATCCCAACATTTTCAACTCTGCTAATAATAATAACATTTATTGAGAGAAACTTTAATAATAAGAATTTCTTTCAGAATAATTTTACGTAATTAGCCTAGGTAATTAGAAAATTCTTATATTCTCTTTCTCAGGGATCTTTAACAATACATTATATGTTAGGTGTTTTATGTTGATGCAATCAATGCAATGCCTATCATATACTGTTTTATTAGAGAACAAACAATGTTCTCAAGACGATAGTGATAAGTAAGTGCAGTTGTACCAATACACTTTGTAAGTCTATTTACAAAAGTCAATCGGAAATCGACATTTTCTTCTACTGTCATATTAAGTTTTTCGTAGCACAGCAGAAGAGATCTTTCTGGTTTTGCAGCAGTGTAAGCATGATATGTTCTATTATAATTGCAAAAATCCTTTTCATTATTTTAAATATGCATGATACAATAGTTCTTTTGTGACAGATCTTTATTTTTTTAGATCAGCTGATCAGATCAAAATTACTTTATTTAGGAATATCGATAAATACATCATTTTGTATTTATCAAATACATTTGCTTAGAACATAATCTGAAGAAATTAATCTATTTCTAAAATCAGTATATTACATTTCAAAATTGTATTGTTATCTAGAAATGTACAGTAATACGGAAATGATTATACTTAATATACTTTTATGTTATTTTTTCAATTGTGAAAGTAAAACAATAGTATATAATTCGTTAATCTTAGTGATGAGTCTGACTGAGCATACACCCTAAAGCATTTATAGGAAATGTGAAAGGTCAGTACGAATCATGTGCGAATCCTCTTGGGTTGAGTGTGTGTTGTTAGCTTCTTGTAGCTAAGGTGGGTGTCTAGAAGCAGGATCCGCTTAGAACTAGATTAAGATTATGCAGATCATGCATCTTGGCAAAGGTACCTGCTTCATCGCCAAATATAGCTGATGACGTCATTTTCGACGAAAAAACAGAAATAAAAGACAACTAAGAATACAGACAATAATACTGCTTACCTTTAAACGGATTTTACAAATTTACATATTTCATTTATTCTTAAATTATAAGAATAAATACTTCTTTAAAAATCTTTAAAAAATCTTTAAAAAAGCATAATAAGTGAGTGTTTCAGTATATATTATTGTGATTGTTATACATCATAAAGAAGGAAAAAAAACTGATAGAGCATTTGTAAAAGCTTTCAGAAATTTCATAAGCAATTTATAAATACAGTTTTAATTTAGACCATTATTGTAAACAACCATACCATGAATGAACGTTTACAAGTATTACATTTATAAAAGTTGACCTTCAATCACAAATTATTAAACTACATTTCATATTTTATTCGACTACAAATTATTTGTAGTTTACTAAAATTAATAAGAAAAACTCTTAGTGACAAAATTTACAATTTCTAAAACTTATTTCTAAAAAAAAAAAAAAATTTGTTTAATTTTTTGATGAAATTTTTCTTAGATACCGGTATATGTAATTTCTGAAAAAGAATAGCTATTCTGTAAAATATTTACTAAAACTTAATGCAAGAGAGAAAAAAGGCTTTTGTAGTTCATAATACATTAAAGGTTTAAATTAAAATTACTGTAAAGAGTTTGGGTTAAGAATTTAATACCAAGTAGGGAAGCACCATTGATATTCTAAAGGAGTGAATGACACTGAAATATATTATTATATTAAGAATTAATAATAAAAATACCTGGATTTGGTGTTATCTCCAGCATTCATACAATTTAAAAAAAAATAAACTCCTTACCATATTTCTATAACCCATTAGCAATCAGGTAAATAGTATCCATTATGAAAGTACTTACTGAATTGCTTGGAGATTTACACATCTTCCACATTGAACAGTATCAATGAGATTGGAGAAAATGAAATGTAAAATGAACATGCAATTATATATGTAGTATCCTTTTGTATTTCGTTGTTCACACAATAACATATATTTATGTCTTACCTGACAAATAAAGAAAGCGCCATTTACAAAGTAAATGAAAAAACTCTTGACTGAAATCGACAAGCGTTTTTTCATTCGAAGTAATTGATTACAAACACTTTATGTATACTTGCAATCAATTATTTCTTATTAGTGTAAAAATTACAAAAGTATTTCATTGTTTAAAAGAAAACTTTTGCTAACTTCTACTGAAATAATTTTCAATTACTTGTTAAAGTCAAATATGACTAAATAAATTCTATAAATAGTGACTAAATAGGATGCCATAAATCTATAACTAAAGCAGAATTGATTATTAATTTATCTCTCTATTTTATTTTATTTTCGTTTCTTTTATTTTATTTTATTCTGCTTTTTATTTCACATATTCTCTCTTGTTGTCTATTCATTAATTTTGATTCTCTGTTTGCAGAGAATTTATATAAAAGAAAAGGAAATAAATATTGCTTATCAAGCACCATTTCCCTCTATCTACTGTAGATATTCCATTTTTACTTACCTTTTTATTATCTTAACAAAAACTTATCTTTTCAGAGTTCTTCATATTAATATTTGAAAAAGTTTTTACAAAAATTCTCAAATATTAAAATGGAACCAGCAACATGCAGTCAAAGGTATGTCATTTAATGCAGCAAAAAATGCCAAAGAAATTGAATTATTTGCTGTTTATCACTCGTAAAATACTTACTTGAAAGAACTTCAATAGAAATAATTGTTTCATCAAGTATTTTAATTAGTGGAAAAAATGAAACAAAAGTACAATTTGACATTATTAAAAAACGTTTCATTTAAGTTCAATTTTAGAATTTTGAAATGAAATATTTAAAATTGTCATATTTTTTCCTTTTTATTTTTACAGAATATACCAAGGATATCCTGATTTTTTTTTTGATTTTTTTTTTATCAATTGATTTTTATTTTTTATTTTTTTTATAACTACCAAGTATTTTCTATAACGATGACAACATTTGTAATTTGCTTTTATCTGGTCTTCAAAATGTTTTTTTTGTTTTGTTTTTCCTATTCTTTGAATAGCTAATATCTTGAATTTCAGATATTAGAATATCAATATCAATATCCAAAATACCTTTTCGATTTGAAATTCAAAAAGATATTTCAGATTTCAAAAGATCGAATAACATTGTGATTAGGATTAGTTTTTTGTTGTTGTTGTTTTTGTTTTGTTTTGTTATGTTTTCTTTCTTTTGTATGGATACCTTTTACAACTGCCTCAATTGTAAAAGCTGCAAAAGATGGATTAAAACTAAATAATGATTCTGGTTGGATTAATAAATGTGTGTTATCCTAAAAAGAAATTCCTTTATTTATGATAA
Organism: Thereuonema tuberculata; assembly: GCA_023159025.1. NCBI lineage: Eukaryota > Metazoa > Arthropoda > Chilopoda > Scutigeromorpha > Scutigeridae > Thereuonema > Thereuonema tuberculata. Next base: position 54,747,094 of record JAFIDM010009631.1, read on the forward strand.
CACATATTTATACAAGGAATTCAAAAATCACTGATTCCTTGCAAATATCCTTGTTTGTTATATTACATAACTCCTTGTGAAGGTTTTCTGATTATCAAGTATTGCTGATAATCAGTTACTCACTCGAACTATGTTTTTATTCTTCAAAAAATCTATGTTCTTCATCGTTAAATTAGGAAGATAAAAACAGAACATTAACATTGACAATCTTATAATTTACTTTGAATTTTGCATCCTTTTGATTCAGTTTATCATTAACTACAACCTATTATGTAATTAACGATATAATGTTATATGAGTATCGACGGCATAAATTATACTTTGTTATGATGAACTTGACCTAAAACTCATTCCTTGTCAGCTAAATTTCAATCATTCAAATTTTTTAAGAAAACACAAAATAATTTGAAATATCCTATACAAAAATAAAATAATACTGATAAAAGTAAAGATGATATAGAATTACATTTTAATGTTTAGAAAACAAAATTATCAAGTAAATATTTTAACATTATCTTTGGGTTCGAAAACTTTCCATGCACTAATTATCTTGCCACACCTTATATGAGAATAAAATCAAGGTAAGTGATTACATCACATTTCCTTATAATCATTCTACAGAAGAAGCAGAAAATTTAAGTAAACTTCAAGACAGGAGAGGAAAAAAAAAAAAAACCTGAAGCATGAACTTGAAGAAAAAGAAAATGATTAGTTCCGAATCGTGGTAGAGTCCTCACAATCTTCAATTTCCTCCCTTTTAAGGAAAAGGGAATTTTTGCAAATCATAATTTCCTACAGAGCGAGACTGGAGGGGAAGAAAAATGTGTGAACCATTTCTTTGTTTAGAATGACTTGTCAGTCTTTACTCAGCGATGTATCGAGGGGCATTTTTTGGACTTAATACATCAATTGTTGTGATCATTGTATCAGAGCGGAAAGGAAACTTCGACAACTGACGCTGACCTTGAGAACGATGCGAAGAGGAGCAGGTATCGTGTGAAATGGAATAATTTCCTAAAAACCTCAATGGAACAAATGCAAGGTCAACGGTTCATGTCTCGCTTCATCTGACAACCAGCTTAGACTTTTCCTCTTTTCTTATTCACTTTCAATAGTCCAGAAATTTTAAAGAAAATGTTAACACTTCAACCTAATTTGTAACAATGTACTGCCTCTGAATTCATTTTTGAAGTTAATTCTAAAATTTGTACAATTCAACGCTAAATTAGGTGTTAAGGAGTTCAATTAAATGTATGAAATATTGGGAAGATACAGTTGTCACGTAACTGCCCCGACTTTAACCTCAATTTCGATCAAATGTAATTTTCTCCTCAGGAAATGAAGGCAATAAAGCTGAAAGAAGAAGCACTTATTGATCGGATGAGATAATCATAGACTGACATTACAATGAAGTAGCTATCGGCTACGGTGGTCCAACTCAAGTTTTCAAGTTCGTTCTTTTTTTTTTTTTTTTAGATAGAAGGAATGTATTATTAAATGCAAATTTTATATCTCTTTATCACTAAGTTGATACTACCATTCTACCATTTTGTTTGGTTGTTTGTTGTTCTTTGTATTTGAATAATTCAATGGCATTCTCTTCATTAAACGATAAGCCTAATTGTAAGTTAAAAATCTATGTGTTCTGTTGGACTCAGACGGTACTTGGATTAAATTAATACATGAATTAATGATCAAAGTATTAGGAATTTTAATGTTTAACCTTCCAGTTGAACTTAAACAATAAGTAAAATCCATTGAAATTAATTAAGTTTATTTTAGGTAAGTATGTTTTGAAATCGCTTTGTAATCCAAGCAGTCTAAATTACTACTTAACTTTCAATTGGACAGAACAAGACAACCATATTGAATTTAAATTCCTTTTCGTTGTTGGTCGCCGTTTCGCATTATAACATATTCTATTCTTATAACTTAATTCTGAATTTCTATTTTCATGAAATGAAAATGTTCTCTATGCAACAGAATAAAGTAAGCTTTTAAGTAGAATTATAAATTTCTCAAATTCGCTTATAGATTATTTTGGTTTGTGACAAAACTATTCTTTTAACGAAGGACTTATCACATTAGGCGATTTATCAGCACTAAGTCAGAAAACAATGAAAAAAAAAAAATATATCGTATTTAAATTTCCCATTTACGGCCTATCTGGCCCTTACGATAAATATATTATGTAAAATGATTGATTTTATTTGCAGATGGTAAATGGATAAAAAATAATGGATAATAATAAAAAATAAAAACCTTGAAACCTTAAATTACTTGAAAACTTATAAATAAAACTAAGCAAAATCAATCGAAATGGAAGTATTTCTAGTTACTTGTTTTTCAGTATTTTAAATTAAAAATATTCATTTAGAAATATTTTCCTCTTTCTATTTAAACTTTGGATATTAATCCTCAATTCTTCGATATTATAGAAAATAAAATAGATAAGTGTTAGCTTTAGTAGAAATTAAAATTTTCAATGATATTTAAGCTATTTTTTTAAAAAGCTAAATTATAGAAAAGAATTTCTGAAAACGATAGTTACGTTTATAAGGATAGCTTTATTTTTCTTTCTTTTTTTCCTTAGGAACTTTTCTCTTTTCAGAAGAATTAATGATTAAAACATGAATTTGAACGGATAACACGCGAGACAAATTTAAATTACTTAAGAGGAAGGCAGGGCTCTCATCTTGCCCCGTGGACACCGAGGACAATGACACTTGCTTTAGCTACGGAGCACTTCTCTTTTCAACAGAACAAAAAACACAAATGCCTCAGGGGCTTCAGTCTTGAGTCCGTAACGTTGACTCTCGTCATTTCTTGAAAAATGAATCGCCATTTATGGCCACAAGAGGGAGACAACCTCGTAATTTCAACGGATGGTCATCGTTCAACTGAACAGCTGCAGAATGAGAGGCATATTTCTGGAACTATCACATCATCTAACTGTGGGAACTAACATCTATCTGACAGCATTGTTAGTGTCATCATTATAATTATTAATGTCTATTGAATTTAAGCCTGTGGTTCCTAATACAAGTTCTAACGTCTCTCAGCCATACTGTCCATATATATTTCTTATTTTTGGATATAAGAGTCAGACGGAAAGGTGGGCGACCGGGCCGGTCATATAGGATGCAGTATATTTATGAACGCAACAAATCATAATTTTAATTATTAAACTTTATATAATAACAAATAGTCTAACATAAGAAATTTCCTCCCTCTTAACATACATTTTTGGGTATTAAAATATAATTAACGGAGGAGGGGGTGCGATTATCAAAGTTGTCTGGGGCGTACAAATGCTTCGTCTCAGCATTAGACCTATTCTATTCCATCTGGTTTCGTATTCATTTTAATGTTTTCAAAATGTACAACCCTTCTATGATTCCACGAATTTTATGAATAAAAACAAATACATTTGTTTTAAAAGTTCATTTTTGATATTTACAAGATTAATTCCTTACTTTTATAAATCGTAGATTTTTCTAAAAATTTTCTGTGATTGTCTAAAATTAAAAAGTAGTCGAAACTTTAACAATTTAGCAATTTTATTATTCGATTTTCTGCTTGAATTCTTTGGTCTACCTTTGTGTAATAATGGGTGATATCCAATAAAGTGAATTTGTAGACTTGAGAAGTCTACAAATAGAATTTCAATACATAAATACTTTTTATAATATCCTAAGCAGGACTAGGATATTATATTGGACTTTAATCTTATATTGCCTAAACTGCTTCTATTTAATAGTTTAAAATTTTTAATTAAGATTTAAAATAATATTTAAAATTAACAACACCTTGCATATCATTTTAATAGAAAGATAAATTAATTTCAAATGGGCCTATTTAAAATCTTCATAATATTTTGAAGATTTTTATATGTAAATATTTATTTTTTAATCCTGATAAATAAACGATAATGGCGCCATTTTTTTAAATTATTAAATCACTACAACATTTTTGTAACTTTTAATTTAACGTAAATGTTTTAAAGGGATTTAGATGTTTTGGGAATAGGGATTTTTTTTTTCCATCGCAAACTACTTACCGTCGAACATAACGCTATCCACGTTATAAAGCCTATTAGAAACTTCATTTTTGCTAGAAAGAAAGAAAAATAAAACACATTAGATTTACTATAAAAATAAAATTATCTATGAAATATTAAGTAATGTAAATGTAATTAATAGTCTTTAAAAATAGACATTTAAAAAATAGACATTCCATTAATAAACCAAACCTCATAAATATCTTCAAATAAGAGAAATTAGATTTTTGTTTTCCATAAAATGAAAAAAAGTGAGATTCTTTATTATAATTTTAGGAACTTCATTTTTTGTATGAATTTCATTATATTCACTAATTCTTTTTGACTCAGTATTAACTCATTCTAAATGGTATTTTGTCAAAATTGATTCAAGACAGCAGTAAGGATAAAATATCCTTTTTTCAGTTAACTTTAATGGCGAAGAAATCTATGCTGTCAAATGAGGTCATCGTTTGGAATATTCAGTTAGTAGCGTTATCTTCCAGCCGAATCTTTAATAGGATGGACAGAAGAACACTGCTCTACGGGGATTCAACAGGTAGCCGCAGGGGTTACCTCCGAAGATTCCTCAACAGTGACTCACCAACTATTATCATTAGCATTAGATATCATCAGTCTTTTAATCGATCGATAACCCTTTGCGCTTCATTTTTTTCCCCCTCACAAAGAAATTAGCATAATTGCATTGGAACTAACCACGATCAGTGGCTACCACGCATCAGGAAACAGCAGCGATTAGAATTAGTAAGTGGAAAGAAAAAATAAAGTTTAATATCAGGTTTAAACAAAGCAACTTTCCAGGCTTAATTTATCTTGGTAAACATTAATTTTGTTTGTTTTTTAATATAGTTTGTTACGAGTCACTCCAGTATTAATTACTGAAACATAACCACTAATAGATTAAAGAAAAATATAAAAAATAAAATTTATTTATTTTTTTCCTTTAATCTATGCTTATATCTATTGATACAGGAGTAATTTGAATAACAACTAATAAAATTTATTAAAAAATTGATTTAATTATTTCATCAATGATCTTTGGGTTGTTTTTTTTTTTTTTTTTTAATACTTTTGTTTTGTCCAATTTCGTAATGGTAAATTAATGGCAGCTTAAAAATTTTTCATTATTAATAAGAAAAAAAAATAATAAATAAAGAAGTAAATAAATAAGACCAGCATTGTTTTCAACTAAAAATATTAATGCATTCCAGAACTCTTTAAATAATGTACTTGTTTCCTATATTTTGCGAAGATATGAACATGTAATGGTCTTAAAAAAAAATCAACAACTCATTTCGAATTAGAAACAAAAGACTACTATGCCGAGTTCTTTTTCCTGCAAATGTTTTTATATTCTCTTTGAAAAGATTACCATCACAAGAGCCAAACAACAATGAAGGTTTTGTTCGATCTCGATAAGCCATTCTTACAATACGCCATTTGTTTTCTTAACAACCGGATAGATCCGACAGATTTATTGATTAAGAATTTCATTTTTTCCTTAACAGTAAATGGTTTCTTTTACAGAGGAGAAAGATGTATAAATCATTTGAAGATGGAGGGGGAGCTGAGTAAGGAATAATTATCGAGACAGTAAACTTGTCGCTGTAACTCTCCCGTCTGGCTAATGATTGTTGATGTAATATTAATGATATTCCAACATTCACCATAACTTTTATGACAATGGCATTAATGTTTCGTTGTTCAACGAAAACCCTACACCCAACGCTCGCTTTCTTTGGAAATGGCTTAAAAAAAAAGACAAATCTTTCGTAAAGAGAAAGTATTCTTATTTGTATTCATAATTATTCAACAAGATAATTACACCTTTTTTCTTTACTGCCTAAATATGGAGATAATGTAGAAATTCTCAGAATTGTTTTTAGTTACGCTAATGCTTCTTTTAGAATAGATGAGCTATAATTTAAGGAAAAAAAAAAA
>JAFIDM010009631.1:54769845-54782414 GCA_023159025.1 Thereuonema tuberculata
ATTAATTATAATTAATACTTTCAAATTTTATATATTATAATTAAAATAAAAATAAGGTCATATTTAGAAAGAATTATTCAGAATCATCAATTGCAAAGTCAATAGTCTAATTGTATGTAATTACTTATTAATTTTTACACCGAAATCTAATTAACATACAACATTTCTGTATCTTAAGTACTTGTTATTTATTTTAAAATTATAAAAAAATAAAGATATTGCTACCTTTCTCGAATTTTTAGCATTTGTTTTTAATTACTGTTCAGAATTTAAGATTATAAATAATAACATTAATAATAACATTTTACTAGCATAGAATCTATTAGTACCAAAATGATACAAGACCAGCTATTAAGATAAAATTATACGTCAGAACATAACTGAAATTTTAAAGGACATACTTCACAAAATTTTAGTAATAAATAACTTGACTTTACATACAGTATTTACAAATCTCATTTTACTTAAAACTAATTTTATGATTCACAGAATATTAAAAACAAATTAACAAAAATTTATATTTAGAATATAAATGTGTATTTTTGTTAGAATGGTAATCTTAAATTCATGTCTCTGAACAGTAGAAACACATATAAATTGACCTACGCAAAATTCTAGTGGACATATGCAAATTATTTTATATGCCTTAGGCACAAGATCAAATCAGGCGAAGCAAAGTAAGGATTCGGTGCAAATGAAGCAAGGAATGTGGGTCAAACTACGTAGGACTGGAATAAAACGTGGGCTGCGATGAGGAAGAAGCAGAAACAAGGCCTACAGAACAAATGCAAAAGGGCCTACGAGGCCTCCTCAAATGGAGCGTGAGGTTGAATTAGAGTCCAATGCGATAGGACACAAAGACAGATTAAAATCACTAACAAAAAAAAATATATATATATAAAGAAACAAAAAAAAAATCTTTTTTTATTATTATTATTTTTATTTCAACTTCTAACAGTGGTCTTTATAGTAAAGCAAAACTAAAAACAAAAGAAAATAAGATAAATATAAAAACTATATTAACATGCTTTACAAATCATAAATTAATGCTTTTCAAACTCTTCGATATTTTATTCTGAAAGAAGCGGAGAATTAATATTTCTCTTTGCTTTATCCTAACTAAGAATCCGCTGTATTGTTAATTGTTCATGAAGCTAAAAGATGTTTTATACTTCATAGTTGATGCAACAATCTCGCTTTAGTTCTTGGAAAATTTTGATTTTTTTTTTCTATTCTTCTCCAAAAGCAACGCCCATCGTTTTTATTTTTTTCAGTCCCTTCCCCGTTTCGAAATGTCAGGTTAACCTACACAACGAATTGAAATGGGTATAGCTGTCTTCTAGATAAAAATGTTGCAATTCGAGAGTCTATTAACAATAATAATTTTGATTATTAATTATACCATCTTATTTAAGAAAGCACGACATTTTCCTTATCATTTTTGTATTAGAATTCAGTGTTTTTCTAATCTTATTCTGGGGATGGGGATGGGGTGGAGGAAGGATATTTCAAAAAACTTGTTCTTTTTTGTTAAAAGTAAATTCAAGACCAAGTTCAAAACTTGCATTTACGTCAATCATTCCATTTGTCAAAGACCTAATTTCAATGAATCGTTTCTCTGTTTCACATGGAAAACGGGATTTGTCCTCCTGTTGTTTTCAACCCATTTTCATACTCCCTCCCCAGGCCAATCAATTGAATAGTGTTATGACGTTCACATACGGTGCTGGAAGTCTTTATTTCCTTTCATAATGCTGTTTTTACTATTGTTTAGATTTGTAAAACACAAATTCTTCAGCGGAAAGAGATTGTTTATATAACATTCATTTTTACAAGTTTTTAACATTGAAGATGAAATAAAAAACAAAAAAAACAAACAAACCTAAAGAATTGGTAGGAATTTGGCAGTAGTTCAGTACAAGTAATGTAATGTAATGTAATGTGGTGAGCGTGGGTGGCTTGACAGCCAAGCACTGCGACCTGAAAGATCTATTCTGTACAAGTAACACACAAATAAATAAATATTTGTAAATTCTTGCTAAGTACTTAGCTACTTCTTTTTAAGTTGAAAATATAAATAGTTGAAGAATTTAAAATTTTAAATATATTAGGTAAATATCCCCAAAAACAAAATAAATAAAAATAAAGAGCAAATTATTACAATAATAATGAGTGAAAAATTCTATGCTAAAGTTTTTCTCTAATGCAATGCTACCAATTCAAAATCATCATTCAGTAATATACAATTATGTATAGAATATTTGATAAACAAAGCAAGTTAAGGTGAAGTTAAAAAGGGAATATGAATATTGGATTAAGTTAATCAACGAAATATAAATATTTCTGGGAGTCATTAGACAGTGACCTTTCTAAGGTACAATAAATTTCAATGTACTATGAAAGATATTCGTCATATTTTATCCATTTCTATTCTGACCTTGGAAGGATTCCATTTCTTTTAACATTTATCATGTGGAGAATAAAAATTCCACCCGGAATGCAATTAGATGGGCTATGGGGAATAATTTATTTGATTTTTTGTTGCCGTAAGTCTGCCACAAGGAGGATATTTATGAGGAATGGGGCATTAGCAACGTTAGGTTCATTACAAATAAAAAAGAAGAAGAAGAAAAAAAAAAGAAAGAAAGATGGGTAAATCTACTTGTGTGAGGAACAATAAGAAAAGTTGGATAGAAGAATCGTAATAAAACCCTTCTAAGGATTCTGAGTCATAGAAACTAATGAGATATCTCTCCTTCATCAGATAAGAAGTTAGTTGTAAATTTGTAGACGATACAAAGAAAATCAAAACGAACCGAACAAGAAACAAACCTTCAGTGACATTCAGACGATTTAGTGTTTCCAATTTTCATTTCACCTCCCACATGGTTTCAAAGGAGTGAGGGATGGGGAAAGAGTCCTTCTTCTAACTCCCCCATCCAAAAGCCTTGAAATTCCATGCTGCGTTCTATGATTTATTAATATCTTTTCAATTATCAGATCTCAGCATCTCTAAAAATGATGGATTCCGCCTACTGTTGAGACCGTTAAAGGCTACACTTAATTCTTTTCCCCTCCCTTTTGTCAATCACATGCAACTGACAGGCCACAAACCCTACCCCTACTCTTTAACTGGAAACAGATAAACTACACCCAGCCGTTTATCACAAGAATCTTATCTGTTTCAACTAATAGACACATAATTATATCAATGTTAGGCATAAAACAAGTTCAACATTGTTTTAAGAAACAGATAACTAAGCTCCTTACTTTTGAACATTTAAGTTTAGGCTGCTTATTTGGTAGCTCTTCTGAAAATATTGAATTCTGGAGTTAATCTCCTCCTATGAAACCGTTATGAAGTTACCAAACACCATTTCATGATTACGATGGACTTGTTTAAGTATTTTCATAAGTAACTCGCACTATCTTTGATTTCGATGTCATTGATGTCGTATCCATTCCTACTTTAAAATACACTTTCTAGATAATGAATTATCTTTCCCAACGAAATACACAATTTATTATTGAATTTAAAGAGAGAACGTTAAATAAAGAGCGGAAAACAATTCAGTCACCAGATACATCAGTTGTTTAGGTTGTTTTCACTATTAAGATTTGGATAATTCTGTGAAACAAATAACCTTCAAACAATAGTAAAATGAAATGTATCCTGTGTGAGTGAAGTGAATGTGACCTTTGCTGACCGCAGGGCGCCAACTTCAATTTTATGCTTGAGTTAACTTCGTTAGAAAATACGGTTTCTTATTATTTTATGAGAATGAAATAAAAACAGATATTCGTGATAACTCTTCAAACGTCTCACTGATACTGAATTCGTCAACACTGTTAATTTTATCTTAATTTAAAAATGATTTCATAATTATGAAAGAAAAATCAAATTGCCAGATAAGCTATTGCCGTTTATTGTATTAAGAAAAGGAAGGAAGGAATCGAAATGAAACTCTTCAGTCTGTAATAATTAATCCTATAATTGTAAAGTAGAATATTGTTTCTCGTTTCACTACAAAATTATGAAAATGAACTATAAGGACAGAAGCTTTCGTAGTAACAGAAACCATGTGTTATTATTTATTTATTATATTTATTAATTTATGATTGAGAATCTTAATTGAAACTTAATTGAAGTAATTGCTATATTACATTACATTACATTGCTATATCTTTGCCTTTTATTTCTATTGTCTAATTTGTGAAATTGAATTTTCATTAATTCGTAACATTCACTTCTCTTGTAACAAGAAAGTAGAAAAATCCCTACTAGACTTATCAGCCAAAACTGAGATCTTTAATCAACCTTATTTATGTTGTAAAGCATTGTGGGAAAAATATCTTTTGATATTCACTGTTAATAATTAACGAGAAAAACACAACAATAAAGTTTTCTTGATGTTACGATTAAGATCAGGAAAAGAAAAAGGTTCAGAGAAATGACCCTTCCCAACATTTAACTAAACTACCATCGCCCTTCTCATCTCGGAAAGGTATTAGCAGAAGCAAAGCCTCTGATGCCACAACGTGAGAGTGGTCATATCCGGGAAGTACATCAGTTACATCATGTTGCTTTCTCTTTCCAAGGGGTTGTCTGTCAGGTCGAAGATTCACGACACAGGAGGTGGAATTTACAGGTCACAAGGGTTTGCAGGACGCACATAATGGAAAGGGTTTTAGTGGAGGAGGGGCAGTCGGACTGTTTGTGAGGGTGACTTGTGACCGTCTGACTCATCCCACTGCGACGGTAATAGCATTTTTTCGTGATGTACTTTCCAAGAGCCAAAAGGGGGATGGTTCTCTTCCAAATTCCCAGAGGAAGCTTTGAGCAAGTGTTTTAATTGGATCAATAAGTTTTCTGACTCCGTGTTAGAATAGAATAAGTAGATATCTGTAATATACTTAAACAAAAATATCACCCCCCCCCCCCCCACCTTTTCTTTTCACATTTTCATAGATACTTTGGAATGTAGGACGTTGTAAGAAGTTATTACCCCATTCCCTTTCAACTGTAGCCTTGAACTCAAAGAGAGTTACTTTTTCTATCATTAACAAATATTTACAAATTTTGGTAAACAATTAACGAAGATACTCAATCAGAAACCAAAGCAATTATTTGAAGGGTTAGTTTGTTCAGAAGACCTAACCAAATATGGTCACCTAACTTTTGTTCATTTTCGCAGAAGGGTTGAAACTTTAATTACTTCCTAATAACTGCAAGTTCCATTCGAACGATCTCAGTGAATGCTAAGCCTTCTGCTTTTCTTCTTGAATCATATCCTGTTTCACGGTTTCTTTCATTTAAGCCACGCTACAAAACGAAGCCAAGCGATAAAGAATACTGATGGAGAAACATTCAGTTTCTCTTTTAATTATTCGAGATTTTCTTCTTTTTTTTTTTTTTGAGATCCTTGTTGTTAGTTGATTTGTTGTCAGTTGCGATTTTTTTTTTAATGTCATTGCTCAGCAAATAAAAGACGCAACAGAAAAAAAGAAAGGAATTTGTCTGATCAGTTGTGCTCGTTTTCCAACATTAGTTACCAGTGGTTGGCCTTGCAAAACTACATCGTGCTTCAATTTACAAATTAAAAGGAAAATATTAATAATAAAATGGTTTTAACGATACCTAAAACCTACTTGTACTTAACATTAACATAAACAATTGTAATATGTACACAATAACTATTCCTGGTGATTTTATTATTTTACCTTCATTAATATTCATTTGTGTTTTGATTGGAAATTATCTAGTAAAATTTTATAGTTATAATGAATAGTGAATATTAAATGTACAAAGCATTTAGGAATACTTTGTACACAAATTTTTAAGTTATTTTAAACAGTCGTTATTTTCTTTTTTAATTAATAAAAATCACACAATACTAAAAATGACAAAGTATTTAGGTTGCTAAATACCGGCAACCTAAATAATAACAACGTTAACGAAACACTAATACTTTGTGTAAAACAGAAAGAGAAAAATTACTATTTGGTTTTTAAACCAAATAGTGATTTTTTTTTCTTTCTTTCTTTATAATACCGGCAACTTCGCTTCTAAGCCACTAAAAAAGAAGCATTAGAATTATTTAGTTTATTCCACTAGAGTTACAGAGGAAAATTATTCTTTGTAACAGAATTGATATACAATGATAAGTAAATAAATGGATAAGATAGGGTCGTAATTCACGTCCTACGAATTTTGAACTGACCCTCCATTCTCAACTGGTCCCGATTAGTCACGAAAACGTCGGAACCTGTACTCAGGAGTCAACAGAGTCTCCAAAGATAAACACCTATAATTCATCCTGTGGTTGGAAAGATTCGAAAGAATCTAAAAGGTTTTTTTTTTTTTTTCCATTTATAATTTCTGTGTAAATTAGCTTAAAAAGTTTTTAAGAGTCCTGAACCTTAAGAATGCACTTATGAATTTATCCACAAAATGGAGAACAACAACAAAAAAAATGTATTAATGTTTGATCAACATTAATTACGAACTTTTGATCACCCCCCCCCCCAAAAAAACAAACCCACATAAACAAGATTCACTTATAAATAACACTTTTTTTATTTATTTTTTAATTTTCCGTAATTGATTAAATACAAAAAAAAAAAAAAAAAAATTAAATCTTTAGGTTGACTTCTAATGAGCTGTTTCGGCCTCATGACTAATAATCATAAAAACAATCAATTAATTACAATTTCGAAGGGTTCATTCAGATATAGACGTTTTATTCTATGACTGAAACAAAATTTAACTTCGAAAGTCATAAGAGAAAGCTGCTGACAAACTGTTGAAAGGCCATATGCTGACAATGGATATCTTTCTTTGCTATTTAAAGAAGATACTCAAATTAAAGATAGTCGAATATTAACGATATACCTTTATCTGTTATTAGGAAGCATTAAGGAATATAGAATCTTATTGGAATGTTAAGAATTCTATTAATGGATTAGAAATTTTCGTTACACTGTGTTTTATTTTTGTTTGTTTCTTATAACTTAACACCACTACAGCTTTAATCTGTCATTTTTCTCAGCGACGAAAACTAACGGTATCCGTTCAAGCAACACACAACAGGTCGACCTCCAACAACACACTGCAGCGCTGACCTCCTTTTCTGTAAAAGCGTCTGATCTACATATTTTCTTCGGAAACGTCTTTGGGCGTAGCCGCGTGCGACTATTGAAGGAGGAGAGGGTGGGGAGGTAGGTAAGAAAACCGGAATAGCGTATCGGTTGATAAAATCGAACTGACCGCAGCGGCTGTGCACAAGAGAATTTCCATGGGTAAAGTATGGACAGACTAAAAAGAAATAAGGAAAGTTTCCATGACACCGTTAATCGATTTAGCTGTTATTCAAGTCAGACACACATTGAGAATTAGCCTGAAGCACTCACGACACCACCGCCCCCATGATCTTTCAGGGTGAAAGTAATGAATAACATAGAAGTACTAATCGTATGTCCACAATTATATTTCGTTTAAAATAAGGCAGGGCACAGTGTCTGTAAAGCATAGAGATGATTTATGATTTTATTCTTACAATATCGAAGGCAAAGATAAGAAGATTTCAGGAAAGTCGTTATGTTTAAAAATGTTTTAAACTTAGGCTTAAAAACAAAATAATAATACCGTAACCATTGAAAGTGAATACTTGACTGAAAACGAATAAAGAGTAAAACTAACATTTCAATAGGCTATATGTGAAATAATTTACGAAAACGTAAAATTTGAATTTAAGAAGCCAAAATTAAGTAGTATCTTTATTTGATTTGGTTATTTATATAAGAGTTTATATTCTGATGATTCAGATAAAACTGTATTATGAACTCTACGTAATGTAACCTAGTTATTTGGAATTCTTAACCATATGAATTTCAATTATGCTGCTAAGTGCTAACGTCTGAACGCAAACAAAAACGTGCCAAAATTAATGAAGATAAACACCTGTAAGGCATTTTAGAAAACATTTTTTATGGAATCATTTTTTTCAATTGTAAAATTTGTTTCGTTTATTTTTAAATGAATTTTAAATGGAACCAGAAATTTTTTGGTTAAAAGTGAGAATAAATTTTTAATTACGAAGTGATTTGAAAAAGAAACATTCAGCTCTTGGAAATTTAAAAGGCCAAGCTTTGCTTTCTTACGTGACAATGACAGGTGAGGGAATCTGAATGAGAGAAAACACGATGGAATTAAAGCTTATGACGGTCGATTGACAGCGTCTTCCAAATGAAGAGTGTTGGATTGATCCCAGGGGAGGGTTTTTGTGGTTATAGTAATCGAATTTAATTCCAAAGCAGCTGTATGGTTCTACTTAATGGGTTCCAGGAAATTTTTACCCGAGCAGTTGAGTAAGGTACTAATGACACCATCCTTCACCGCAAATAAGGATAAATAAGGAATCCTGCGATTTATCAGAACAGACTGTTTCTAAATCATTAGTAAGATTATTCATCAAAATTTATGTGAACATTGGAAACCTATACTGTAATCTATTTTAAATTGTTATTGTAAATGTTGTACATATGCTTCGATTTACTAACACAAAGGTAATATAATCATATGCACATATGATTACTTTGGACAATTTTAACTAAATGAAAGTTCAATAGTCCAGTTTCAACTGCTTGAGAAACCGGCATTTTATATTTGTTTAAAATTCACAGCAATCCTTTGTAAATTTAATTTAATTCATTTGAATAAGTATTTATTTCTAGAGATGTTCACAGAATGTATTGAAATTCAACATACATTAATAAAAAGAGATTGAAGTCATACACGGAAGAAAGTAATACAGTGAAAATAACATGGACGATTTATTAGGGATGTTAATGCAAGTGGGCTTTCCCATAATAACGGTTCTCAGGTAAAGTCATCTGCCTGTATCATCCCATGGCAAATCAATGGTCAACGCTGGAGGCAGTTTCCCAGATGAAACAGAAAATCATCACCGATGATCGATTTGTATTTATTCATATTTGAAATTACATATATTGAACGTACATTTTGTTTCCTTATGGTCTTAACATTTGATCTTTATATAGAGAGCAAGAAATTCAAAATCAACGACCAATTTGATAATATCTTCACTGAATGAATTTTGATGGCAGAGGCTGACAAATGAGAAAATTACCTGTCCTCTCTTTGCTATTTGTTAAATTCGAATTAATTTATTCCTTTCCTAATTAAACCTTAATGAAAGGTATTCCTTGAAAAACAAATCTTCTGCCATAATCTTTTTTAAATCACTTCATTATAGGGACACTAAAAACGGCTGAATATCAGATTTCGGGTATCCGGGAATGCAAATATATATTAATATATATTACCGTAGTGTCCAACTAAGTATTGAACCATTTGTTAGAATAGTATCATAAAATCAAGTATTTGTTCGAATGATGGTCATTTATACTCATGACAAAAGAATAATAAGTCAGTAGCCTTAAATCATACTAAAATGAGAAATTATAAAGATCAAACGAAGCTCATCACGAAATAGATAAGATTTTTTTTTTCCTAATACTTTTTAGAATAGAAGTTCCTCGTGATTAAAAGGTTGTAAAGAAATACGTATGCTCTGATTTATTGGTAAATCAGAGGTAAAGATCTACATTACTCCCTCGGCGATTGACAATTGTCAAGATCTGTGCCTAACTAATTATTCTTTTCTTACAATATTCTGTTTGAAAAGTTTATTGTTATGAAACAGTAGTTTCTATCAATGTTTCTTGACGTTAAAGGTAAAAGTAATCTATTTAAAGTTACCTAATTTTATTGTTGTTTTTTTTTTTGCTATCAATATTCAGTTATTGTTTTCCATGTGGGCTCGATAGCAAGTGGTAATCGCATGACTATAGGCTGGAGGAGCCGGGTTCAGTTCCTTGCAGGAGTTGGGAATTTTTCCACTCTGAATCTCCTCCAGAACGGCTCTAATTTCACCCAGCCTTCTGTAGAATAGATACCGATTTGCTTGTCCGCGGTAAAGGCGGTCGAGCATTGGGCTGATCACCCGTTCTCATCTCAGTCCCGGGTCGATGAATTGTTGGGGGCCTTATCTCCAGCGTTCCCGTTGGCCAGTGGGTCCCCGTGGAATCTACCTACAGCTATTCTTTTCCATGTTATGAATGTATGGTTGGAATATCACTAATCGACAATCAGAATTTACAAAAGTTAGAAAGTTAAATAAGCTGTGTACAATGGAATGAATCTTTATACAATCGCTCTGGAAAGTGAAGAAAGGATCAAATTCAGTTTGTATGTAACAGCATTTTCCAATTGCTTATTCTATAATGTATTTTTTTTTTCGGTATAACGGTTTGCAAGATTCAAAAACTCATTATGAACAGTTGGTATTCAAGAATATTAAAATATATTTATGACAAATCATAACCGATAAATGATTATTAGAATTTTAAGCTTTCCCTTTAAGCAGTTTATACTCGTTTTATTCATTCTAAAAAATTAAAGTAACTAGTAGGCCTAGTAACAAAACGGATTCTATCATGAATCGACATGAGAGATTTCTGATTTCTGTATACTTTACATTTAATAATGGGACATTCGATTCGAACAACAAACAGTAATCACTACTTAATTATATGTAGAACATTGCTAGTATCAGATAGTCATGGAAAATTATAGGGTCATTACAAAACAATAAAGATTACAGTTATGAATCCGCTTCAATATATTGTTTTAAATAGACCTCTTTGTAGTTTATATTTTTTTAGCAGAACAGACCCGATTGTTGATATAAATGAATATTATTCTTGAATTTACCAATTTGTCGTTGTATTAATCTCTCATCAGATCTCTTGGACCATAAAATTCTTTCTATAATAACTCTGAAATCTTTCCAAATGATCCCTCTTTAGATAACAGCTTTTATTTGATAGTTTGATTCGAATGCTCATCGATGGGAAAATCCAGAGTTATCATTGCATTTGTAGGGGAAGATACTATTAGAAAAAGATACTTAATCTGTTCTAAAAATAGTTAGTTTCCGAAAATAATTCAAAATTTATATTAACATGCTTTTGGAAAAACTTGTATCTGAACTATTTTTATGGATTTTTCTGCAAATTGGCTGTTTTTCCAAATGTTTTAATATTATATTCTAAAATGAAAGATTTTTGGGGAAAAAAACCAAAACAACATAAAATGAAGTGTTAATGGTTTTTTCAGTTATGATTTTATTTTATGACTTAGTTGATATTTTTCAGTTGCGCAATGAATCATTTGGGCGTAAATGAGAGGAGATGATGGAAACAGAGTTTGGGGGAAAACGGTGCTAAGTTGGTGTTTCTCAGGGTCAACTACATGTTGGCCCTAAATTCTTTCGAGAAATGGACGAACCAAAGAACTATTATCTTCCCTCGCCATTCACCTTAGAGAAACCACGAAAATTAAAGATGGCGACGGAAATGACCATTGTTTGGCGGGGTAGGAGGGTAGGCGAGGGTCAAAGAACTCCACTTTATCTTCTCTACGGTTATGCGGAATACGAATCGCTTCGTTAAAGATGTTGTTATTCTTCTCGCCATTCACGAATGCAGGGAACTTTCTATCCTTTCTTTTCCATTCCCCCTCCTCAATGCGACAATGGATACGCCTACGCCTTTTCCGACATCCGTTTCTCCCGGAAGTGAACAAGTGGCCGGAAATGCAGTTAGGGTTGCGAACTCTAATATTATGTCTGTTTTCCAAGAAATAGTTGGGGTTTTGTTTCGGATGTTATTGTCTCGTCTTCAGAAAACAAAAAAACAAAAAAAAACGCAAGTTCTCTCCTAAAAAAACATAAAGAAAAGACACTTTGAAGCCCATTACAAGGATTACGTTACATACCGATTTCATCATTATTAAATTACTCATATCATCAAGAAATTCATTAACTTAACATTAGTCTTTTTTTTTTCGAAGCTTCTGTTTGACCTTTGAAATCTACATATAGATTATAGGCCCGTGTACCGAGACCTGGTTGTATACTGATGACTGCTCCTGGCTGATGATCGCCCTATGATCACCAGAATGTCATTTTGTATACAACTTGGTCTCACCCATTGTTATTACATTAGGTTACTTCTTATTGAAATACTTTACTATTTCTTAACGTTTACATAGTTAGTTAGTATTTGTTTATTAGTATTAGTTAGTTGGTACCATAGTATTAGCTAGGTTTAAATTTGGGGTACATTGACAACGAGATTCACGCCATTTGTGAATGCATTGCGGAGCGCCACAGTCAAGTGAGGGAGTAGAGCGAAGAAGTAACGATAGATTTCGGTCTCTGGTTCGTTAGTTGAAATTGAAATTCTGAGGAAATTTTCAGTCACATCATCACATGAAAATAGTTATCAAGCAATTTGTTATAGAACCGTTCGTATTGATAAATTGTTTTCCGAATTGTTTTTTTTTTTTAAAAAAAACAGGCCCTAAATTTGTATTTTCCAAGTTTTATCTTCTTTATAAAAAATAACTCATCATAATCAAAAGACGACTAATTATAGGTACTTTCAATAATACAATTAATTTATTTATTTATTTATTTATTTAT
>JAFIDM010009631.1:54791795-54817331 GCA_023159025.1 Thereuonema tuberculata
TAAGAGATATTTATTTCAATAAATGTATGGTTTTATACATTTATTTTTGTTTTATTTTGAAGATTTGAAGACTTTTCAATAGATAGAATGTCTAGAAGAGGGAGAATTAAGAAGACTTATGGTTATCAGTTTTTTGTTGCTCCTAAAAAACTTTGAAAAATGGAGAAGGCGAGTTTTGAAATGGCACTACTCAAATACAATCTAAAGTAAAAAACTTCTCGTAAGTTTAATAGAAATTAGTGACAGTGCTCTTTCTTTAAGTAAAACTGAATGAAATACATTGAGAAACCATGTCATAGTTATTATATGCTCAATGTTAACCTTAATGTTGTTATTTATCGTTTGATTTCCTGTTCTACAAAATAAAACAACACACCTAATATTCCTCTGGTAATGATTAACACTTGGGAAGGAGTCCATGTCGCCTCAGATTACAAAAACTTGTTATTTAGATTTTAGATCAACAAAGCCGATGTTTTATGTTTCCGATAATTTTGTTATTAATTTTCTTATAAATGCTATTAAGATGAGTGGTTCAGATTGGAAATGTGATGGGTTTGGCTGTTCTTTTTCTTTCCTCCCACTTACTTTTCAGTCGAGAAGTAAGTTTTGAGATTTCTATGCTAAGACCTTCACATGTTAACATATGGAGGCAACACCGTATTTGAACATTAAACATTCCACCCTGAATTAACTCAGATCTAGTTTTTAATAGCGTGTTAGGGATCAAGTTGAAAGTTCAGTTTTTTGTTTTTAATTTTTTGCATTCGGAACATATTGAGGTCAGAATAATCTGATGCCGATTGATTTCAACATGTTTCTATTTTCTCCTATGGTCAATTAGGTCTGATTAAAAACAATACTTCCAAAATGAGAACAAAAATCAATCTCTATATTATTATTATTATCATTACTACAATTGTGATGGCGTAAGAAGTTTACTATTATCCTATAGTCTTCCAAATAGTGCAATAAAAAAACTTAACTTTTTAAGGCAAAACTTCGGATAAAAGAAAATTTCAAAATAGTTAACTCCCAACTTACCCAAGTTTTCATTAACAGTTTCTGGTTTCCCTTCTTTCATAAGAAACTAAATAGAATTATTAGCTTTACTTTTAGGAATGTTAAAATAATCACCAACTAAAGATGCCAATATGATTACATATAAATTAAAATTGAGAGTATTTTTAATTTTTAGAATAAAAAATATTTTTATAATAATTTTTTTCTTTACTTTTAATAATTTACAGGAATTGGAAACACTAATTTATGAAATATGAATGTAAATTTTCTATTGAAATCGTAACTTGTACTCAATTGCAAACAAAACAAGTTTTCAGATTAATTTTTTTTTGTATTGTTAACCGTCTTAGTTTTAAACCCATATTTAATGAAGGTCAAGCCCTTGGGATGACTGCACAATCATAAATGCTACGTAGAGAATGAGGACGAAGACTGTAATTATTCGGCAAGAATTAAACCTTTGCTAAATCCTCATAAAGGAAACGAGTTCTACAAGATGTTTGATGAAGAAAGTAAAATATCGTTAAGCTTACTACTTTTTCTCCCAACCACCAATTTTCAGGAAAATACTGGACACGTTGTTCATAAATACATGATATTGAATTGCAAATGCATTGGCAATATAATATTAAATTACACCACAAAACTATATAATTTTGAAAAATAATGCATACACGAAAGCGAAAGTTAAACAAAAATATTTATATTATTTCCATAAATAACAAAACATTCCGTTAATAGCTAACCACTTTTTTTTTTGAAAATATAATTTCTTTGAAACTTTTAAGTCTTTAGTCTTAAGTCTTTAGACTAAACATTTCTTAAAAATCAGGAATTTTTGCAAAAAAAAAAAAAAAAAAAAAAAAAACATCAAAGTTAAATAAAAAAAAATTTAAGCTGAAAATAAATAAATGAACAGATAAATAAATTTGTACATAAGAATTCTCGTTGTTACGATACTAATGAACTCGTATTCATGTTTATTATTATTATTACTTAATTTTACATTCACAATAAAATTTATTTAAATTAAAACATCTAAATAGCTTTTTTGAAAGTTCTACAATTCGTTTTCGTTATTATCAGTACGAAATGACTATTTTATAAATTAATGTATCAAGTTTAAATGAAATTATTTTAATAGCAAAATTTAACGTGCCTGATTTTAATATAAATTTGAATTTATTTTTGTTCTTTTTAATATTTTAAATGATTTCACAAAACGGCTTCATCTAGCGAAAAGTCACCTTATGAAATAAAATCTTGTTTTATTATAAATAATTTAGATATTTGAATTTTGAAGATGGAATAATTGCTTGCCATGTTTTAGTAGCATGCAAAAAAAAAAAAGTTATTGAAAAAAAAATGAAAAAAAACCATCATCATTATTAAAACCTTACCTAATCACTTTCAGGCTCGTGAACTCTTTTCGTGATATTCTCTTTTGATCGTCTGTACTAGTTCACTCATTAATTTCTCATAGCTTTTCGTGTCATTTGTTGCTCCCTTAACCCTCCTAATTTAATATCCAATACCATTAACTAGTATCCAATAAGTAACTAAATAGTCAATGGTAACCTAAATTTCCCATAAAGACTCAAGGCCTTTCAATCCATAGTAAAAGTGTTAATGAAATTAAAACTAAGAAAGAAAAAAAAACAAACATCTGCTATTATATTAAGATGAAATTGTAATTATATATATCATAAGCGATTTATTAATAAATGATTGAAAATTACAAATAGACTTTTAAAATTGTTTCATTTATGAGTATTGGATATTTTTATTCTGTAAGACAAATTTTCCAAATATTTTTCTTGCCTTTTTTAATTAATTATTAAAAAGGATTAAATTGCTTAATAATTAAAAAATATTTCAAAACATCAATGAGATACGAAAGATACCTTTGTTGTATCTATATGTATATCTAATCTGTCACTTCATAAAAGCAGGTTGTCAAAGTGCATGAATGAGTAATTAATTATGTCATAGTTTTTTTTTAATTATGTCATCAAGATTAATTGATCAAAGAATAATATCAATGAATCTGTTCTTAAATATCCATCAGAATTATGATAATTATTTATTGCATTAATAATTTGAAAATAACAAAATTTATCTAAAAAGTTTGCGTTTTCATTAATTTTAATAAGTTATAGCATTTAATTAAGAGTCTTATGAAGTAAGAGGATAAAAATAAGACATCCGTATGAAAATCAAAAAGAGATTGCGTAAAAGACAAATGCCACGAAGCCATTGTACAAATATGGACTTGGAGGTTGGTTTGAACGTCTTCTGCATATCTAAATAAGCCATTACCAGTTTGTTACTAACCTCAAGACATAAACATAAATTAGCGAATGATGTACTGGAAACGAAGAAAGAATGGAAGAAGGCAATGGCCGAAATGAAATCCTATTTGAATATTTTTTAAAGACTTTGAGCTCAAATAAAAAGATCTCTTCACTGAATTATCAAGTAAATCAATGGAAAATTGAAATGATACAAATTGTTTGTTTAGACTTCAGTTATTTGTAAAACTAACCAACATGTTCATTAATATTCCTTGAAACCAAAAACTAAATAAATCAATGCTATGGTCAAAATAAAATTAAAACGTTTCATCAAAATCACCGTGAGAGGCTAAGCCCTTTTATCGAAATTAAAGTTTCAATCTAAAAATGTAAGGAAAAACAGCAACAATTCATTCAGCTCTCTCTATTACTTTTACTTTTACCTTTTACTTTTTGATTTCAAAAAGTTTTAGTAAGATTTCAAATGAATTATTTTCATTTCTTACTTCTTGAATTCATTGAATCTTTTACTTCTGATTTAAAACGATTTTCCAAAGTTAACCATTGATAAAACTTTTGAATATTTCTGTTTTTTTTTTTGGTTTTTTTCTTTAACTTCTTACGGCATTCAGTCCTATTAAGGGAAACACTGTCTGTAAGTTATCAGCAATCTATGTTACTAAAATTTCTCTGTCTGTCTGTCTGTCCGGCGCAATTTCCTGTAAGAATGGAAAATGGAATTAATTTTATAATGAAACGCCCACGACGGGAATCGAACCTGCATCCTTCTAATCCGAAGTCAGACGTCTTATCCATTAGCACACGGGGACTACACCTCACTTCATATTGTTTTTTGACTTATATTTCCTTCTCCTTCCCCATTCAATAATGAATGTATTCAACTTTTTTTTTTAATCACAACATTTTTTATATTTTTCCGATCCGTCTATTTATTTGTAATTGGAAAAGGACAATTAGAACTATAATTGCCGAAACGTTGCAATATTTTAATTAAAATATTCTTACTTAACCAAATTCTATGTAATATAGAAAACAAGCGTGTGTACACGGGGATGGCCTAGTGCTTTACAATTAATCTGATCTATAAACATTTTACATCTATTTCATAGCAAAACTATAAACCTTGCTACAAAAAATAAAAATAATAATACTAATTATCATTTCACTCCATATTTGTACATTAAGGTTCAAAATGGCAGCAGTGTCGCTACCCATCATCATCTGTTTTTACTGCCGAGAAGACGAACAGTGCTGCGAATGACCGGGCAACTGAGGAAGGCAGACTACGCATGCGCTTTGCATGTCTTCATGAAACCGTGTAGTTGACCCCTTCTCACTGCCTCCCGCGAGGAACTTGTCGAAGCAGGGAGAAAACAGCTTAGAATAATAACTCCGTCTTCAAGATATATTCAAAGGCATCCGTCTTCAAGAAAAAACAGGTCCTCCCCTTTCTTAGGGCATTTGTCAGCACCCTAAATACAAATCTAATTTATTATTAGATTTATTGACATGAATATGTTTTATAGCAGATTTATCATGACTATGTTTTTCTTTCGAAATGGATCAATAAATAATGTTAATGACATTTGTATATCCAGTATAGAACTTAGATATTTACATATTTTTCTTATCATTCCTCAATTGTATTCAAACCTAACTTCCAGTAAGAGTCTACAAATTATTATTATTATTATTTAGGAGCGATATTTTCTGAGATTAGTTCAACAATTACAGTTCCATGTTTTTCTTTATATATATATATTTCTTTTCTTTTTCAGAGATTTTGGAAATTACGTTAAATTCCATGTCTAGTTAAATATCTAGTCTAATATAATATTGATTGGTTTAAGTGTATTTTTAAGATATATTACTCTTCGAGAGAAGCTTACAATAACTGAACAGACTTATGAACATTAGAAAACCAGTACTTATCAAAAATTAGCAATGTACCCCACACTGTTCGCAATACGGAAGGTTTGAACTTTAGTCCTGGAAATATTTCATAGTTGGCTAGGAATTAATGAAATTTATTAATTCAGAATAAACATCTTCGCAAAATTACTGGTCTTCTTTACGTAACCTCCCTGTAGAGCATTTGGTGGCAAACTTGAGACTCCATTTACTCAGTGCTTGACTCATGGAAAATATTGAAACATAAGCAGAAATCTGCTCTCAAGTCAATTTTGAGTACTCTTCATCTTCCAGAGAAATGCAAATAAAAATATATCATTAAAGTTATAGTTAGATGAAAGAATTATTTTTACTGCTTTTCTGTGATCTTAATTTAGAGCCAGAAGTATTGATATCTACCGATTAGTGTAGTAAGATTAAGATCTCATTACTCAAGACGTTAATAGAACCGGTGAAATTTAACCTTAATTTGCCAATTTTATCTCTTACTGATCTCGAGTGTTCTAGATAATTTTTTGAACTACATGAGAAATTCCCTACATTGTTAGGAAAAAAAATTTAAAAAAAACCAGGCTCACACACACACATAAACAACGATTGTTTTTAATATGTTTTCACAGTAAAACAAAATCAAATCAAATGTAGTGATTAGGCTATGTTGTTAACATTGAACTGTATTAAGAATACATTTTTTGTTTTACATTAAAGAATACATTAAATAAATTGTCTAATGTTAAGGCTTTTGCAATTCAAAAAGTAAACAATACAAAGAATGAAGATAATTTCAAATAAGGTCAGCAGCATTGTCAATTTCATTGCTGTCACTGTAGGATCTTTGCAATAGTTCTATATAATTTAAAAAATAAAATACCATCCAAAAGGAATACAAAACATATATTCTCAATCAAGTCAGTGATTTCATTTCGAAACGAGAAAAATCTGTGACTCAACTCAAGAGTTTTATGAAATATATATTAAAAAATGTTTTGTATTTTTTTGATGGGATGAAAAAGTCACTTCTTGTGGTTTCAGTTCTGTTACCAGTGGACTTGGTCAAAAATACTTTTGAAAATAAGCATTACAATCAATTGAAGACAACAGCTTATTTGCAAGGAATAAAAGCTGCCAATGATAATAATGGATAGAAACATATCCACATAAATTTATTAATTACATTTTGAAAAATAGACTGAAAAACCGATGAGTTTTAAGATTTTTTTGTTTTGTTTTTTTCAAATAATTTGAAAATTTTGAAATATACAGCAAATAAAATTGGATTTGCAAAGATAATTAAAGTGACGTGAATACAAGGTAAAATGTATAATAATAAAGAAGAGTTTCAAGTATGTGAGGTTCACCATAAAATGAACCGGTTTCAATGAGTTTATACATTGGCAGTTCTTTGTAAGAAACTCTGTCAAGTAGTATTTGTATAAGGAGAGTTGATGACGAGTCGACCTACTAAACATCTACAACGCACGAAAGGACCCGAGGATGCCATAAGGAAGAGCGCAGGAGCGCATGACCGGTACAGAGAGAGACATAGTATGTGTGTGTGTGTCAAAGTCACGTCCTCAACCTGCTTCGAATGATGAAGGGGGCGGATTTTGCAATTCATATTATGAAGAAAAAAAAATGCTCTTTTGATAGCGGTGACAACATACACCAGTAGAGGAGATATATAACCCACTTACAAACACACTGAATTATTTTGTGTTGAAATGCATGAATTAACAGGAGTTGTCCTATGCTTCTAACACAGGATACATATAAATGATATTTAGATGTGGTATTCCCAGCCTTAAAAATATGTTATATGTATAAGTATTTAAAAATTATTACATTCTTTTGCTAAATATTGAAACAATAATCATTCCAAAGAAGAAATAACGAAGCAAGAATAGATATACCAAAAAAAAAAGTCAAAATGATACTATATTTATGAAATACAGCGTATTTGGTATTAATTTACAAAATAACTTTATGGTACAATGCACTTACAAAATGTAGAACAGATAAGGAAGAATCACTAAGTACAAAACACCATAAAAGTGAAAAGACAAAGAGGCAGTTAGGATATTAGTTGGAATAGTGATCTATTGAAATAATTAGGTTTAATTAAAAAATAATAATAAAAACCTTAATTATGGTTTTCATTGGCTAGAACCCATTATCTATTCAGGGGAAATTATTTGGTCAATGAATAAAACTATTGAAAACTTTGTTGGGCAACCTCTGTTATCACTTTCTGTCAAATTTACTCACGAGTATTCAATTCTACAATATTTTGAAATTATCAACAGTTTCTAAACACTCTTCACGATGAAGCTGAATATAAGAAGGTTACTTAGATACTACAAAGGCAATATCTGTTCATCTGCTCAGTCTTAGTTTGACGGGTTATCCTTATTGCAAATGCTAATAAACTAATTAATAATTCCAAGGCTTATGACGTGATAAAAAAATGTTTTCGTTTTTGTCTAAGTGGGTTATTCTTCCTTACTAAGGAGAGCGGTTCGGCCGGTTTATGACTCAAGAATAAAAAGAACCTTAATGCAGTCCTCTTACAATCCACTTAAGTAAAAAGAAAAAAAAAACTCGTTTTCTTTCGTCGGAAAAAAAAAATCTAGTCCCACTTTCATCAGCCAACATTGGAAGAACATAGCAAAAAGTAATAAAGAAATTAAGAAGTCCATGAAACAAAGTGACATAGATCAGCCTACCAAATGAGCAGTTAAGGCAGAAAAATGAAATCTAAATTATAATTTTCATACCACAAACAGATTATTAGAACACCTTCTCACTTAGAGATTTCATTAACGAAAATCAACTCAGTAGTAGCATTGTTTTTGCTTACCCTCAACAAACAGTGCAATTTATATAAGAAACTCTTGAAGCGAATGTACTATATTAAAAAAGTGCTATGAGAACGATTAATTAAGAAGAAAAGACTGAAGTAATTTTTATCCGTAAAGTACAAAATGAAATAATTTATTTCGTAATGAAAAATAAAATTGTTCAGGGAGACATATTTTAGCGGTAAGTCCTAACCTGATGTAATGAACTCAATGAAATTATTTTTTAATGAAAGAAAACATGAACAATTTAATCGTATAGCTCATTTCCTTTATTATTAAAGTGTGGCTATTGTTCTTGGCTGAGCTCGCAATTGGTTTAACAATACAGGAAATGAATGAGTTTTTTTTCTATGCAAATGCTCCTCCCTTCATTTTAAGTAATTAAAGACATTAAAGAAGAAACTATCACTTATTCTATTGTATTTACTTTCGAGATTAAATTACTTCCATGAATTGAGAATTGTCTTGCATTAGTTTATCTGTTTTAATCCTGTTTTTTTTTTAATACGGATTAAAATCGTCTGCTTAAACTCTGCTTAATAGTCATTCATCAAATTTATTTTAACAATGGTGAATAACATTAAGTAAAACAGCAAATAAAATACATAGTTTCGAATTATCATCTTCATTTACTAAAGTAAAAATACTGTACAGTGGGTTATTAAAGATGACAGAACGAGATACTGATGACATTTTAATAAAGTATATTCAGACGAAGCGTTTGAAGGCGATTTTTAATTAGATGTTACAGGATTGCTGTCATTTTATTGCTTTTAACCAATGGGTTCTTAAGAAGACTGAACTAAGACAGATCTTTCAATAAATTGTTGTCTTGTGTTTTTAACAGGTAAAACCTATTTCTGAAAATGATCCCTGCGGAGACCGGATTCATTTCTTCTAATCCTGTTGCTCAAGTAAATTAGACGAAACTTAACGTCGATGGATCAAAAATTTGAACAAAAAAAGCCCTCTGCAATTCAGAGGAAGGGATTGAATTAATTCGACTCTTCGCTCTAATTCCTACTTCTACGAAATTTTCAGTTAGTTTTTTTCTCCCTAAAGATAGGTTTCAAGTGTGTTTTCCATTGATTGAGGCGATCCTTCACAGAAGTAGAAGAGAAAGGGTTGGACTCAAGACCTTGATGGAGGTGGAAGATGAAGAATGGGAAAATAAAGAAGAAGAATCAAATGAACACAAAAAAGTGGAGGAGGAGGGGAAAGGGAAAGTGTTGGCAACTCCACTCCTCCTCCTCTTGGGATTTTTCTCTCTTAACTTCAAACCGGATGCAACTATTCTCCAGAATTATTGAAAAGGCAGAGAAACGTCTTAAGAAATGGTTCTTAAGATTCCACTCTCCCCAGACCTCTTCGTTTGTCTGTCAGTTCAAAGAACATTGAAAAGTTCATGGCTAACGTTTGTTCCCGCTTACAAGGTCAGACTAACCAAAAATTCTTAAAGATCAACAACCAAAGAGAGATAGTTAAAGAAATCCAATACAAACTTAAATTATTTAGAAACACAAAACACAGCAAATTCATAAATTAGAATTAATAACAAATAATTGCACTAATTGTTTATTAATAAAGTTTGCATTAGTAGATCCTTACTAATTACATAGCAACTAAAAATATATTTATTAAAAAGAGAATGGGTTGGATAACATTAGGTCTACTTTATTAATTTACTGAGTGTGAATACAGAAACAACTTTTGAAAATTCACAATTAAAATATTAGTTATTCCTTTGTAGTATTTTACTTTCTCGGTCATCGCATGAGATCATCAGCACAGTAATGATTCAATTACTGAAAGATCTTAGGTAATAATTAAAGTGAATACCATGTTATTGTATTTCCTCATTTGTTTAGGGAAGTCTTTCTTCAGTAAATCAGAAGATAGGAAAAGCTTAGATCGTCATTTATTATAAAAGTGAACCTTATTTTTAAACAATACAAAATTACTGTTTTATATTTAACATATTTGCTATTGAATTTAATTATTAAATTCTGATTAAAGGTTTAAAAATTGACATTTCCAAAAATGGTGATATTGAGTAGAATTATTTAAGTGTCTTACTAATGTTTAAACAAAACAAGGAGAAAAAAAAGCAGAGAAAAGAAGAAACAAGCAAGAAAGAAGTGATCGCCATCGAGAACCATAAATCTTATACCCAGTAGTTATTCGGAGGTCGTGATTATGGAGACCACTTAAGCACATCCTTTATTTCTCAAGCACCAAGGTCATATAGAATCATTGCAACTGTCGTATCAAACATTACCGTTATATCCACACATCGTGAGACATTAAATGAGGACAAATAGTACGTATAAAAAGAAGGTAAAAAGAGGTAATCCTTTATTCTTAAAGCTCCTCTTAAGTGTTGTATATGAGAACACCTTTGAATATTCAATTGATTTTTTTTTTTCATTTTCTCTATCCTTTTGATATTTACTCGAAAATAGATCGGTAATAATTGATAAATACTGTAGAATAATTACAAAATTTGGTTCAACTGCGTCAAGAGACTACAACATTAATACATTAAGTCTGACAGTTAGTCCTATAAGGAACTATACTGTTTTTGAAGGAAGTTAAATGTTATTTAAAACACTTACACTTGTAGGAGAAATAGGATACATAATAATCAATATTTCATTAAGATTTCGAAATGCCTTTTGCTCTTTTTATCTGTTATTCAGAATCATTGAGTTTGAGTGGGTTTTCCTGAAAAATGTTATAGAATTTTTTGATTTGGAGAATCGACAGGTCTATTAAAATTAGAACGGGAAGACCTAAAATTGCGGCTCCCCCCCACCTCTCCTTTAAACAGTCGGCACCTCTAACCTCCTTTCACTATTAATAGCTGTTAAAAAGGGTGATGTTTGGTTGTTTTACTTTCAATTGTGACCTTCCTCGGAGGGCTATGAGATGGCCATTTGGGTATTTATGGGAGGGCGTCCTACAGAGAACATGACCCATCTAGGAGTGTCTTCCTGTCTTTGTTCCTTAGGATGACAGATTTCCGTGACGTCACGTAACAAAGGAAACGTCACTCTGGTGTAGTTTGAGGAAAGATCCATTTATGAGCCAAATGAGTGAGGTTGAGATAGAGGAGGAAGGGGATAATCAAGCCTCCCCCTTAATGGTAGCCAATTAGACGACAAGGACTCTTTTGGGAAAGTTTCTGAAACCAAAACACTTCTTGAGTTTAATTGTTGACAAACAATATTTACAATTGTGCTATTGATCCCCATTTTCAAAATTTCAAATTTCTCAAAAATTGTAACTCGGAAAGCTTTGTTGATATTATTATTATAAAAAGGCGATGATTAAAGTTGCTTGCTTGTTAATGATTCTGTTGTATCTTTCTTTCTTATGATGCTTCACAAAAATGCTTTCAAATGCCAAGAAATAGATCTAAGCAAAGTGACGTAAATATTTTGTTTGTTAATTAATATTTTCCGATTAAAACGCATGGGCACTAATTTTTGTTTACTTCAGAAAGTTTTAATTAGAAAAACTTCAAGTTGCCTGTAGCGTAATAACAGTTCTGCTTCGAAATTCTTTTTTTTTTGTAGAAGGAAAAAGATTCACGTTAATTCCTTTTGTTTTTTGGAGATTTCCATTTTGATACTATTCAATGTTGAGAAAGCTCATTGATAGAACAAATTTTGTCCTATCTTTTTAGCTTGAATCATTTATGGAATATACATTTAACCAGGTTGCTGGCAAATTGAAGCGGAGCGACGACTGTTGCCATGGAGGTTTAACAGACTTTTTTAATGATTCTTTCCCAGGCACATAATCAGTTTTCAATGTGATTTATATAAAATACAGTTGCCTCATTTCATTACATTTAATCTAGAAAATCATTGAAAACGATCAAATAGCTTCGGTCTTATACCCGGACTTTAAGTTTGTTTTTTGTTTTTGGTGTGTATGTGTTCCGTAAGAGCTCCAAGTGGTTTTTCACACAGTTTTCGATTTTTTTTTTTTCAAAACAAAGCACCATCATTAACGGGTTCTAATTCCTTGAAAATAAAATTCATGATAACTTTAATTTTCGAGTTTATTCAGGATTTTCATGTTTTCAAAGTGATCAATTAAAAAATTCTTCACTTGTATTATATTAATGATAAATACTGTAAGTAATACGAAACTTAATGTAAAAGTATTCATATATTTAATGCTTCCTTTTGATGACGGAGACCTAAGGAGATTGATAAAAGGAATTTACAATTATTTGAATCATATCAATCTGTTTATAATAATGGTAAAAAAAAAAGTGAAAAACAAATAACAAAAGAAATCTGATTGCGTTTCTGATACTTTTTTTTCACTATTTTTCACTAAAAGAATTTCGACTCTCAATCATTATCATAACTTTAATCCAAACAAAACAATGCATAGTGACTCGTCTTCTTTTTTTTTTCTTTTTTTTTCATGTACGGTGAAGGAATCGTCCTTCTTATGCAAATGAATTCTCTGGAATTTTACTCAATAGTTTCTAAGATGAAGTTGTCATTATTACGTAAAACGGAAATACAGCAGGAGAAAGTGGTTAAGAAAAAAAAAAAGAAAAGTAATTTCTTTGGTATGCATTTTGTAAGACATTTCAGCATTCCAAGGCAAAAGAGGATGAGACTAACTGTGACGTCATGAGTAATACCGAAATATTTCTGATGATGCTTTTTAGTTCTAGTTAAGAACTTACGAAACTCTCTTCTTAATCAACAAAAAAGCTTTTATTTTCGGAATTACCGAACATTTAAGAACATATACTGAATCGAAAAGTTACTTGTTTACAAAATTCAGTTTCATAGGAAAAAAACTGTTTATGTGTTTCAAACATTTCAATCGGAAATAAAACCTGACAATTTTGAAAATTTTTTGAAAATATTTTATATTGTAGTTAATCATTTCATAGAATTTGAGTACAATAGTCAAAAATTAGAGATAAATCGATATAAATTCAATTGTGCAAAATTGGGACTTAATCCTTTCATTAATAAATTTAACTAGAGAGAAGAATAAAGATAGAAAATATCAGAGATTTACAAAGATAATCAAATTATTTTGTCAAGGGAAGTTGACCAGGCCTCATCATCTCGGACCTTATTCTCCACAGAGCAACTCTAAGGAATCTTAAAACAGCTAGAAATATAGATCTTATGGAAGAATTATAGGAAACCACACATATAAGTTATGTTTTTCAATTGTAATTAACTCACATCACTTAACTGATTGCACATTATTCAATTATTGACAAATTTAAAATACTATCTTTTGCATATAAACGCTTTTTGTAAATTTAAGTTTTCAGAGTTTCTATGGTATTAAAACAGTTTGAAACCAACTGGTTATAGAGGATAAAAAGCATAAAATATTTTAATAATTTTTTATAAGTATATAATTACAAAATTGTAGCGTATACAACGGTATTTATAATAAAATGCGTAGCCATGTGATATTAATAGTTTTCCGTTTTACCCTTTTATGTTTATACGTGAAACTAAGTTGTTCAGACTCAGATTTTCTCATATGATGACATACATTCGGAAAGTGGTTTTTATTCGCTAAACCAATTCTCATTTCCTCAATAAAGAAACAATCATTAATTTATAAATGTCTTCCAAATGTTTCAACAGTACTTTGTCCTTCTACTGAGGTTACGACACTCATCGCAATATTCAACACTGCGACTGCTCAAATATCTTCCGCCTTTACAGAAATCAAGCCTTAGTTCCGGCGACTAGTTTTAAATCCTTCAAAAAAATTGAGTTAAGTGGTCGAAGAAAGGAAGGAGGAAACAGAGAAGGACGTTGAACATATTCATTGCTTCGATCACTCACTCGTTCGACAATCAAAAGTATCGAAATGAGTAAGTGCAGCAAAGAAGAATTACCAAAAAACAGCTTTTCCTAACCTTGTATGAAAATGAGCTTCACTTGTTGTCTTAATTCTAAAACTCACAGTTCAGACAAACAAAGCACTAAATCTGCAGATTCAAATTACATCACAATAAATCACTTTTTAAAGATACTTTAATCCTAAAACAAGGCACATCAATATTAATATTTACATTTCCTTACTTTTAGTAATGTATTTTTATAAATTAAAAACTAAAAAAAAAAAAAAAATCTATTGATCCATTATTTTAAATTGAATTGATTCATTATTAATTGAACAGTTTTTTTTTTTGACTATCTTGAATAAAAAAATGATGAAATGATTGCAAAGAACGGGAGAATCTCGGGAAAACCTGCTTCCAGAGCGGGTTCGCCCACTACCAAAAACTATTCGAGAACCTTCGAGACATTAACCCACGCCTGAGATTGCTCAGCAAAGAGAGGTCGAGTTGTTCTGCTATTTGTATGGCAGAACAAGAAGGAAAAAAAAAAAAAGGTCGATATATATATTAATATTTGCTAGAAGGTCAGTAAGTGTCGATGATAATACAAAAGGATTTAGAAATAACAAAATTACATTCTTCATTTTCAATTCATACAAAAAAAATGTGTAATTTAATTATATTTACGAAGGCAGTCATAATCGTAGTAAGAAAAACAACCAAGCTGAAGTTAGGTTACTGCCCATTTATATCTGGAGGCAATTTTAGGAAACGAAGGTTAACTAATGTCATGGAAGAAGTGAAACTAATAGTTATTGGTGATAAAAGAGATCATTTTCTGTTCAAAATAAGTAAAATAAGCAAGAAAAAGACACTGAAATATATGTACATGTATAAACTGACAAAGAAGATTTCGCAATTTACATCACAGTAACAGGTCATTTCAGGACCTCTTTCTAGAATTATTCTTAAAATTTAAATAAAACTTCACCGATTTTATAAAAGCCTAAAGCTATTATCAACAAAAATTGATTAATAAAAGTCAGCTTTGACATTGTGTTGGTGCTGGATAGCCTACAAAGTTTCCCTATGGGAAATTTTTCTTTGCTGGGTTTAATTAGATTTATTTATACCAAACGTGATTTATTTCAATCATATTACTTAGCAACCCAAGTTCCTCTGAGTACCGAGGTTCGGTTCTCATGTGGGTTTCGTGATGGTGGACGATCCGCGCTGGGCAGGTTTTCTCGGGGTTCTCCCGTTTCCCCTGCACTTCTCCCACCATACTTTCTCAGTCTTTCTCTCCATCTGTCCTTATTTCCTGTGGGATAGTACAATAGACCTTCGGTCGCAGTGCTTGGCTTCTCTGCCACCCACATACATACATACATACATACATACATAGCAACCCAAGTTTAGTTTATATCTCTAATACTTTTTAATTATTTTTGTTTATAATCTAACAAGATTTACAAATTTATACATACGCTATTACTTTTATGTAAATATTTATATGTATAAATAAAGATAAATATTTATGAATATAAATATCAGTCTACTGAGGTAATATTTTATTTCAAAATTCTTGTCCTTATTTTTTTCCAAACAACATTCTTCCGCCATATTTGCTAATTTTATTCCTGACACGCCTACGCGCAAAATTATCTCTCCGAGTGTTTTCAAAGTTTTGTCTGCTGATAATTTGTACGATCTTATACAGAAATAATTAAAATCATTTCTTCAATTCATTGATTACCTTCCGTAATTTATAGGTATACTGTAAGTCCTGTAAAAAGAATGAATTTCCACAGATGGTGAGCGGAGTTGCAATGCCAATTGTAAGCCTAAATATGGGTGCAGTTAACATATTAGGAGTGTCGAGGCGTGCGGCCTTCTTACGTAGAAAAACACGAAATAACAATTATTCTCAGGCTTTCAGTTTATAAAAGAACAACTAGCATTTGGTTAACTATGAAATCGCCTGGTAAATAAGTGGTAATACTTTATGTAATTACATAACTTATATTAAGAATATAACGATACATTTGGCTAGGCTTCAATAGCCTAATTTTTTGACAGGTGAATCAGAAGCGGAAAAATAATAAGGAAAAGTCAATGATGAAGTGTTACGTTATTAAGGCAGAATGATTAATAAATCTGGAAGCACGAATTCTAAGCAGATAATATTCTTAGTGGGTAGTCTCCAAAATTAATTGATGGTGAGCTTTATGAGGGCTATGACTAGATCATAAGTTTTATCTCAGAACGAAAACTGTCATTTATGTATAGCATACATATCTTTTGATGTAACAAACTAGCAAGCAATTTGGAATAGGCTGACATTATGGCAGATCTTTTTTTTTTTCCTGCTGAGGTTTCAGTTGCACTTTTGATAAAACACCATTTATTGAATTTTAAACGGGCTGAAGAAATGAAGTTAAGCCTATTGGATTGCAGAAGCTCTTGTTAATTGTGAATTGAATAAACATAAATAACGAATATGAATGAATAGTTCACAGTAACCAGTGGAGAGGTTTGAATTACGACAGTAAGAAGATCTTTAGTCCTGGATTATGATTAAAAGAATGCAGAAAGAAAAATTAATTACTAGATCTAAAATAGAACATAGAATGATGAAGTTAGGGAGATTTTGGGATGGCCGGTCATCGATCTTGTTCTGTTCTAATTCGCGGATGGAGGTGGGGTATCTAGCACTATACATCGGGCCCCACTTACATCAAAGTAGCTTCTAGCGAGGTGTGAGAGTCAGGGAAGTTACTCTGAACCAAATGAAAATCAGACAAAGTAAACCATGAAATCATTAAAAGTAATGCATAAAGAATAATATTTGTGTCATTTTGAAACAGAACGGATCTCATACTATTGCCATTTTTCATCTCCTGAATTTTAATTTTGTGCTTTTGAGACAAATGCATCAGGTTCAAGAAACTCTGCAAGTGCGGACTTCATTATATTGAGGTCCCGAGTGGCAAAGAGAGAACATGATTCATTGCCCGCTTGACGAAAAGAAAGAATAGAAAGAAAAAAAAAGGATGATTGATCGAGACGACATATGGGATTAAGAAACAGGAAATAATAGGTTTTACAGTAGAAATAAGATTATATCTACAAATAAAACAATCAATGGAATCAATATAATAGATATATTAATTATGGCCTCTTTTGAACAGAGTTTTGTACCAATCAAAAGAAATTGTACTCGAGAGTTTTTACATTGGAAATAACACAATATAACATTATTAAGACTGTGAATGTAGAGAAACGTCCAATTGATAGACTACTATTTATTAATAATAAAAGTTACAACTTCATTATTCATAGCACATTAAAAATTTTAACACTGTTAACTCAGTTAAACATTTAACTATAATTTTATTTATTTATTTATTTATTTATTTATTTATTTATTTATTTATTTATTATTAACACTTTAATCAGTACTCTCCCTTATTTAAATACGGACTGTCTTGAAATGTTAGGTCGTACAATCTTCATTTCAAGAAAAAAATCAAGTTGAAGTTCTGTAATAAGTTTATATCCTAATAATTGACGAATAAAATTACTATTACCTGTTTCATTCTTTTATCCTGACGAGTATCTTTCAGCAATTATTACAATCTTAGCAATTTATCCTTTAGTCTGATTAAGTTTTGAAATTTAAATTTTAAAAATTAATCCGAATACTGAATTAAAATGGGATTTTTTAATAGAATGTACTTGCAGAAGTATGCGTTTAAAATCATCAACTTTTTATGATTGAAGTATAACAATCATTTTATACTCTCATTACATATTACGAATTTCAACTCGATACCATATATGACCAGTCTATTTTCAAAATAAATAAAAATTGATATCTTAAAACAAAAATTCAGAATTAATTGCTATGCTATGAGAATTCTTATTTTAGTTTCTGACAAAAGAATTTCCTATGAGGTGTTTCCAATTTTTCAAAATTGTATGAAGTTAAGAATATTGGCCCTTCCCGATTTCGTAGTAATGAGGTTTGGTTTAATTCGTCCGTTGTCCGAGCAGCGGCGTGGCGATTGAGCGAGGAACGGCTATGAGAGGGAAGCAGGGGAGGGAGGCGCAGGGAACGGCAGATGCAACAGGTGAGAGACGGGAAGTATCTGAAGAAGGCGATTCGGTGTAATCCTTTGAGAAGCATAGTCCAAGTTTCATAGTTTGAATAAATCCTACATTTACACATTCACACACTGATTCTGTCAATATTTCTGGTAAAATAAGAAAGAGTTCACACAAGAATAAAGTCAAACGTAAACAAGAAATCTAGGTTGTTAGGTCAGAAAATCCGTGGCTGCGAGCTTCGTGCTCCCAAACCCGGCTTCTAGGCGAAATAAAGTAGACATAATCCATATTTTCCAGTAGAAAGCTGCTGTAAAAGTCAGTTGCTGTCAACACATGCCTTGCACACCACATATAAAAGTCCTAAGATCAAGCTTCTTATAATTTAAATAAAACTTGTACAAAGTTCCGAAATGTTAAAAATAATCCAGAAAAGTTGAAGAAGATATCGGAAGTGTAGAATCCTTATTTGATCCTTTGGGAATACGTAACATTGGATAGTTTGAGGATAAGGTAAGAATGGGAGGAGGATAAGAAAAAGGATGGAATGTCATAAGTAGGTATAATATCCAATTCGTTAGAAAATGTAATTTTGATTATTAAAATAGATTGTACGATAAATTTGGAGTAGTTATGTTGAGGTGCACAAAAGAGAAAACGCGGTCAAAGGGGAGGAAAATGGAAAAACAGGGATTAAACTTGGGATTAAGCAGCGTGAGCGAATAGAAGCTGCCGCTTCCAAGCCGGCCATCGCCGCTGAACCTCGAAACATCGGCTGGATCTTAGACTTATTCAGAAATCAACCCAAAACACAGTAAAAAGTTGGTACTTACCCACGGCTGGGCGTGTATAAACTAAAGCTGGTATTCTGCCTTCGTTTTGGAACGACTAGGTGATAAGTTTTGTTAAAATCCGAGATAGTTTTAAAATCCTTCCCTCCTTACTGTTTCTTTCACCTGCCGTGGAAGGCTCTTCTTAGCCGTGTGCCGTGATCCTACCTGTGAATCGCTCTACCGACCGACCGGTACGACAGGTGACGTCACAAGTTTCCCGAGGCGCCGAAAAGAGCTCATTGGTTCCGATGAAGAAATTTCCCCCTCCTCCAAGAAGGTAGTCGTTGGTAGATTTCTACTGGCATCTGGAATGAAAGAAATGCTCTTGTTAATTTAATCCATGCATCAGAATCTACTTGGGATACCCCGAAATGAATTATGATGAGTAATTCTACACTTTCTATAATGCAGTCTCAAAGTAATAGACCATAACATTTTCCCTACGATATTAAGTTGACATCAGACTAAAGCTAAAATGTTTCATTAACCATGATGGTAATGCAGCGTTGATGTTATTTATATTGATTTATAATTATCAATTATATTATTTTCTTTAATGTCTTAGCAGCATTAGTTACTCTTTACAGACAGGGTATATTCATTGCACCTTTTACACTAGTATTACAATTAACTTTATATTTTATAAAAACTATACATAATAAATTCAATTCCTGTTAAATTGCTATATCTCTAACAAATACTTCCAAGCTGTTATAGAAAAATATAGTTCCTATACATCTTGTACAGTTGAATAATTATGTAATAACTGTAGAATCATTTACCTATGTAGATAAATCATGTAATTGTTATTACTGTTGCAATGTATAGCGAGCTGAGGAAATTCATCTTGTAACTTAAATAAACTTTATTTCAAATAAAATGAGCAACAGGGTTTTTATTTAACGTGAGATCATTCATAAGTGAAGCTTTATTATAATTTTTTCAAGGTTATTAGAGATCATCAGCTAGAATGACTCACATTTCGCTTTCTCATTATATTAATGAACCTTTTAATTCAATAAATGTTGAGCAAAAAAACAAAAAACAAATATTAGCTTTATATTAAATTTGTTGAGTATATTTGGTCTCAGAGTTGTCACAATAATTTTGATAATAGTGATCATTTCTGTAAATTAAACAACACCAATTTCTATGGGAGAAAAAATAATAATAAAAACAATAATTTTTTTTTTTAGATTATATCAACTATCTGTATTTTTAAATAACTGAAAACATTTAGACAATGAAATATAGAAATAATTCCGTAACTCATTTAGATACTCGTCATTTAAGGACACTTGAATTGTAGTTCATATTTCAAAATGATTTTTACCAATGAAAATAATGAACCATATAATCCTATTTAATTTTTACATTTCGATTCATTTATTGCCATTTAATAATAACACTGTGTGTTTTTCGAAGAGGAAGTTGTCTCAGTAGCCAGGGAGCCTATTGTTTCGATTGCGGTTTCCGACAGACGAAGGGGGAAGTGAATATACGGGGGAAGGGGAGGGGGTTAGGTTGAAGGGTGGAGACCTTGACCGATTTCTCTTGACACCCCCGCTCGCTGGAGTATCTCATCAGGAAAAGGCAAGCGACAGGTGAGATGATTGCAAAGGAAAATGAATAAATTGACCCGAACAGACATCGACTGACGGCCATTTTGAATTCTTGGTATTTTTGATCTGTTCGCGTAATCATACAAAAAAAATATTATACCTAATAAATTGGTGAAATGTAATAATAATAATTGTTAATATAAGTTTTGAAGCTGTCAAATTGATTGATTCCTCTTAAACCCAAAGCCAAGTGATGACCTACTATTACGCAATAAAAAAACCCATCAATTAATTAAATTATTTATGAGGAAATTCTAAGAGATCAATATATATAGGTCAAGTTCAAATTTAGGGTTGAAAGTAGCGTAATGGTCTTTCAACAGTTCATTTATTGTTGCCTGTTCAAATTTTAGTTTACATTTTTTTTTTTATATTAAACTCAACAAAAAAGAAATTATATTTAAGATAAGAAAAATAATTCAAAGCACTTTTTATAAAGAGCTAAATAGATTTAAGGTATTTGGAAATGAAAAATAATAACTTCGAAAGTCTTGCTCTTTCTGTAGAAGCAGGGGAGATACTGTTCTTAGAGAAATTCTTCACATCACTCATGGAATAAAAATTGAAATATTTTGATTTCTCATTACCCCAGGTCTCTCCACATGTTCAATGTGTAATAGTCGGAAAACCCTTACCCTCAACCCATCCCACCACTCAATAACATTGTTTGGTGACTCTCTGAAAGTGTTCCAGAGCTTTGAATTTTGATGTATATGCCAATCTCAGAATTACACCACATAAATGTATGTAGATCGGGACAGGTAGATTATAACTTGGGCATACAACTATGAATTCTATGATGAAAGACGTGCTATTGTGATAACATTACAGTAGTCATAAACACAGGCTTAGGCAATAACAAGGATTTGGTAATTTTTAATTCCCATTTTTTTTTTTTTTACCATTATACTAGAAAACAAACAATTTTATTCAACTCCATTGATCCCCCTGAATCATTGGTCTCCGGTACTGTAATATCATAACATCCCTCAAAGTAATCTCCAACTTTGGGGATGAAGCAATGTGTATTGAGCATTCCTGTGCTCTTTTTTCTT
This sequence comes from Thereuonema tuberculata, assembly GCA_023159025.1. Taxonomy (NCBI): domain Eukaryota; kingdom Metazoa; phylum Arthropoda; class Chilopoda; order Scutigeromorpha; family Scutigeridae; genus Thereuonema; species Thereuonema tuberculata. Next base: position 54,813,371 of record JAFIDM010009631.1, read on the forward strand.
CCTTGGTTACACTGCATTGCCTTATTAAATGATGATTTCCAAATACGTATTTTCCACTTGCTCTCATGACGTTTCTCTACTGACCCAGACCACATCAGTGGTGCCAATCAGAAGAAAAGCAAACATGCTTTCAAACGTATATTCTGGAATTGCAGTGTTGCCGCATTTTTGGCAGATAAAAAATAGTTGCCGTAACTTCCACAGCGGTCCACATATATATTTTGATTTACTGAAATACAGTATAAATCCTACAGTGGGATATTTTATGTAAGTATCCTTACGTGGATACAGTATCCCTACGTGGTCCTTGGGGTCTTGAAAGGTAAGATCAATGAGACTAAGCTGAACTCGAGTGGTGAGCGCGACGCCCGTCTGGCTTTAACCTCCGGTAAAAACTCGGTGCCCATTCTACACAGAGGGCTGGGTAGACCCTATCACATCTGGAGGAAAATTTAACGTGGAAAAAAATCCTCGACTTTGAGATCGAAGCCGTGTGCTTCCAGCCGTCAGTCAAGTGTGTTACCACATGGTTCCCGGACCCACACTGTACGTAGTACAAAAAATAAAATAAAAAAATAAATAAAAAAATTTTAAAAAAATATAAATTTGGAAGTCTCAAGATCTCTTCATAAATTTATTAAAGATAATGGTAAATTGATCCAAAATAGGACTTTGCAAAAAAACTGTTGTATTAAAGAATGAAACTGCTATTTGATATTAGCCTTAATGTTTGTTTTAAACGATAAAAAGTAAAATTTATTGGGATTAATGGAATATGTAATAAATTATACGATTCTTTCCATTCATTAATAAGGTTTAATTTTCTGTTTGGCGCCTTAATTCAATCCAACCAATCTTTCTTCCAAAGAACAAATTAAGAAGTTAATTGGACGCAAACCTGTAGTAATGGAAAGTTAGTCTAAGTCGAAAAAAAAAATTGTACTTGGAATAAAACTTTATTCTAAGGAAAAAAAAAATAATTTAAAAAACCAATTTTTAAAGCTTCTATTCTTTTTTTTAAAGCATTAAAATTTCGATACACGAAGAGGCTTACGTCAATTGTTGAATTGCTAAAAAAAACTGATTGCCAAATCACCTTCAAACATTCAAACTTCGTGAGAGGCCACATTTTGCAATGATTGCTGTTGAACTAGCAATATTTGGTTGTCATCGAAATTACCGGTTTCTCTTTAATCATATAGTAAAACTCAATTTAGGTGGGACTTTTCCTTACCAAGAAGGATTACGCCTTAATCATTAGGCCTTCTTTAACGGCAGAAATAATGCTGAATACGATTGACTTCAATTTCCTAAAGTGAAGAAATGAAAAGTTGTCATTAACTTTTTAATCCTAATTAGTTTTTTTTTCTTTTAATCTTAATCTTATTATTATTATTTTTTGTTTTGAAACCTTATTATTGTTTTTTTGTTATTATAGTTTCATCGTACTGAAACTATAATAATCGGTTGTTTGGAAGATCTTACATATTTTTAAAAGATGAAGATTATGAAAGTGATGAGTCACAAAACAAGACAAAGAAATATGTAAAGGAAACACGAAAATAAAATAAAATAAAATAAAATAAAAAAATAAAAAAATAAAAAGCAAAATAGTGTACGAATTGCAAAGTCGAGTGAAATACCGTTGGAATAAGATTTTTGTGTTAAAATTCTTATTGGTCAATGCATGAGTTTCAGACGGGCATTCTATTGAAGAAAGGGCAATTGGAGTATCAGAGTGGAAGGGATTGATTGGAGTGTAACCGTAATGTATCAGAAAAGAGGAGGAAATCCAATATTTTCCATCGTTTTTCTTTTCTTTTTTTTTTCCTTTATTTTGACTGGATACATCCAAATAACATTTCTTAATTCCTCACCCCAATTCAAAATTCCTGAATACTTTAGTGGAAACGACAGTATAAAAATTCCTTAACAAAAGTTTTTTTTTTTTTTTTAGAAAATCGATATAGTCAAATGCAAAATTAACAGCTCTTTAAAAATTAAAGAATATTTAGATGAACTTTCCTCTAATATTTCAGAAATTGTAGATAGTGAATTTCATGGTTATTTCAGCGGGAAAAGAGATGACAGCCTTTTCATTACAATTAGTTTCTTTGTTTGTTTATTTTTTCGTTTTCTTTATTTTTATATAAAGACCTCTGAAATCGCGACCATATTTTCTTGCGTATGTGTTGCTCATCAACAGAGATATAGCGTCAATGGCGACATAGCTCATAACAATGACGTCACTACAGACTGTTCTAAAATGCAATTACACGGGTGGAAACTACATGGGTCTGAATTTTACGAATATGTTCTATATTTTGTTGGTTTTTCTGAAGGGTAGCGAAAAATAGCACCAATGTAAAAAATCTAGCTGTGCCTAATTTTTGTAGTTATTTCTAAATTTCTAGTGTGCATTTGTTTCATTTACGAAGGACGATGGATTGAGCTATCGAACTATGCTTGCTGCTCTCTTCAATAAGAATATGACAATTTGTAATTGTCCTCTCAGCTTCCGATAACCAAGAGCAATTTAATAACATTAATTCTTACAGCAATAAGATAATCTTTCGAATAGAAGCTTTGTTTTATCAACATAATGTCTAAACAATTCATTAAAATATTAATAAAATATTTTTAATTGTTTAAAATTGATGTTTTTCATTTTACCTAACGTGCCTGTTTTCTAAAAGATTCTTGGTATCTCAGAACATTTGATTAAGCATGAAATGTCCTTTAAAAAACTAAAAACAATAGCCTACGTCTAATTCTGATGGCTGTAAAACATATTTCCAATGTTGATGGCTACTGCATTTTCATCAGTTTCTTTGGTAATTTTAATCAAACTTTTTTCCAACCGTTTTGCGCCCGTTTAAAGCCTACACGACTCGTTAGTTTTAGCATCCCAGTGCGCTACTTGCTGATAGTAGAGTGAGCAAGGGAGACTTTCTTTGGGATCCTAACCCACCTTTGAATTATTTGAAAATAATATTAAATAAAAAATCCTGCTACAATGCATAATTTACTAACTACTGTATTACTATTTCCTTTAGAACATTTTATGAAGTAGAAATACAAACATATATTATTTTATTTTATTTTTTTCCCAATTAACTTCATTCAGATTAGTTAGTGCAACTTCCTTGATCAGATCCTGTTCAAGTAGCTGTCAGCAAAGATGTTGTTAAACGTTAAATGCTGTAGCTCCTATAACTTGTAACGAATACATGATTTATCGGCAGATACTTATCCTCAGCTTTCGGAATGCAATGGAGGTAATGTGAAATGAAACGCTAAATAGAGGGCATGGTAAACCTTAGGAAAATGAAGAATCATAAGAACTTCCGGTCTTTCGTCTCTAGTCCGTCCTGCAAATGAATAATTCTGTAGATTCATTATTTTTCTCTACAAATGGATGACTATGAAATTTACATGAAACATAAATACTGCGGCTGAAAATAGTAGAAATATTTTCCAACATTTATGGAAAACTTTCTCAGTGGTGATGATTTGTGAAATCGATTTCCCACATGAAATACAATTCTCTGAAAATAGCTGGTATAAAAATGCTATTGCTACAATATGAAATTCTAATTTTAGATAGGCCTACTAGAATGAAAATAAAAACTATCATAACAAATTATCAAAAATGAAAAGCACAAATGAAGAACATAGTATTAGATGTCGAAGAGTTGTATCCCATATTGTAAAGACCTTGTTATTAGTGGGCGAGCTGAGGATTGGATTTTTATATCATTTAATCCCGTTAAACTGTTAACTCTGTGCTTCATCAGACGTAAAGTAAACTATTAATCCCACCCAAAACACTTCGTGTAAAATAAGTTGCCAAGACTCACATGTCATAATGCTTTCACTGTTAAAAAGATATGAGATCTCATGTAGAGCCAAGCCCCTAACTCTACGAGGCCTAACTCTACAAGCCCTAACTCTAAAAACC
>JAFIDM010009631.1:54817731-54869688 GCA_023159025.1 Thereuonema tuberculata
CTTGTAGAGCCAAGCCCCTAACTCTACGAGGCCTAACTCTACAAGCCCTAACTCTAAAAACCTTATATCTTGGTCAAAAAGTATGCCTTGGCCGTTTCGTGGCTGTCACACAGACAATCCCATGGAGTTATGTAAAGGATATGGAGTATGCCAAGGCACACTTTTTGACCAAGATATTAGGGTTTTTAGAGTTAGGCCCCCTTGTAGAGTGAGGGGCTTGGCTCTACATGAGATCTGATAACTTTTTAACAGTGAAAGCGTTATGAGCATCTTGGCAACGTATTTTACATGAAATGTTTTGGGTGAGATGAAACAGTTCCATGAAACGGCCAAGCCATACTTTTTGACCAAGATATAAGGTTTTTAGAGTTAGGGCTTGTAGAGTTAGGCCTCGTAGAGTTAGGGGCTTGGCTCTACATGAGATCTCATATCTTTTTAACAGTGAAAGCATTATGAGCATGTGAGTCTTGGCAACTTATTTTACACGAAGTGTTTTGGGTGGGATTTCATTTCTTTTTGTAGGATGAGATCTGATAACTTTTTAACAGTGAAAGCGTTATGAGCATGCGAGTCTTGGCAACCCCTTATTTTACATGAAATGTTTTGGTTGTGATTTCATTTCTTTTTGTAAGATGAAATCTGATAACTTTTTAACAGTGAAAGCGTTATGAGCATATGAGTCTTGGCAACTTATTTTACATGAAATGTTTTGGGTGGGATTATCTATTACAACTAAATTTAGTTTTAAGATTATTTAAAAAATGGATTTTTTTTCAATACCCTACTTTTCTGTTTTTCTATTGGTCAACTTGTATATACAAGCTGTTTGCACTTTTGTAAGAAATCACATTATTACACAGTATTATTTAGGCCGAAGCATTGAGGGTACGACGCATTTCAGATCTTAATAAAATCCAAAGTATAAAAGCTAGATAAATGAAACTTAGCGTATTTCAATAGTATGGTAACTGCATCTTATCCTGAAAATTTGAGCTCTCTAGTATTATCCAGGCCGAAGCTATGAGGGTTCGATAATACATAACCAGACCCAAGGTGAAAGTTACGGATTTCTTAATTTTTTTGTTGTTTGTGTGCTAATCCTAGCCTGCATACCAAATTTCAGCTTTCTAAGACTTCAGGAAGTACCCTAGAGGTTTTGATGATCATGAGTCAGTCAGTCAGTCAGTCAGTCAGTGACGGAATCGACGTATTTTAGGTATTAATAAAATCCAAAGTATGAAAGCTAAATAAATGAAACTTAGCGTATTTCATTAGTCTGCTTACTGCATCTTATCCTGAAAATTTGAGCTCTCTAGTATTATCCAGGCCGAAGCTAAGAGGATTCGAAAATACGACGAAACACTTCCAGTAAAGGTACGTAGTTCCCTTCCTGCCTTCGGCTCGTCGTCTTGGCGGGGGCACTGCCGTGCCCCCAGATTTTCTTAAATAAAAAAAAAGAATACAGAAAATTTTTATAAATACGAAGAATCAAAAACTAAATTTTGTAGACTGTATTTTATAGACTAAATTTTATATTGTTCTATCGAACAATAGATATGCAAATACAGTGGAGCACGGTTTATACGTTTCTCGTTTACACGTTTTTATCATTTATACGTTTTTTTGAATGGTCCCGGCAAAATCCAATTCATATTAATGTTAAATAATTTCATTTATACGTTTTTTTCAAGAACTCAAGAAGAGAGAAAATGCGCATTTCAACCTTAGATTCCCATCTGCCGATTGTCCAGTCTTAGAAAAGGCAGGCAGTATTAGAAAATTGCACTGAAAAACCTCTGCCAAGTTTTCAACAAGCTTTGGCAGGTTTTAACACCATGCAAGAATACCTCATTAACAGTGATTTAAATGATAAAGTTAAGATGGCACTTTTAACTGTGCACAATGAACAAATAACAAAATATTTTTGTAAATGCTGAATGAATTTTGTGAATTTCGTTTATACGTTTTTTCATTTATACGTTTTTTTTTTCCAGTCTCTTGAGAAACGTATAAACGGTGCTCCACTGTAGTTTTTTTTCTTTGATACGCTTTGAAAATAAAGTCTCAGGATAAGCCGAATAAAAATTTCTCCAAAAGTCGCAATCTAGACTGGGTAATCTATAATAATAATAATAATAATAATAATAATCTATAATAATAAACATAATAATAATAATAATAGTATCATGTATTATATGGAAGCGTCGAACAAATGGCTGACGAGTGGTGAGCTGTTTGGGGAGACCGAAGGGTTCATGATCGGGATATAGGTCCAACTATCCCCACACGCAGCTATAAGAAACACATTCTACATGATACAAACACACATGACGACAGATGCAGGAAATGCCACACTACGCATGAGACGATCGACCACATAATATCATGCTGTCCACTTCTCTCCCAAATAGACTACCTCCACCGATACAATCAGCTAGCGTCGATCGTTCATCAACAGCTAGCACACAAACACTCGCTTATTAAGAACACGGTTCTGTACTACAAGAACACACCACCAAACAAAACCATACATCACAGCAAACCTGACATTACACTAGTTGATAAGGCCAACAAACAACCTATCTCATTGACATTGCAATGCTTTTCAGCAAGAACATGCAGCAAACTCACGCAGACATGATCAGTAAATACACCGACCTAGCACACGAGCTCCAGAAGCAGTGGAGGCAGAACCGAGTACGTGTTGTACCCATCGTGCTGTCCGCCATTGGTCTGGTGCCTCACACATTGCACCACAGCCTCAGCACACTAGGACTTCACAAAAACACATCAGCACAACTCCAGAAGGCTATGGTACTCAAAACAATATAGCATAGTTTTGTTTATGGACATAACCACATATCCCTAACATCCCTAACCCTTCTTGCACACTTTTTTACACTTAGCAACATGTGCTTTGGTTCTTGATCCGCCATGTTGTCTTAGCTGGGGAAACCCAAGTTTAGGAACTTTTTTTAATAATAATAATAATAATAATAATAAGCACACAAACACTCATTTATTCAGAACACGGTCCCGTACTACAAGTACACACCACAAAGCGTATTAGAGTCATCCTCACATAAGCTGTTCTGGGATCGCCCAATTCACACAGACAAAACCATACATCACAACAGACCTGACATCACACTTGTTGATAAGGTCAACAAACAGACTGTCATTGATATTGCAGTGCCTATCAGCAAGAACATGCAGAAAAATCACGCAGACAAGATCAATAAATACACCGACCTAGCACACGAGCTCCAGAAGCATTGGAGGCAGGACCGAGTTCGTGTTGTATCCAATCCCCTTGTCTGCCATTGGTCTGGTGCCTCACACATTGCACCACAACCTCAGCACATTAGGACTTCACAAATACACTTATGCACAACTCCACACAGCTGTCGTACTCAACACAACACACATAGTTAGAAAATTCATGGACACAACCACACATCCCTAATCATTCTTGCACACGTCTTTTCACTTGGCAATATGTGCTTTGGTCCTTGACCCGCCATGTTGTCTTTGCTGGGGAAACCCACGGTTTGAAACTTTTACATAATAATAATTATGATATTCTACAACACGTATAGTACTGCAATGGGCATTAGTAATAACATTTCCGATTACTTATCATTACGTAACATTAACTATCTCGTTAAAAGCAAGATTGTCATTTTTTTTTTGTTACATTGCATTTAAGATCCCATTTGACAGAATTCTGAATAAATGTACATTAATGTCTCGTCATTCATGAAAATTTTACTAAGAATTTAGTACAGAAAATAAGAATTAATGAAGCGAATGACTGCACTGATATGAATGGTTACATATTCGTCGATCTTAAATCCAAGATTCAGATTTCTGAAGAAACGTTTCTAAATGTTTACCAATATAATTGTACTTTTTTATTTATATAATGTACTAAAAATAATTTTTAAACTAATACTAATTTCACATTTCAATAATTAACGCATTCAGTAAATAAGATTATTTTCAAAATGTAGACAATATTTCTAAATCTGAAAATCAACCAAATATTGCAAGTTGTATATTTTTGTTTTTGTTCGCTTGTTTTTTTTTTTTTAAAGAAAAAACAAATGATTTAGATTTTCTGGTCTTTTAAAATAGTCTTGTCACAAATATACGTCCAGAATATGTTTTAAATTGCTCTAAATTTCTACCATAATTAATTCAGATTGTTTTTATGTCCTAAACTGGCAAAGGATCGCCACATCGCGATTTCATTCATACTTGGCAGGTACATAGAAAGTGACCTGCCATTGCACAATATAATGGTCACAAGTGGTGACTGGTTCTGTTCAAGAGTGACAGCTAACCAAAGGTTTGAAATTAAACATAAATAAACAACAATAACTACAATTAATATAAGAACCTCAGTGAACCAGTGCTCTAAGGGATGCGAACGTAATCCATTGGCTCCGATTCGATTCCAGTCGCAGGCACTGGTTGCAAATTTCTTTCTATATTTCATTAATTGTTTCTAGATTAGTTTTGAGCTTGTATGTATGTAGTGGAGGTAGGTGGCAGAAGCCAAGCACTGCGACCAGAGATCTATTGTACCATTCCACGGAAATAAGGACAGATGGAGAGAAAGACTGAGAAAGTATGGTGGGAGAAGTGCAGGGGAAACGGGAGAACCCCGAGAAAACCTGCCCAGCGCGGATCGTCCACCATCACGAAACCCACATGAGAACCGAACTCGGGACTCAGAGGTGAGAGGCCGATGTCTTAGCAACAACGCCAACCGCGCGGCCTAGTTTTGAGCTTAAAATTGAAGTAGTTAAAATGTTTTTAATACGCTTTTCTTGTTTTTTAAGTAATTTTTGATATGTTTTCAATATCTTGTCAATCATGTTTTATTTCAATGTAAATGAAGGGTCATCAAAGATATGTTTAAAACAGTAAAATTCACGTCAATGACTACATTGAATGATAGCCTTGTTTGAGCAACTGATGTGATTGCAATGTTTGCTTATTACAGCTTCAAAACAAACTTCTGGAACGGATTGTAATGAAGAATATGAAAATGAATAATTAAATGTTTTATAAATATGTGTCATGAGTAGATTTACTATAGCAACAAAATAAAACACATTATAATTCATTAACAAAAACTTTAAATATTTAAAAATGATTACAAATAATAAAATTACAATAGTAATCAAAAATTGCAATCTGTGCCTGCAACTGGAATCGAATCGGAGCCAATGGATTACGTTCGCATGCCTTAGACCACTCAGGTTCTTACATTTATTGTAGTTCTTGTTGTTTATTTATGTTTAATTTCAAACCGTTGGTTGGCTGTCACGCTTGACCAGTGACCAGTCAGCACTTATCACCATTATATTGTGCAATGGCAGGTACATTCTATGTACCTGCCAAGTATGAATGAATCGCGATGTGCGCGGTCGGGGCCTTCCCTTGTGAGTAGAATTATAGCAAGAAGACGAAGAAGTAATAATTAAAAAAAAAATTCTTATCAGACCAAAATATCAATTTGCAAATACTAAAAACCATGAAAATTTCAGATAAAAATAAAAGTGAAAAAAAAAAAAGCGAAACGCGAGAAAATATGTAAAGATAAATATGGAAGCCCCTTTACAGTGCGGTAGATCAAAACAATGTTGTGTTTTTAAACAATCGGATTTTGAACGTAATAGAAGGGACAAAACTTTGGCCGGTGAGAAAATGGGGATAATTTTTTTTTTTCGGGAACTAACCAAAATCTAAGTATTTTAATATCATATATTTCATGTAATGTTAGGTTTTATAAAAGTTATTTTTTTACTATAAAAAAAAAAAAGATTCTGCTGCCTGACTGTCCCTGGGTCTAATTATATATTAAGTGCAACTTCCAATCCAACCTGAAGCAGACATGAAGCATTATGGGATAGAATGTCACTGTGTAGGAATATTCTGATCATTTTTAAAACTTTATTAAAAAGTTACTTCCTACTTCAGATTCAACAGAAAAATTACTAAAATTACTAAATTAATGCAATAAATAAATTAAATAATTTGTAAGACTTTCTGTAAACTCTTACTTCAGGAGAATCAAATTATGATTCACAAAGTTGAAGACTTTAGTTATGTAGCCTTTAAAACTGATCTCATACGAACTAATCAATTCTACATAGTGCAGTTGTACTATTAAGCATCGAATTCAATTATTTTAGTGCATTATTATTAGGGTTATCATGATCACAGGTACCCTATTCTGTGTTCTTCTGTGTACTGAAAGGTAATCAATTTCAACTGTATAGTTTAACCTTAAACTTAAAATTTCAAATATTTTTGAAAAATATTGTTTGCGTTACAATATCCACAACATTCTATCTTTGACATAAATCATGACTGAATGACAAAGTGACATATGGAATGATAAATAAAAATCACTCCAAAAAGGAAAACATGTTCAGGGGATCTCAATACATGTATTGCGGTGATATTGATCTTTTTCCATCTACAATACTTTCTCATAAAGCAGTATGAAAAAGTATGCAGCCGGTTGCTGGTCTATAGATTTTAACTTGTGCTGTAATTTCATAATAGGATATTTTTTTAAGAAGTAGAGTCAACTTTCATTTGCTTAATTCACTTCTTTCCTCGAATTCTGACAACCTTTATGTTGTAATCATGTGAGCAGGTGAATAAAAATCATCTTTTTTTTTTTCCTGTCTATCTTTTATCTCTCTCCTCTGTTATTCGTTGTTATCCCCTTCAAAACAGGGAGGGGTTAAAAAAAACAACTGTAGACGATGAGAACATGTTGTTGAATTAAACATTAGGTAAGGGGCTTTTATGTTAAATGACAAAACGACACGAGTATACGGAAGAGCCAATGAGAATGAATAAACGAAGAAAAGAAAAGGATATGAAAGTGGGACAAGAAAGGCAAAGAAAGGTCGTCGGTGTGGGCCGAGAAAGAAAAGGGGGATAAGAAAATAAAGATAGGGATGAGTAATATTTTTTATGAGACATTATCTAATATCTACTGTGAACATACACTGACTTCAAAAGCTTTTGGAGGAAAGAAGATAAAAGACGATAAATATGGTTAAATCTCATTGAAACATCAAACAAACCGCAGAAATAGAACAAGATATGTTTTACAAGACAAGGAGAAATAAAGGTTAACAAGAAAAAATATAAAATTGCAACAAAAATTGATAAAGTTTAGGAGTTTCACAGCTTTTTTGATTATTTTCAACTATAAGTAATTTATGCTCAAATCAATGATTAGTAAACTCGTAATTACATTATTTTTTTCCAATACAAAAACCAAATAAAAAGACAAACATTTAATAGGCTCATCGGTAAATGTACTTTTTATTTATTTATTTATTTATTAAAATACTGTAACTTTAATATTTAATTTAAAATAACAGCTTCTTATCAAATATTATTTATATAAATAGATTTTAAAACATTATTATTATATTTTTTTAAAATAAAAAACGTTATTCATTTTTTGTAATACAAAATTTTAGTATAGTGTTGTATTTTTAAAAAACAGAAGCTTTTACCTAAATATATTAGATTTATAGAATAACTTCTAATTTATTATTATCAAAAAGATTTAATTATGACACCATTCTTAATGATTTTACAGATTATCTAGAGGCAATAGGAAACTTTTTAAATGAATTACTTTCAAATTTTTAAATAATTCCTATTAATTATTACAATATTTGACTTATTTATGATAACAGCATTATGAATACTTATCCTGTACAGTATTAACACTGTATGAACTACAACTACTTTTTCGCTTCATTTAATACATAGATAGACGTATTAACATCTCTTATTTCTTATATCTTGTATTTGAAAACCCCGCAGCCGTTTCTGTTTCAATTTGTTCACCGTCATTCAAGAAACATGTTTAAATTTAAAAGAATATCGAAACAAACAATAAATGTAGTTGCATCATACATTCAAAATAGTAACATATTGGTATTTCCAATAAACCATAACAACATAATGATTAACATCATTGCATGGAATTTTAAGTAAAAATTGCAAGTAAAAAATAAAAATAACATTAAGCTGTACATTATTTAATGCTATTGTTTTTTTAAAAAAATATAACTTTCTATTGTTTATTAATTTGGCAGCAGCTTTGGAAAGCATCTGAGAAACTATAAATCACTCTATTAAAAGAAGAAGCAAATATATTTATTTATTTCTTATAAAAAAAAAATTAATTTAATAATACGTTTATTTGAAATTTAATAATTAAGAGAGAGAGAGACAGTAAATTCTAAAAAATATCATAATATTATTGTTAAGTTATTCATCACATTACTTTGAATAACTTTGAGTACTTTCATCTGATTTACCTTCCTTGACGTCAATGGATCTTTATATCATGTAAAGGAATATAGGTTTTTCATCAATAATTAAGTCACCTGTTGTCACTTGTTGTTATACGTATTTATTTTTGTAATTTAATCCTTCCTAAGCTTAGCACTTGTTAGCGGGAATTACATTTCTGCCCTTTTTTATTCTTAATTTATGTTTTGTTGTTTTTTAATATGAAGGGCCATTTTCTTGCTAACTTTTGTTTTCTTTTGATGTTTCTTGGGATCACTGACTGTAAGATACTGGGCGAATCCAGCTGATGAAGGGTAAGAACCCTGAAACAGCTGTTCTGGATTCCTGGTATCGAAAATTCCAAAAACAGATCAGTGATTCCTTTATTCATGTGCGAGTATGCTTTTTATTGTATTATCAATATTATTTGCCGCACGTTAAACTTGTTTTACAGATTTTTATAAACTATTTTCCGTAAACTTTTTCCAATACAAAGAAAAGACCGTTCTTTGTCCATAAATTTGGAGATTAAAAATTTCAGCAGTTCAAAATAATTACAGGGATCAAACAAGGCCGTAGCATGACAATAAATCGGTACTTTCACCGAAATAACACTTTTATTTCGTCCCTCATTCTTGAAATTTTAGTTTTTTGAATAAAATGCTTCAGAATTTGAAGCTTATAAATTCAAATGTTTTAATTAATTGAAAAGAGCTACCGGTATTCCGAGTGTGAATGAATCAAAAGTCATTAGGAAGAGAAATGCATTCACACACTGAAACTGCATCAACCTAAAGTTTCCTAGGAAAGAAAGCTAGAAATGGTTATCTTAAAACAACAATGTTCATAACTTATATATGTCTTTTGTTAGTTCTAAGTAATTGAATTTACACGCAGTCAACTGTTCAGGTACAGCCTTGTGGTCAAGGCGTATGCCTACCAAGAGTCTGAAATGCCTGAAGTTAGGTTCGAATCCCGGAGCGGAATGGACGTTTCCTTTCTTTCCTGTGTTTCTTTGTCGTCTTCTTCTGCTCTTTCTCTCCTTCTACATTTCTTTGTATAGTATTTCTAAAAAAGGTCGAGATACCACTGGATGCACCCACGGCCCTACCACTGAATTAAAAAAACAACAATACATTCAATAAATGATAGCATACGTAGAACAACGTTGAATAATCTGTGAATGCTCTTTGTAAACGAATTGACTATGAAGATTTTATTAGATTTCTTTGGGCTTATGAATAAGTCCTTTCTCTAAACATATAATTACTTTATTCGTGCCAACATCGCCTTTTTGTTTTACAATGCCAATTCAGTCTTTACAATGTTTTCAATTATCTTCTTCGGTTTGGATCTCTTCAATATGTTGGCTCATCAATCATTTTAATTTTGATAAAATCATTTTATACATAAACTTCCTGTTTTCGTTCCATGTTGTTTGCATGACAAAGGCCAAAAGAGCAACAAATGGAAGTTTGAAGAATTTCAGTTTTTTCATAGACTTTAATAAAAGTAAAACTTATGAACAAATACAGAACAGGGCGTCTTTTTTTATGAAGACGTTGTATCTTTTTTGAGTTAAGCATATAGTAAGCAGCAATTTGATGTAATATTTTGAATTTTCTTTTTATTTCTTGCCTTATAATTTTTTCCCTTCTGTAATTTAATAAACGATATATAAGTTGCATTTAAAGATCTTTTGTTTAAAAATATTTTTAATAAAATAAGACTCAACAATAAGAACTTTAAAATTTAAGGTAATTTTTAATCAGAATGGAGTATGGTACACTCAATAAATACAAATAAACTTTACTATGATACACCTAACACTGTTACTTATTTTTAATAAGGGTCAGTGTGTCAGGTTAAGGTTGAAACCCATTACGCTTCACACCTTTAAACAGTTTCATCTTTACAAAGAAATCCATCATTTGAAAACCTGAAACCCCATTATCCTAGACCACAGCAAACTTAACACTGTGCATTCCAAATGAATTGTGTAGCTTCAGCATAGTAATAAATAATAAAACATAAAAACTACTTTCTCCATTGGAATTCATCTAACAAAGCAATTTGTATTCGAAACAATAGACTTAGTGTTCATGTGCGTTTTGTGTTGGGAGGGGATACTCGTAAATCATCCCCCAACACCCCTTCCTTCATCCAAACATTATTCCAATTGCGTTGTCTGCAGGGTATTAGTCCGCAGATACCTAAACATTTCTTCTAATCTCTCTTAGCTTTAACAGTAAAACTCACATTGAAAGTAAGTGTATTGATTGGTGGATTCCAGAACTGAGTGCTCATTGTGTTCTATTGCTGGAATTTTCATTCATTTTAAAACAAATGCATTTCCAAATGAAGGTGACTGACTTCTTTTCCAAGAGAACAATAACGTTCAAACCAAACGTTTAGGATATAATTTTTTGTGCTACAAAATGTATCCTAAAATTATTAACAGCAATCGCTATCTTAACAAGCTCAATCTATGAGATATTTGTTCATGTATATCAATTGAAGACGATATCTTTAAATGGGAGAAGGAGATAAGAGAGCTAAGTCTCATAAAATTTGCAGATTTTCACCCATTTCAGTAGAATTTATATTTAATAAGGAGCAACATAATTTCTATTAAATGCGTCTTTGAAACAATATTTAAGTTACTGTTTGCTATATGACAAGATTAAATGGGATATCTTATCTTGAAGCTGACTGTTCATATTGATAAATACAAATTGTTGATTAATTTCTTGTCGCTCATCCTGTATATAATCTGATGCAAATTCAAATTATTATCAGGTATAACAAATGATTCTATTATAAATTAAAACGTTCTTCTAAAGTAAACAAAAGATATTACGTTGACATGCATGATATTGTACAATAAAAAATCCAAATAGATTTACATTCCTGTTACAGCACCTGCAAAGAGATGATTTTTCGTGTTGCAAGACTTAATGAGAGGAACTTTAATAAGAAAGCTAGATTAAAAATTACAAATAACTGTAAATGTTGTCTGTAGACATAAGTCTTTAATTCAAATTCTTGAACTTCTTCTGCCTAACTTCCTATGAATTGAAGTCCCATTCAAATTTATTTTTTATTAAATCAGTCAATCGTTAGTGTGTAGAATATGTGTGTATATACGATACATACACATATATAGTGCTCAATAAATTTCAACCATTATGGTCATTTATGTACATCACCCAAAATTTTGAGTAACTTTTATATATAAATAGTGCTTTTAAAGTGTGAAAGTTAATAGTTTCAAAGTTACAGAAGCCGTGATTCTTTATAGTCTATTTATATGTAGTTAACGATATTTCTACAGATTTCTAATGAAGTCAAATATTATTTCAAAAGTACAGGTTAGTCAAATAAAGCGCCAAATAGTACTTATACAGATGGAAGCGGAATTGGATCTGGCTTTGATTTCTGCTACATTTCTTTTAAAGATCTCAAAAGGATCCAAGGCTGATAATTATAAAATACGAAGATACGAAGACTTCGAATGGAAACCCTGGATATAGTTGTTCAGCATCTAGGATACAACTATATCCAGAATTTCCATTTGAAGTCTTTTTCTGTTTTCAGACAAATGGCACCGAAGTCTCAAAGGTCATTTCATGATGTAATGCCTAAACAATTTACAATTTAGAACAGTCATTTGCTTTAACAGGAAAATTCTTTATCATCCTAATGGTGAATTGCTTTTTCGATTTCTTTGATGTGATGTAGCGTCCCTGACCCCGAACCTCTTGAACGAGAATTGACCTAGAGACTCAACTCATTCCATTACGTGGGCCAATTTTTTTTTGCTGGTAACCAAAAAGGAAACTACGCTGTAGATGACGTTAATGATGAAGCCATGTGGGAGATGACACAATGTAGTCACTAACGACAACCCTTGACCTTCTTACATTGGTACATGATGAAGTAAAAGATTCTGTGAGAAGTGGTACAATCACTGTTGTTAAACAACTAATGCTATCTTGACAAGTCAGTGGCATAAATGGATTCCTTCATATTTTCAATTTGTTCGAAATATACCTGCTGACCTGTTATCAACAAGGATGATGATTATCTCTAAGCCACAAAGAAACGAAGAAAGAAAGAAGGACTAAAGATCTGCACAATAGTTAAGGTTACTTTCATATTTAAATAGAAACATCAAACGTACAGTGTTTGACTCGAATTTAATTCCAGATAGATAAAGAAGATATACTGTAATAGTCATTAAATCAGACAGAAGAGATTAAATGAAATATAAGAAAATTTATGTGTGCGTAGTATGAAAAAGAAAAATTAATAATTATTAATAATAATAATTAGTGTTCTTTCAGCAAGCAAAAAAAAAGTAAATGTATTTTTAAATTATATAACAACATTCAGATTAATTTAAAATGATTGAAGATTTCTCTTTCAACGTAAACTTTACTAGAAAATTTTGTTCCCCCCCCCCCTCCCCCAAGCAGTTTACAGTGACCCAATCCCCCACTGCCTCCCTCGATGTTCAGGAGAGCTCTCCTGCTGCTCCACACAATACGGTGCTTCCACTCATCTCAAAGACCTAACAACTGTAGATACAGCAAACAGTAGTAGCATTTATTTACACATTTAAAAAGAAATATAACCACTGTAAGTTTATTTAGGCCTGTTTCTCATTGGATCGAACTTACTTTATTGCCAAAACCTAAATGTTGTAACCTTTCAGGCATATTTGCTAACCAAATGATTTAGTTTTTTCACTGAAAATATATGAAAAGGATTTCACCTTTTTTTTTATTTTTAAAACGAGAACCACATGCCTTTCTGAAACCATTAAAAAAAAAGCAAGTTTTTAAATATTATCAAAGTTTAAGGTTTTTGTTTTGTTTTCATTATGAAATACTAAAAGTTTATGTTTATTTCGTCATAATGCAATGTCTCATGTCTAATGTTGCAATGTACAATACGATCGGAAATAAAGTATACCAAATGGTTTCTTGCCTTATGACTTTAGATAACGTTAGGTATACTTTATTTCCGGATAATGTACGTGTATAATAAAAAAAAAAACTAAACTATTGCTCAAATTTCTTAATTATTTATTTGAAGCTTAAAGACGCAAAACCATAATTCGTAAGCCCAATTTTGAACAGAAAAAAACAACAAAATATTTATCAAAAAAAACAAAAAAAAACAACCTAGATCAGTCATTAACTTTCTATTGAGCCACTATTCATTAAAATAAAAAATGCTAGAGCTCGTAGAACAAAGGTCTAAAAATGAGTTTTTTTTTCGCTGTCCGAACAGTAAACAATTGCTTAAAGAAGCCTTTTTTTAAAATATAAAAGCAATGATTTCATAATCATACTTATTAGACTTATCCAATACTTCAATCTAAATCTTGAACGTCGCTGTAAGTTAGTCGTTTATACGGATTAAATAAAAGTCCAAATTATAGAAATCCTACCATTCATTCATTGATCGTAAAGTTGTTGTATGTTATAAGTTTTCTTGAATTATTTAATCAATATTCAAGTATAATTTCCAGAGGTCATCTTTATCCTTCAGCTAGTGTCTCTAACAAAGTAAGTAAAAATAGGAAAGAAAATAGATAAAAAATATTCTAATTATGTTGATGCTTCATAAATAAATCATTCAGATTCTTATATAATCTACAGAAAATAAAGAAAAGTTTTGGAAAAAAAATTGTCATATAACCTTACAAAACCTTGAAGGGCCAACAAATCAGATTTAGTCTTAAAAGATACGTCATGTTCAAAGTCTTTACAACAATTTATGCTTTGTTCATCAAGAAAAGATGAAACAAGTTTTTTTTTTTTTTAAGAATAAAATCGTTGCAAAATACGGTTATGGCTAATTACCATGATTGGAACTATATTCATTAGGAACTGGAACGCATGAAAGTCTATTGGAACACAAGAAAGACATCAAAAATAGAGAATGTGCTTCAGTACATCTTAAAAGTTTCGATACATCTTAAACCTGTTAAGTTATTAAGAAAGAATATATGCTGAATCTATTCAATTCTGATTCTTGAATTTCCAGATCGCCTATAGTTCACGTAGAAAAAAAAAATATTTAAAAAATTCGCATTTGAAAAAAAAAATAAATAAATAAAAATAAATACAAAACTATACGATCTTTTTTTTTTAGACTTTACTTTCTTTTTTCGACTCAGACACTTTCTGAAAATGAATAAAAAACCATACTTCAAAATGATCCAAGTCCAAGAACGAGACCAAAAACTTTTTTGAATCTTCCCATGATGATGGAATAGATATGATGTAATATGGGAATTTCCAATAGATCGTTGAGAGTTAAACCATAACCACGAGCTCATTCATTTTCTAAAATTCCGAACAAAGAACCTTCACAGTTTTGATTTCCTTTTTATAACATTAAAAAAGGCATCAAAGTAAATATTACTCTCAACGTGAAAGGTACAAAAGTACCTTTACCTTATTGAATACAAATAAGAAAAAAAGCATAATCATAAGAATAAAAAGATGTAGATCATTATATAATTTAAGTCTGAATCAAATATAATGAAATTACTTCAAGATAATATAAAGTAACCATTATGATCAATGAATGAACAATATCACCTTCTAGTAAATGCAAAGCTAAGAAATTTTGTTTCAGAAATGGTTTCTGCAACATTGTGAACATATGAATGAGAATAAACTTTAGTTAATTACTTGAAAAATTTGGAAATTAAGTTGAATTTTCATTCAAACGACAAAAATTTAAGCAACCCAATTCTACGAAACCCACAAAACATAACTGAGTTTTTAATTTTTAGGAAAGATTTATTAAGTTTGTCATTCAGTTTTAATTTAATAATGGTCAATTGCTTATTGTTCTGAAACTGAGGAACCAGTCAAAGTTTCAGGCCAAGGCCACTGATATCCCTGCGTGGGACAGGACTGTCTCCACCCAAGTAACTGTTTCTGGGACCCAAAACCACACCAAAATTATAAAGAGAATGAGATAGAGAGACCGACTGCAAAAGATTTTACCCAATTCCAATTTTCTTAATAAACTTTCTTCAGATAAAATTACCAATAAATCAATAGAAATGTAATCATTTTGATTTTACAATTTCTAAATTATGCAACTTTGAATTATGTTCATTTTTAAAAAAATTTAATGCATTTTTTTAAATACTTTATAATAATCAATAACAAAGAATTCTTGATCTCTTGAAATTTAGAAATTTTGTTGATTAAAATTAACTTCATGAATTTTTGGACAAATAAGTATTGAGTTGAAGCTTCGGAGTAATTAATATAATGGCCATTCTGTGGTCCATACGTTAGTCATTCATTAGTCATTTTTATTTTTACTGTGGAAGCTACAATTCATAATTTCATCACAAGGTTTGACACTTCATTACATATTTTCCTCTTATCGTACAATTATTAAATGAAAATTTTAAATAGAGACAATGCAAACAATTTTTTTAAATAAAGCAAGTTTCAATTCTATTTTATATTAAGATGAAAATGATTAAATAGTACATTACATACCACTAAAGATTAACATTGACTAGATGAGGTAGGTAAATAAAGAATTTGGTAAAGATGTCTATGGAAGGAATTCACATTCAATTAATCTTGTCCTCAGGTTCTGCTTCCAGCGATCCAATAATGTAAGCTAAAAACACGTTTAGTATTCCCGTGTTACAATGCTATAAACGCCGACCGTTGTAGTTTTAATCATTATAAAATAACACTATTGCTCATTATTTCTAATTATTACGGATAAAAAAGTTGTGAGACTCGCACACTACCTCAAATATCATTTTGCTCTCATAATGAAAATGTGAGAGGTTTCAATATTATTGATGAATGAAATGATTTAAGAACTATTAGCAAACATTTTCAGTAATGACTTTTCAACTTTTCAATAGTGTTTCAATTCCAACTTCTTCAGCTTCCATTCCAACTGAAGAGGAAAAATGGTTAACGTGTAGTGTACAATTCAAATGATGGGATAGAATATCCTACGAAACAGAAATTTGAGTGAAATATATTTTGATGGAAATGCAAAGGAACCTGTGCATGCAGCATTCCAGAATAAGACCCATTTTCTTTCTATTGAAGACTAGAAGATCCTGAACGCCCTGTTCAGGATGTCATACAGCGTGACAATTGAGGGCATGAAGTGCAAGATGTGGGGTTGCTCTACTTACTTGGCCTCCCCTGACCTCAACCCCATTGAATCTGAATTGAAGATGGTGGGCCGGAACAATTTAAATAACTTACGATCGTTAAAGTGCGATGTAAACCTAAATGCAGATAATCTTTTGGATAACAGTCAGGCAGGAGTAACATACAGATAGCATTGGAAGGATCATGCTTTCTGAATAGCATTGCGGGGATGACTTGGATATGTACATTTTTTAAATCTACGTTCATCAACATCGAAATCCCATTTCTTCAATTTACATTTTTTTAACAATAGAGAAGTTTAATATGCATATATCTCAGAAAATGACAAGAAAAGGAAGCTTGAAATAAAGGCCTGCACTAAACCAGTAAATCTTGAATATTTTAATCTTTAGAAAATAACGTTTTTTATAACATTGAAATAAAATTCAAATAATTGGCTAAAAATTTGAATAAATATAAATATTTTTCTGTTTCATCCTGAGATTTATTGTATTTGTCAGTAACTTGCCACCTTCTAAAATATTTAAAAACAAAATCACTGTTTCAATGCAGCTATCGATTGAAAAATAATCTAATGTAAACACCATTTGAAATAAAGAAATTCCTGTATCGTCCGTCGCTTGAAGCGCAAAGATTAAGCTGAAACTGCCTTTTTAAATTCTTCTCCGCCAAAGCCTTTCTTCTTCCATTTTTCGCAGACCTGTCTAGAACATGCTGTAAGACATAGTCTTTCGTTTGTTTCTTGTTTCCTTTACCCAAATCAAAGGCTGTAATCCAAGTAAAGATTTTAGGTATTTTTTTTATTATTATTATTTGTCGCCATCAAGTTTCTCTTTTTGATTCCTTCATTATCTGATCATTTGGGGTTGCACAGAGCTTTCACGACTTGATTTGAACTATGAAAGCGAGAGAATTCAATTTTAAAACAGTGAAACTCATTCACATTCACAACTAATTTTGCTTTCACTGGTCACTTCTAATTTTTATCAAACTAGGAAATGACAAATATAAGGAGAGAAAGGGAGCCCCAGTGCATATTCGTATCTCTTAATTTTCTGGGAAGCAAACATACACTGTAAAGATCCTTTAATACCTTTAGTTTTAAAGCTGGATTTGACTTTGTGATGCTTACATAGTTAATAAAGATATAATGTGTGGAATGGAACATACTGGAATAAGAAAGGGAATTATTCTTGCAATGAAGATGGATCCAAATTCCTCTCACCAGCGTTTGTGAAATCGAGATTTTATTATTTTATTTTTTCAAAGAGTTTAATTTGGGAATGAAATGAGTTTTATATATATATTGCTCCTGAAAATCAAAGAGGAGTGGCATACGATTGTAGCTTATTTGCTTGTAAATACGGTATGTCAGTAATTTGTCTCCAGTACATTGTAAGGCCTATTCTTCAGTCTCGCTATCACCATACACTCTTACATAAATTTATAAAAAGTTCAAGGATTTTATTTATTTATTTAAATTATCTGCTAGAAAAATGATAAAATGGAAAACCAGCCGAGGAATACAAAATAATGTATTCTATTAATTAATGTTTCTTCCCACGTTGGATTCACCTTAATGATTAATGAAATGAAAAAAAAAAGTACTTAAGTAATTAGTTGTAATAATTATCCCACCCAAAACACTTCGTGTAAAATAAGTTGCCAAGACTCACATGTCATAATGCTTTCACTGTTAAAAAGATATGAGATCTCATGTAGAGCCAAGCCCCTAACTCTACGAGGCCTAACTCTACAAGCCCCAACTCTAAAAACCCTATATCTTGGTCAAAAAGTATGCCTTGGCCGTTTCGTGGCTGTCACACAGACAATCCCATGGAGTTATGTAAAGGATATGGAGTATGCCAAGGCACACTTTTTGACCAAGATAGTAGGGTTTTTAGAGTTAGGCCCCCTTGTAGAGTGAGGGGCTTGGCTCTAGATGAGATCTGATAACTTTTTAACAGTGAAAGCGTTATGAGCATTGGCAACGTATTTTACATGAAATGTTTTGGGTGAGATGAAATAGTTCCATGAAACGGCCAAGCCATACTTTTTGACCAAGATATAGGGTTTTTAGAGTTGGGGCTTGTAGAGTTAAGCCTCGTTGAGTTAGGGGCTTGGCTCTACATGAGATCTCATATCTTTTTAACAGTGAAAGCATTATGACATATGAGTCTTGGCAACTTATTTTACACGAAGTGTTTTGGGTGGGATTTCATTTCTTTTTGTAGGATGAGATCTGATAACTTTTTAACAGTGAAAGCGTTATGAGCATGCGAGTCTTGGCAACCCCTTATTTTACATGAAATGTTTTGGGTGGGATTTGATTTCTTTTTTGTAAGATGAGATCTGATAACTTTTTAACAGTGAAAGCGTTTATGAGCATGTGAATCTTGGCAACTTATTTTACATGAAATGTTTTGGGTGGGATTATCTATTACAACTAAATTTAGTTTTAAGATTATTTAGAAAATGGAATTTTTTTCAATACCCTACTTTTCTGTTTTTCTATTGGTCAACTTGTATATACAAGCTGTTTGCACTTTGGAAGAAATCACATTATTACACAGTATTATTTAGGCCGAAGCATTGAGGGTACGACGTATTTCAGATCTTAATAAAATCCAAAATATAAAAGCTAGATAAATGAAACTTAGCGTATTTCATTAGTATGGTAACTGCATCTTATCCTGAAAATTTGAGCTCTCTAGTATTATCCAGGCCGAAGCTATGAGGGTTCGATAATACATAACCAGACCCCCCCTTTATGAGGGGTTGGAATGTGAAAGTTACGGATTTCTTAATTTTGTTGTTGTTTGTGTGCTAATCCTAACCTGCATACCAAATTTCAGCTTTCTAGGACTTCAGGAAGTACCCTAGAGGTTTTGATGATCATGAGTCAGTCAGTCAGTCAGTCAGTCAGTGAGTGAGTGACGGAATCGACGTATTTTAGGTATTAATAAAATCCAAAGTATAAAAGCTAAATAAATGAAACTTAGCGTACTTCATTAGTCTGGTAACTGCATCATATCCTGAAAATTTGAGCTCTCTAGTATTATCTAGGCCGAAGCTATGAGGGTTCGAAAATACGACGAAACACTTCCAGAAAAGGTACGTAGTGCCCTTCCTGCCTTCGGCTCGTCTTGGCGGGGGCACTGCCGTGCCCCCAGATTCTTTCTTTATTGTACTTTAGCACTTACACATGTGCTTTCTTTGATGTTTTAAAATAACTTTGTATGCATTGCATTTAAAAAGCCAGGTTAATTTAGTAGGATGATAAAGGAGTTTAGTGAAGACCCGTTGGCACAAATTAGTTCACTCGAAAAAGTTGATTAAAAAAAAAAGGCGAAGAATAAGGTCATTTCTAGTCATTTTCTAGTGATGAGTCAAAGTTGCATCATGTTTGTTTCAAGAAATTTTTTGAAGTTGGAAAAAAGCGAAGTGTCTTTCAATAACCAATTAAATAACCAAAAATGGTTATCAATTTTAGACACTGAAACACATTAATTTTACTTAAATGATTTGAAAAAGATACAATAAAGTTATAGTATTTATTTATAGTATTTATTTGAATTTTGATTTTTTTTTTTTATTCTCTAAACAACCTTTTTTTTTTTTTTCATCTTTTTCGTCTTTTTAATTAGAATTTTTTTTTCGTTTTGTTGTGTGAAATTGAATGTTTTAATGTCGAAAATATCGACAGAGTTATTTTGTTGATTTGGTGCTGCTGAAGGGCTTTCATTTGGTGAAGGAATTATCACTGTCGGCATTTAATGATTATTTTTCTTTTCTACATTTTCTCGTTACCGTTATTCTTCTGTTTTGGTTCTTAGAATTTATACTTAATTAAAATTGTGTATTTACATTCTCCTGAATTCCGAGTTTCATTTTAAAGCTGATTTGATTGTATTTTTAAAGTTTGGATTCTCTAGATTCAACTGATATTTTTCAAATGGTGATTATTGAAGAAAATTCGTGTTGTTAAATGAAAATTCATGGACTCTAAAACTGAACGATCATTCTATTATTTAAGATGACCCTTTCATTTCAATTTTTACTCTGTTTATGTTGGAGATGTTGTTGGATTTCAGAATCTCATATGTTATTCAGATGCTCAAGGAATTTTTCTAGATTTCTTTTAACGGCTCTTAATGTGGCTAATTTAGCTTTGTGTGGAATACTTTTTTTTGGGCTGGATTTATTCTAAGAATGATAATTTTGGAGATATATGATGTCTAATTTTAATATATTTCTGTTTTTGGTTGGTGCTATGGCTACAGTTTTAACTGGGAGACAGTAGCGTACCGGGGGGGGGGGGGTCCTTTTTTTTTGGTTGTTGAATTGGAGATTCCGTTTTTTTGGAATAATGGAACTCCCGCCCCGGGCCCCCAAAGGCTTTGGTACGCCACTTCTGGGAGATATTCCAAAAATACACACAAGTTAGATATTCATCAAATAAATCTTGATACAAACTTCCTTCGATCCTCTACTAATGTTTATTATATTTTATTTCAGTCGAAATATTGAATATTGAAATAAAATAAGCATTAGTAGAGGATCGAAGGAAGTTTGTATCAAGATATTAGTTTCAATTGGTTGGTAAGTTATAAGAAGTGATTGGAAGTTTAAGGGTAGTCGTGGTGATGTACATAAATTACTAGGATTATCTATTTTTTAATTAAAATGTTGGAGGAATTTTTATGGACAGAATATCACTTGGTTGGTATTTGGGGATTCTCCTCTAAATTCAAGCTAACCAAAGACAAATTAAAAGGTAAGAATTTATTTGGGAATCTTATTGAAAAGTCATGACAACCTCCATGATGAAAATTATATTTTGAAACGTGGTTTCAATTTTTATTCTATCGTAGTTATTACTATTGGGAAACATTTCAAACAGAAACAGTCAGTCCGACTGGTATTTACTGGAAAAAACAAAACAACAAACATATCTACTTCAATCCTATTTTATCATTATAGTCTTTTGTTACTGATATACAACATTGACATCCAGTAATATTCAAATCCTACAGCAAGCCAGCACCTACTTTTTGAGCGCTATATACTAAAGAAAATAGGTTACAAAACAAGTAAGTGTCTAAAAAACATATTTTTTTAAAAAAAAGACAACAAAAAATTAATTTGCACTCGCTTTTCTTTAACGCCATCTTTTATATGTTTCAGTCAATTGTTATTTAGGAAAAAAAAAATGTTAAAAACTGTTTATTTACTCAAAATGCATGATTAATAATTATCATGTTAATAATTATCAAAAATAATCCCTTCTTACCATGATATATGTTTTACTTTTTTACCGATGGCAAGGAATTGAGAAGTTTAATTTTATTTACTTTTAAATGATAGACAAATAATTATGTTATTCTTAATTTGGATATTATTAATTCTAAGTTGATAATTGTTGTTGCTTTTTTTTAGTTGAAGACATCCTCGAAAATAAAACAAACAAAAAAAAGTCGACAAAAGATTACAAAAGATCATGGATTTTTTAATGAAGATTAAATGTCAAGTGAATGACGAAGTATTTCTATTTTTCCTGTTTCTAATTGGGAAGAAGATAAACCACGTTGTCTTTGATAAGAAGGCGCTTTTTTATGTCTTTTTTAATTAGTTAAGAGAAAAAAAGGCCATATGCTTGTTTTTTTTCCTTGTGTTTTGATACAAAGCCGGAATAATGACAAACAACCAACTTCCTTACTTGAATCTCTTTTGTTGGTGAGTTATTTACATTGGACTGAGTTTCTTGAGTAAACGCATGCGTATTGCTTCAAACGTTGTCAACGAAAATTGTAGCACCTTAGACCAACCAGTGAATATTTGGTAGAAATTAAACAAGTATAATAAAAAAAAACAAAAAAAATTATCTAATCAATCGTATGGTTGTTAAGAGTAAAAAACTTACAAAGAAACGAACTAATTTCTTCAGAAATTTGCAAATTTATGTGATAGTTATAATTATAGCTTAGTAAGTTATATGCTATTTGACTATTTGCAGTATTTGCTTTTTAGAGACTTTATGTTGATAATACGTTCTGGTTATGGACATACGTTTTGTTTTGCAATGAAAGCTTTCTACATTTTTGAAGCTTCATGGTAATAACGGTGTTTCCACATTACGACTTCCAGTTAGTGCCGCATCACTGATGGTATTCGGCTTCCACTGAAAGAACACTGCTTGTTCTGCGGTCAGATAAACACACCTTTCTTGATTACGAATCCGGGAACTATTTTTTTCTCCACTAGTTCTTTCAAACAACATGATGAGGATCTTCTTAACATTAAAACTTTTTCAAGCATTAAATGTCATTAAAGAATGTTTCAATGATTATATATTACATTTGAACAAAATTTAATTAATAGTAAGGCCGTTAACGTACAGCAGAAAGAAGTAGGTAGAAGAAATAAAATCTCTTCGAATTGGCTACATTTTTATTTTAATTTATTTGTCTTAAAAGAATAATAACTTCATAAAAGATAATGTTACAGTATTCTAAGCTACATTTTCTGTAATTTTCTTATTTAAGAAAAGGTCCTTAGTATATAATTAGTGTTATTTGAGAATCAAGTGATGTACTGAATGCATATACCATAATTCAGGAATCCCTCCTTATTCTCGTTTTTTTCTTCAGTATCTATTACTATGGAAGTTTGTTAGGTTAATTGAAGTCAAAGAATAATCTACAATGAATACGACACCATGCAGAGGCAGATCTTTTCTTGCTGATGGTAATTCGGAATTAGATAAAAATACAATGGCATCAGCCCATAGACACTGTCTTAGCGAAAGCTATTCAACAGATGACGAAGGAACATTGTATACTCCCACAATCTTGCACGAAAGATCTAAAACGGAAAACTCATTAGGAGACGGAAGATAGGCAATTCAACCAAGGCTTCCATCAACAACAAGGCGTGCTTGTGTCCATTGTGATGCGATTCTTTGGTCTATGAGAGGAGGCTCGCCCTTGACGCAAAAATGGTTTCTCATTTTACCTCCTGTTGTTAGAAGCACCCGGGTCGGAACAGAAGAAGCAATGACATCAGCATTTGGGGTGCTGTGTTAAGGCGCGCTTTCTCTCTCGCCTTAGGCTCAGCGCTCTCTTAGATGTTATCAATAATATGCAATCTTACACGAAATTTTGTAAATAAGGAAACAATAATTATTTCAATTGGCAAAATATTAGTTTATTATATAAAAGACATCAAATAATAACCCCAGCATCAGTAGAATTACTAAATGAAGTATCACAATCAAATCACATTATAATAAATCAACAATGTATATACAAAGAAATATTATTGTTTCATGATATAATTGATTTTTTTTAAGTAACGATTTATCTATCTTATTTATACTGATACTGACCACAATTTCAGGTAAGTTCACGAGTGTCAAAATAGATTTCAGAATAGACATCAAAGAGATAAAAGAAAGAGATAGATAGATAGATAGATAGAGAGATAGATAGATAGATAGATAGATAGATAGATAGATAGATAGATAGATAGATAGATAGATAGATAGATAGATAGATAGATAAAAAAGATCTTTTATTTCAAATTAAATAAAAAATTTCTTATTATTTTTATGCATCCACAAAAATTTCTGTTATTAATTTCAAACATCATTGTTGAAAAAAAGTTTATTTCTTTCAATTTTTTTTAGATAATTAATTAATTTTAATATTTTTTTAATAAATAAATCTTCAATGCTTCAACAATTGACAATGCTTTAAAAAAACCTTATTATTTTATTTAATTTTTGTAGATTTTTCTGAAGACGCAATGTTCTACGTTATTTTCCCTTGACTTTTATTGTTTGGTGTTAAGTTAAATTTCTATTGTAAATGAGGGGGTAGACAGAGATACAGACCTGTTCAAAATTTCGGTCATTCTTAATTAATTTAGCGATCAACAAACCTAACTCCGATATATACTTCCTCCTAACGGAGTGATCAGTTTTCTACTCAGGAGATAATAAGACTCAATGTGTTTTTCGAAAATAAAGTAATATATTCTTTCCTAGGATAATGAAAATATTAAATCATAAGAAGTAAAAAAAAAATTTTTTATAATTTTTTTTTATGAAGAAAGGCAAGAAAATTTGAAAGAAAGTCTTTAAAATCAAAATAATTTAAAAAAAAAATGTAAGCAACATTTATAATTTGAATGTATAAAAAATTCAATTTCCATTTTTAAAAAATAATTGATTTGATAATTAATTTAATAAATTCTGATGTAATAAATCAGTAGGAATAGGGAATTTTATTTTTTCAGTTTTTAATTTGTCTTTGTGTTTTAGTTAAGAATGATACTTCGGGAATGGATGCATTTTGATGAAATTTGATATAAAAGATCTTTATCAAAAGCTATGAAGATATTCTAAAGACCTTTTTTTCACAATGATCGATAGTTATTGATAGTTTTTAATGATTCATCTTGTATTTTAAATTAAGCTTTTTCCATTTGATTTATTTCAACTTAAAGGTTTGAATTCAAGAGAGTCTTTCTTGTTTGTTTCTTTAAAAATATTCTAAAGAACTTATTAAGTATTAGTTTATATATCTGATTCTAACGCATCCTGTAAAAGTTGTTGAAATTGAAGATCTAAACTGAAAGTTGAAAGTAATACCAATGAAATACTAATGGTAGCAACTGTCTTCGTAGATCTTCGGTCCAATTAAAGACTAGTTACCAACATTAAGTTGACAGGAAATGGAGACGAATGGAAGAATGAAAGAAACAAGACACTGGTATTTGGTTACAACTTTCCAACAAGTAAGGGGTCTTCGTTCCCCAACACGAACAGAGAATTAACTGATAAGACGTTTCTTGTCTTCAGAACTGCTCATCAGTTCTTTGAATACTTTGTTATTCAATTTCGAACTCTTCTATCAAACCTAAAACCTTGCTTCCTTTTTCTTCGTCGTTTCTTTTCTCTTCTTTTATTTATCATTTTTTTTTTCTTTACACCATAAAAAAAAGAAGGATAATAGAGGATCAAGTCAAAGACAATGGTTGAAAAGAAAGTCTTGTTAGTCATTAGTTTATTTGACAGCTGTTCAGTTTTAATTAATATTCCTAACAATAAGCTAAGTAGAAGATGGCAAAATAGCCTCGAGTCAAAAGAAATCACATCACAGATTTACAAACACAGCTGTCGAATTAGATTCAAGAGAAAAGCGAAAACAAATGGATAGAAATTTGAAGAAGACATCTGAGAAGCTGATAAGCAAGAGAATTTTTTTTCTGCCTGAAATCTCATCAACAACTAATTTTAATTTTAAAATTATGTCTCTTTATATTTAGAATTAATCCCCCTTAATTAACCGTAATTTTTAACCGTCATCTTTAATATCGAATTTTCATGACTTTTCTTAATTTTCGTAACTTCTATAAAATGTATTGTAGCTAATATAGGAGAAAACGTAGGAGCATCCGGCCAAACACAGCGTAATAGCGCCTGAAAAAATTAACAAAATTAAATAAGAAAGTTTTTTGAAGTAAGGGTCTTAAATTACACTCGTTAAATTAAATAACTTAATAGTGGAAACTATAGAGATAGTAAAGTTAATACTTTAGGGATAGTGGAATTGAAAATGTAGATGGAAAAAAAATTATCAAATAATCTATGTTTGCTGAAGGTAAATTGAAGAAAAAGCTAGCCATACGCGTTTCCTATTTGATTTCAATGATTATTGGTATATTATTAATGCATTAAGGCATTATATTGTTACTGCCTATCTGTTTTCCATGTCAGTTACTGCAGAGAACAAGAATACGTGAAACCGCAGAGAAATTCTAGCACTTTAACCATTGTCCCTTGACATCCGATAGTGGGAAAAGTGACTAATGTCGCAAGAGTGGTAACTGAGACAGGGAAAACCTGAAAAAAAGACTTGCTTCCAGGTTTCTTCATCATGATAACAAATAAGGGTTGCGAATCCGGTCATAGAGATAGCACGGTCTAGGAGTTTAGTCAATTAGACACCTGTAGGCCACCACTGACATATGAGGGTCTACTTTCGAAATTGGTAAAAACAAGTGTATCTCATGAAAGCTGGATTGTCTTTTGCGAGGCCCCAGGGGCAAATATTTGATCCTCACACTGGGCCCTCATTTAGGTTTGTCTTAATTTAGAGAAACCGCACTTAGAATTTCTATCATTACTAAATTCTTAATTACTTTTACTCTGATTAAAATTTATTTTCTTAATATATAATTTAAAGTAGGGATAAGGGTGGTCTCTTAAAACGGCTTAAGATAAAGAAAAAAAGATAATCTTTTCACTGATAATTAACCAGATGTTATTATATTTTTATTAATTTTTTTTGGAGCAACTACTGTCATTTTGATCTTTAGCAAATTTCTATTTATTTTTTACTTACGTTGATAATTAAAACTCTGACTTGTTTTCTTATTTATTTTTAAGCGAAAAATTTATCATTTTTCACTGCTATGAATTTCTCATTAAATAAATATTTCTTCTTGCCTCTTAGACAACAAAAAAATGCAAGTGTTGAATTTTATTAAAAAAAAATACGCTACATCTTGACAGCTATCTTTAATTCTGAGAAAAAAGAAATTCTGATGCTTTCAAAGGCTTACGCAATCCATCAGTACAATTTTAATAAACTAATATACAACTTTTTAGAACCAAATAAAAAAACTGATGATCTTGCTATTTTTATATATGTCCTGCAGTTCTTCTGAGTATATATTTTATTATTATTATGTTTGTATGTTTCAAACCTTGGGTTTCCCCAGCAAAAACAATATGGCGGGCCAAGGACCAAAGCACATATTGCCAAGTGTAAAGACGTATGCAAGAATGATTAGGGATGTGGTTATGTCCATAAATTTCCTAACTATGCGTGTTGTGTTGAGTACCACAGCCTTCTGCAGTTGTGCATAAGTGTTTTTGTGAAGTCCTAGTGTGCTGAGACTGTGGTGCAATGTGTGAGGTACCAGACCAGTGGCGGACAGGACGATGGGTACAACACGTACTCGGTCCTGCCTCCACTGCTTTTGGAGCTCGTGTGCTAGATCGGTGTATTTACTGATCTTGTCTGCGTGAGTTTTCTGCATGTTCTTGCTGATAGGCACTGCTTATTATTATTATTATTATTATTATTATTATAAATTGTTGCTCAGTTTTTGACTGGTGGGTTTAATGTGATCTCTCATCGGAGTTCTCTTTCTCAAGACGAAGGTCATTATGATGTTCTATGGTTTATAATGAACTTTTCTTATAATTATAAGAAAATTCTTCGTTAAGTTAACTCGGAAATGAAGCATTTCCGGACATATGTTGTAATGAACTATTTTGATTGTCTACATGTGGGAAATACATACCTGAAATTATGCCGTGTATTTTTGAAACACCCTGTATATTAATAAACAAAATATATTTCTTCAAATTCCATCAACTTCAAATTCCTACAACGATATTTCGCGGAAGCTATCGTTCCGCTTTGTCAAGTTTCGCAAATAAAATAATAATAATAATATATACTAATAATATCAACATGTATAGGCATTGAAGTTATTTCAATGGCTTAAAAACAAATAATAATTCGTTTCTTTTAACAAATAATTTTTTATATCCATTATTTAAATCTCTCTTCTTTATGTCGCATTAGATTCTGGAAGTGAGACAATGTGTTGCTGTTCACTGCGTAACCTTTATCTCTGTTAGCTTTGTAGCTAACAGGGATAAAGTAGCTTTTTATATTATAAAAAATCATTGTAGGAATTTGAAATTGATGGAATTTGAAGAAATATATTTTGTTTATTAATGAACTGAGTTCCCATGTAGAAATTTGCGAACTATATGACTTAAGAGAGTAGCTTTCTGCATTTGCTTGATTATATTCAGATGCAGAGTTATTAGGTTAAGGCTGTGCTGAAGATTCTTTGGGATTAGACCTGTTGCTGAGACAATGCTCGGGACGTTGTAAACTGTTTTTATATGCCACTTGCTGTTTTTGAATGTCAATAGCAAGATCGGAGTATTTGGGTAATTTATTGTGATAATACAGTCGGACCCCGATTTAACGAACCCCTATTTACCGAATTTCGCGATTTAACGAATTTTTCTTTTTCCCCGATTAAAATGAAGGCAAAAACCCCTATTTAACGAATAAGAAACCCCGAATTAACGAATTATTTCAACAGTCGAAAAAAAAAATTTGGGGGGGTTAGTTTGGGTAAACATACCTAAACATACCTAATGCAGCAGGATATAAATGACGCTGTATTTTCTTCTCTCCTTAATGTCGAAAAAGAACTTTTTCGAGTCAGGAATCAGGAGTCAAACATTACTCAGTACATACTTTAAAATTTTAAATTAACTACTGCATAATTATTCGCTGTATTATTAGCTGCTGAATAAAAAATGTACAATTTCTAATTATGGATATTTTTATGTAGTTACTTATTAGGGCTGTTCCATAAGGTTAAGTGCAGAAATTTTTTATTTTGGACCCCGATATTACGAATAACCCCCGATTTAACGAATAAAATTTTCGGTCCCGATGAATTCGTTAAATCGGAGTCCGACTGTATATTCTTATTTGCAATGGTCACGTTAATTAGAAATGCTGTTTTCTGTGCTTTGTCAATCAACGTGATATCTGGTCTATTGTGTGAAATTGTCTTGTCAGTAAGACTACATCTGTCTCAACATAATTTATAGTTTCTAACATCACACCAAATTTAAATGTAAAAACTACATTTAATATGAAAAAGCAAATTTTCGAAAAGATTACACGTCTTTTCTTTTTCAAGCCTAAAATAACAGTAAGTTGAAGAACAATACTCCAAATTACATTAAACTCATCGAGAAAATATTAACAATATTTGAAACCAATACCATTTACTTACAATTTTTGTTTTCTTTAACATAATATATGATACGGCTTAACAATTTAGTTCCTTGATTGTAACCTTATTATTACATTTTGTGCACATTTTATCTATAAAACTTTTAGCTAATCTTATGAAATATTTCTCTATTTCAATACTATCATTCCTATTCATGTTTTTTCTTTTTGTGTTCCGGATACACATACTTTCTATTATCTTTCATATCTTGGTGCCTCTTTCAATATATAAAATTTTTATCTCATTGTTAATACAATGATTTCTCTTCACACAGTGTTCTGCCACTTCTGATTTTTCAATGTACTTGTTCCTAATGCTGCAACCATGTTCCGTCATTCGCTCCTTCACTGTCCTTTTACTCTCGTCCAAGTAGAATAAATCGCAATTCTTGCATTCTATTTTGTAAATTATTCCCATTTCATGTTTCTTAACACTACTATTCAATTTGCAACATAAAATGTTTTTCAGTTTGTTGTTATATTCAAATCCAACATTGAAACCAAAACTTCTGCAAATTTCTTTTAAAATCAGACTATTTTTGTTTAAGTATGGTATGAAATATCTTCTGTCGTTATTTGTTGTTAACTCTTTAATTTTCAGTGTGTGGTATTTCTTTATAGTTTTATTTACGAATTTCTCCTTGTAACCATTTTTACTAAGGATTCTTTTCATATTCATAATTTCTCTATTGAATTCATCTTCACTACTCGTGTTGACGTCAATCCTTTGCATATAGTGTTCAATTATGTTTCTTTTTATGTTTATATCATGTCCTGATTCATAATTTAGTATGTGTTCACTTTTGTATTTTTTTGTATAATGTTTCATAATTATCTTATTCTCATTTCTGGTTAAAAATATATCCAAAGACATATATCCAAAAAATTTAGACTATTGTCCACTTCCTTTTCTACCTTAAATTTGATTTCATCAGTAATCTTGTTAATTTCTGAGAAAAACTTGTCAAATTGTGTATCGCTCCCGTACCAGATTATTAAGATATCGTCCGCGTACGTATCTATAATATTCAAGTTTATATTTCGTCTTTTCCAGTAATTTGCACTCCCAAAAATTCAAAAATATATCACAGAAGGTTCCTGACAATGGAGTTTTAAAGGGAGCAACTGGGGCAATGGCCTTTCATGGCACCATGAAATAAGATTTTTTTTTTGGTTGGAAAGTAAGACCCTCGAGTCCTGAGGAGGTACTTTGATCATCAGCTTCGACCGCCTAAAAAACTAAGCTTCGTCAATAAAAATTTCAATGCATTTTTAAATGCTTAATCAGCCTTTAATTTTGAGTAACATTAGGAATGGTGAAAGACAACAAATCCCCTTTCAAAAGTATTTCAAAAGTAGTGTAAAAAGAAAATGTACTCACATTTATAATTAATCTATTCATATACATCTATGTAAGTTTTAAGCAAATACATTTTAAAGGTGTAATAAAATCTTCAATCTTGCAATTTTACTATATTATGACCAACGACAAAATCCAAGTCATTTGTCAATGATACAATAGTTTCAATCTTCCTGATTTAATAGTCTCGCGTATATCTTTTATCGATTTTTTAAAAAGAAGTCTTCACTATTCTTTCAAATACTTTCTCATCATATTGATAAGGAGATGTAATTAATATTAACTCAAAGCCAGCCAGGATAGAGATCCTTTATATATAGTCCTAGAAATGGTTTGAATTAATCTTGAATTAGATATATCTTACTGAACAACTATTTTGTAAGGCCTAAGAAGGGTTCATTACTTATATGAATATAAAGTCCATTTAAGTTTTTCTTATCAGTATTTTTTGGTGGAGTGAAATTAACCAATGAGTTTCAATTTAAAAATTTATAAGCTGACATGATATTAGTAAAAATAAAGAAAAAATATATATAAAAAAATAAAAAGTAAAGCACTCTAATAACTTATCATGCAATTAGTTTAACTGAAATTCTATTGATTAAGGAAGTAAGAATTGAACTTAAAGTTTAATAATCAATGTGCCAGATTTAAGAAGCATTTTAAAGG
Source organism: Thereuonema tuberculata (assembly GCA_023159025.1). NCBI lineage: Eukaryota > Metazoa > Arthropoda > Chilopoda > Scutigeromorpha > Scutigeridae > Thereuonema > Thereuonema tuberculata. Next base: position 54,849,198 of record JAFIDM010009631.1, read on the forward strand.
AATAAGCTCTGACGTTAAGTTATGTTGTAATTTCACTTTTCTATTGAGTTTGTTTTTACTTTTCTCTCGGTTCTTAATAATCATTCAAGAATCCAAGCTTAACCCAAATGACTTGAGTTGCTTTCTTAGGACAGTATGCAAAAACTGAAAGCTAAAAAAAAAAATGAAAAGGAGATTAGGAAGCATGTGAGCAGTTGATGCACGACTACCCCAACATTGTAAGCGAATTAACCATGGCAGGGTTTGCGCTGATGTTTCAGGGGCACATAAAATTGAAAAAAAGTTAAAAAATGAAGAATTAAAATAACCAAGAATAAAACGAAAGGAACAAGAATTTGTTAATGAATTTCGGATAAAGACTGACAATGACCCATATAAGCATTAACGAGGGAAGAGGGCAGAGCTGTTGGGATGTTGAAAAATACCAGATATGATGTAAGTAATAATCTGCAGCTGACATTTAAATACATTAAGTTACAGTGGCATAACTCTTCATAACTATTTATTGAAGCAGCTGTAAACAAATTCGAGACCCAAATCCCTGAATCAAATTTATTTTTCATCGCATGTTTCCTATGAACTTTTCCAAAGCATACTGTAGATACAAGGTTTCCCTAAACATGATTTCAACTGTTTTTCAACATAAGTTATTTTAATGAATTTAAATTCAATGGACGAAATATAGTAAAAATACAAATTTTCTTGTCACTTTTGCAAATTTCTGTCATATTTCTCTGTTACACTCTGTACAATAGATTTTTTAAAAAGTATCAGAAATACATTCTGTCACAAAAAAAAAATGAAGCACCATGAATGAAACTGTGTAAGTGCCATTTGGATGAAGAGAACTGGAATTGATTTAAATTTCACAGAGAAAAACAAATTATTATTGAACAAGGAATTTAGCATGGCTAAATAATTCAACAAATGATAACCAAGGAAGTCATAAAGCTAAGTAAACGTCCGTCCCAGTCTCTCCCCGGTGACAGCTCGAGGTGTGAAATCCTTTTTCTTAGCCTTGTGCCTTCCTTGGTTATCATATGTTGTATTATTGAACAACAGTAGAGTCGTTGTTATTTTATTAGTACTGCGTTGAATCGCCTCTGTCTGCTATGTAAGCTGATGTATGGCTTAGCAAAGACATATCAAAGGCAATTAAAGATGGCATAAAGTCCTGATGTTGTCTTGTGGCAGATCACGCCAAGCTTGCTGCAACTGCAGTTCGAAATGTCGGATGTTCGATGATAGATGCAATTGACATCATAGCATATCCCCGACATGCTCGATGTGGGGACAAGTCTGGGGATCTGGCTGGCCAAAGAATGGTTTGAATTGCTTGCAGGCACTGCAGTGTGTGGATGTGCCTTACCCTCTTGGAAAACTGCTTCTGGTACGAAGGTAAAACAACTGATTGCAGGAACTTCTACACGTATCGCTTGCATTTAAAGTTCCTTGAATCACTATGAGAGGGGATCTGCTGTCATAAGAAATGGCTCCCCACATCATTATTTCAGCTGTAATGACTGTGTGCCTCTCGACAATGTAGTCAGAATTTCATTGCTGCCCAGTCTTCCTTCATACGCTGATGCGATAATCATCTGCTGCAAGGCAGAAGCAGGATTCTACAAACACAATACTGAGACCATTCGAGAGAAGACCACTGTAAATGGAACTCCTATGCTGGAAGGGGACGACGGGAATAAAATCCACCGTCTGGAATACATCTAGCAATGGTGTGGGTAGGTAGAGGTTGCTGTTTACATGATGCCGCATCTCTCTCTGGAAGGTGGAGAATGAAACTGTCGGTAAAGTTATGTTCGATGATGGATGCAATTGTCTGACAACAAACAGATTATCTCTAGCAGTGAGTATTTTTGGGCCGACCAGAGGCTTCGCTACGAGAATGAATGCCCTCACGCAACCATCGATTCCAGCACCTTTCCACAGAAACATCACTACGACCCTGATGAAGAGCGATTCGTCTGAATGATACTACAGACTTCTTGAAGTCCTACGATTGGCTCTCTCAAAGTCCTGCAGTTGCTCAGAGGGACTTCAAGAGCATCGTCAATGCATTATTGGTGGTAAATTTATGTGCAGGGCCGGATTTAAGCATAGGCTACCTAGGCTGCAGCCTATGGGCCCGCACCACAAAGGTGTCGAGGTGAAAAACGATTCTACGTCAATTTTTAAAATCAGGTTTTTTATTTTAGTAAATAAATAGTATAAAAGTTTGGTGATCATAATCATCATTTATCATTTGCATTTGGTTTAACTTAATGTGGTGTTTGACCAGACTGACAAGAATATCTCCCGCTATCTGCAAGCCGGAAGTTTCGCGAAGGCGACAGAAAACACGGAGCGCATACGGGAGACAATTCTAGAAGGCGTTGCTGTCGCATATAAGGAAGGCGCACTCGTCATCGTCTTCATAGTGGTTCAAGCAAGCGTTCAAGATAGTTTAGACATAAATAATAACCAAATAGTTGAAGTTACTGTTTAAATAAATTGGTGTATATAGTTTTAATGTTAAAGTTAGTAGTTTGTTCAATCGGCAGTGACTGTAGAAATAAATAGTGATTAACTGCTCCTGAGTCCTGGTCCTGAAGTATTTTATTCACACGGAACCCGGTAAGAATATAACAATAAAACCAATAATAATATAAAATATAGGCCTACTGTTTCATATTAAGACGTTTTCAATACAACAAAGTAAAGTTGTAATATGTCTTTTTTTTTTTAGATTTTTAGATTTTTCCGTTTAATCTAGTGTTATAGATCGCCACAAAATACAAACTAATCGACATAAACAGAAAGAGGAATTCCTGTTGAAAGCATCCCTGTTGAAAGCTTTGGTACATTCATGCCTAAGCAGGGCCACAAAGCTGAAGATATGTTCAAGGCTTGAGCAAGTTTTTGAAGGAGAATGAAATAGACATTAAGAACTTATGATAACGCTTCTTCAATGAGCGGAAAGTACAACGGCTTTCAAGCGTTGATACTGGCAGAAAATAAATTAGTAGTATGGGTACTTTGCCTTGGGCATTCACTCAATCTTATAGCGCAGACTGCTGCCGAGTGCTGTCTGGGTGCTGTAAGTTTTTTGTTGCCTTTTTGGAAGAACTTTTTGTATATTTTACAGCCTCAACTAACTTGTTTTAAAGTTGAAAAAAGCCGACGCTGGAAAACCCATTCTCGTGCCAAAACATAAACAATAACACGTTGGTCATGCAGAGCAGATACTACAAAAGCCCAAAAGGCTGTAGAGAAATACAAAATGCACTTTTTGAATTTCACAGGACAAAGAAGATTCAGGAAAATCACGTGTTACTGCTCTAAGTTTGCATAACAAAATGTCAAAGTTGGAAACGGGGCTATACACAGCATTTTGGGAAGATATCTTGGTCCAAGTAAACAAAGTTTACTTTGTCTAAGTTTGCATAACAAAATGTCAAAGTTGGAAACGGGGCTATACACAGCATTTTGGGAAGATATCTTGGTCCAAGTAAACAAAACTAGTGAAATTCTGCAGAACCCTAGATTGGACATGAATACAGCCGCCTCAGCACTGATGTCGCTTACAAGCTTCATAAGAACAAGACGGAATAGCTTTGAAGAATATCAGGTGAAAGTTGCTGAGTTAGCTGGTTCTGACTGCACAGGATATGAGAATACGCGAATACGCAAAATAAAGGTGCGTTTGTCACCTCTTAACTGTGCCCAAGCACCAGAAGTTGAGCTTACCCCATCAGAAAAATTTCGAACTCAGAATTTCCTTGCTATCATAGATCAATTTGAATCATCATTGCGGCAGAGGATTGAGGTATGCAAACTAATTGATACTCGGTTTCTCAGCAAGTTGAATACACTTAGTAATGAAGAGATAATTGCAGCAGCTCAAAACTTAGCAGAAACATGTAACAATGACTTAGACGATCAATTGGGAAATGAACTGATTCAGTTCAAGTTTTTTTACCATGAGTTTGAAAAAAATGACGACGAAAATGAAAGTCATTAGTCAGGAGAGGTGGATGTATAAAGTCACCTTAGAAAAAAATGTTTAAGGTTGTTTTCCTAATATTGAGATTGCCTTAAGAATGTACCTGTCACAAATATGGTCACAAACAGCAGTGGAAAAAGGTCATTTTCAAAATTGAAGTTGATCAAAAACAGGCTAACAACCGCCATGTTAGAAGACAGGCTCAACGCTTTAGCTTTACTCAGCATTGAAAGTGACATTTTAAGACAACAAAATTATGAAGATATTATAAGTAGCTTCATTAGAACGTAGGCGTAAATTATTTAGCCATTAAGATTATAATGACACTTTCGTTGTAGTTAAATTGTTTGGAAAAGTTCTGTATTTGAATTAAATAATATATTATGTATGTTGTATAGGTTAAGTACATTTTGCTTGTTCATTACATTCCTTTTTGTTATCTTGCATTTTACATTTTTTAACATGTTTACTTAAAATTACGATATGTTATTTTTAAAATCGTAATACATATATTTGCATATTTAGAAACATAGACTTATATTCTTTGTTAATATCACAGTTGTTCATAGCAATATTAATAAATCATGTTAAATACCATTAAGGTATATTACCTTAATGATGTTCATTTCTTTTCATTTTTACCATCTCATGAATTCATCAAATTCTAAATACTGTATTGCAGGGGTCGGCAACCTTTTGTTGTAAAAGGGCCAAATATTTTATGTGGGGATTACTGCGGGCCGCACTTGAGCCAAAAAGGGCCAAAATCTTATTTTAACAACCAAAAAAAAAAAAGGAAAATCTTAAGACGCCCCGCGGGCCGCACCAAAACGCTTCGTGGGCCGCGGGTTGCCGACCCCTGCTGTATAGGAATGTCGTACGTAAATTTTCTATAATTTAATAATAAACTTAAAACATTTATTTTTAAATTTTTAATTGGATAATTGCTGAAAATGCGGTTTTTGTAGATTATTTAAAAAAAAAAAATATTTTGTCCGGTAGGGCCGGCGCCACAGGTTCAGCCTAGGGCCCACAGATCCTAAATACGGCACTGATGTAAAGGCAACAGTTCCACGAAGCAGAATGAGTCTAGTAAGATTCTAAGGACCTTTACATGGACCACGAGATGCAGCAGTTCCATTGAGCTGTGGGGTGACAAGTAAACTTTAATCATTTGCATATCGAATGGTAAGGTAGTTGCCCATTCAAATTGGACGCTTCTTTCAGGGCGATTTTTTTCTGTTATAGAATGAATGATCATAAGTCTTCAGAGCATCATCATCACAAGTGTTCCTATCTCGACTCCAAAACAAGGAATATTTTCATTTTCAATTACACTCTATGATTAGCTTCTCAGCATTCGGGCTTCGCCTTAACGTATATAAATTTCGGATTTTTATACTTCGTTTAGTCATACAGATTACAGAGGTTCGATTACTACTAAAACAACGAAATTGCAATCTTATTCTGATCTTTAAAACATCGAAGCAGCTTCAGCTAACAGAAGTTCGGATTTGTGAGATAATAATGTTATATAGCGTATTAAACGTCACTAATTTATTAATTAACTTATAATAGACAATATTTTTGGTATTAAATATATTAGCTATTTAAATGATAAATATTTTTACATATAGTTTTGTAGTTGTATTGTTCAGATTATTGACATATTCCTTACATTAATATACCAGTTATTCTTGATAATCGTTCCGTCATTCATACGAAGAGAAGATTAAAAGAGATTTTTCTATACTTTAAGAAGAATTTGGTTCAAATTAGATCGAAAACTTGATCATTTACATGTACATTTTACATCCTGTACATCATTATTTTACATGTGTCTATGGTATTTATCCGGTTTAATGAATGGTCTATTAGGCACTGGTAGAGTCATAATTTGATTGGTGAATCATTATTACCCGTGAAGGACGAATTCGCATCCTCCTTTTCATCCATTGTGAACGAAGAAGGAGAAGAAGGTTGCAATGACTTCTCGAATCTCCTTCTGTGATTATACAAAGACGATCTTCATCAACTGCAGAGAAAGAAATCCACCCACGCTGTGCTGTCGCCGCCACTACAGAGGGGGAAAGTGAGCTCATCGCATCGAACGGATGAATAATAGCCGTGGATTTACAATCACTGTCATTCGAGACGACCGAGGTTCAAGTAGGGGCTGTGATCTTGCTGTGCGATTAGCAGCACGAAAGGCGTATTAAGGAAGGGATTATTGTCAGAAGAAATCAAATCGCTTCAATTGACATCATTAAAGCGCTTTGGCTAATCCTAAAGGAAAGAATCACTTCAAGTGGAAATCTTAGGAAATCTTATCAGCTGTTACAGTATGACGCTCAGTAACTAATGGGTTGATGCTATCAGATCCCTATTGTTAAAGAAATAAAAGGATTTAGCAACATTTTGAGGATAACTACACTATATAATAACTTACAGTTCATTTCATTCAAATCTTAATCAACATTCTCTCAATTGGAAATAATCTGTTGATTCTTCTCTAGAAGACCCAATTTTGAGCTGAAAGGTTTGAGACAAGAGAAAAGATTCTGTCAAAGCCATGTGACTTCCTCAAAATTATTTAGAATTGTAGCCATATAATCATTTCGAGACATCTTGTATGTAAAAAACATTTCTTTGCGTCATTCTGTAGGGAGTAAGTATATCTCACCCCCACCAAGTCCTTGTTTATGGCCAAGGAATGACAGAAGTAGAAATTACTTATTTTCCATCTATTTAGATAACAGTTTTAGATTAGTATTTAGATGTAATCAATCATTTTTCTGTTTTTCAGGAAATTATTAAATATTTTCTACATTAACAAAATATTAATTTCGTTTCTTCAAAAATAGATCTGAACTTGAAGATTATATTGAATTTCCAGTTCAAAGACATACGCGAAAATAAAATTTCTTGGACCGATTGACAAACAAGTGAATACAAATAGATACAAGTCTATCTGTCTATTTACATATAGATAATATATTTACATATACCTCTAATTGCCTTTTCAAGTTTTATAAATATAATGGTATAGAATCCTTTTTATTATTACTTGTCGGAATTCTTTTTAAAAGTCTGTTATTATTTCAGTGAAGTTTCTAAACTATCTTCCAAATGGAAATGCTCTCGCAAGAAATGTCTGAGACCAAAAAACAAAACTTTTTTTTTCGTGCACATGATACGTTAGTTTACAAGTTGAACAATAAACTGAATTATTGATTGTGGGTTAATAAAAAAAAAAAAAAAAAAAAAAACCGATTTTATAAAATGATTATTTACAAAGAAGAACATGATTAGAATAAGTGAAAAAGTACTTTTTTAGGCTTCTGAAAGACGCCTTATATCCCCGGTTTGATCATTCGGTGGACGCTTAATGTTGTGAAATCGGGATAAAAAAAAACCTTAAATATGATGGTGTAAATATTATTTCTTTATTTGAAAATACGCATTTCACTACAAAGTTGAAAACAAATAAATAGCAGAAAAGAAATAATATTAAACGAAAATACAGTTTTCTTACTTTTCTTAGAAAGGATACAATCATTTTCAGGGTAGAATGAGATGCAATTTTCAAGTAAATAACATAAGTGATTCAGTTTTTCTTCATAGTAAAAAAAAAGATAATCAATAATTAATTTTAAATAGATGAATTAAATTACATTTTTGCTAGAAAGAGGTCAATAGTCAAACTCAGTGCAAGTTTGGTTATGATTAATTATTGTTGCAATTAATAAAATTGTTTTAATTAATAAAATTATTGTTTGTGTGGGAACATATACGCAGTCAGGATATCAATCTAGGGTGGGATTAGTATTACTTATGTAAGTTCCAGCCAAAAAACAGCATCAGTCATACGACATCTAAGACATCTGGAAATTTCGTTTTGTACAATATGAGTCAATTAAAAGTAAAAAGGAAAAAAAAACCGGTAGCGAATCTGGACATTCCAGCTACCCTGGGGAGGGGGAAACTGAAGCCGCCTTCGCCCTTCTCTTCCCCCGTGGTTGGTCCCTGTGTGGGACGAAATAACGTAATCTAATTATGAAAAGTTTAATACTAGGGTAAAAAATTAATTACCTTCAGAGAATTTATAATGGTTTATTTTTATTTTTATTTATAAGCTTCTAATTATTATTATGCGTCTAAGAATATGATTATAATCAATAATGATCAGCGTTTTATAGAAATCAATCACTAATAAAAATGGAAATAATAATTTGCAATTAAAATAAATGAGATAATTTTTTTCACTAAAATTCTTTTACCAATAAGCTTATCTTTAATCGAAATTACAATAATCAATAAATCTGGTTTGTGGGTGTTAATTTGATGACTACATAAATATCAAAAGTTTGACAGCTATAGAAGTAGAATGCCAATGTTCCAATTTGTAAAGGATTAGGCCAGCCCAGAGGCAATTGCAGTGATATGTCGAAATGCAGATCTTTAATTTTAAAATCAACAGATTTACAAGACAAAATAAGTTTAAAAAGCAAAAATGCATAGAATTTAACTTTGAGTTCATTGAATTAAAATAAGAAAAAAAAAAAACTTCTGATGAACGAAAAATGAAAATTAAGTAAAAACATCATAACTTATTTTTTAATATTACTTTTTAAATTTTAATTTTGTTCTAAAATAGCAAAAATATTAAAATTGCTGTTAACTGTTAGAGCAGCAGGGTGTTAGGGGTCAGTTGCAACGTAAATACTCATTGAAAACTTGCTTAGAAATCCCATATGTTTTGGTTCCGCATCGAAATATCTGGTCTATGGTAAAGATGACGTGTCCAATTTTGCCGATAATTTGCACGCAACAGTTTCCTGTGTCGAGCGCAGGTAATTGCGGGGGTGTTGCTTAGAAATGGGTCCGTTATAAACTGAGGAAATCTCGACAGCAAAGAACAGGTTTTAACACACGAGTAGGAGTACAGTGATCATTCATTAATTATGCGGTCCAATCAACTTAGCCGTAGAGTTCCTTGAAAATTAATATTCATATACTATAAATTAAGAAGAAGAACAACCGATATAACTGGACTCACATTCAAGAAATTTATTATAACTGCTATTTCATGGTGAATACGCGATAGATCTCTGTGTAAAAATTAAAATCACGATATGTAAATTAATACAAGTTTACCTACGACTTTAGGAATTTTAACATAAAATTATATTAAAGCTGTGACTTTTGAAAACTTTAACAAGGCTAAGAATACGAGTCTGTAAATGCAAGCAGATCATAAAGAAAATACTAGGTCTGTTCTGGCTGAAAAATCTTGATATGCCATTAGGCATATTTTGTTGGATGAAGTATATCGGCGGGAAGAAAACTGTTTGAGCTTGTGGGAATTATAGAAATAATAAGAGAAGAAACAACATTAAGTGTTTCTAATATAGATCTTCTTGTTATAATTATATATATTGTATATTATTGTTGTAATATTTATAAATTATTTTATTTTCTTATCTTAAAAAGAAAGAAAAAAGAAAGAAAGAAATTAACTTTGTTCAAATCATAAGATCAAATATAATGTTACCAAGAACATAGGACACCTGATGAAAGTTCAACATTGAAAGACAAATAATTAGTGATTATTATTCAATGCATAACTGATACTTGGAGAGAATAGTGTAATACATTCATAAAAATATTAAATCAAGCTTTATTGACACTGGTAGGATATTCCGATGCATCAGAAAACTCTTGAAGCCAAACTAATGTTTGTCGGATATTCGAATCAGGTAAAAGAATAAAATGAATTTCTGGCAAAAAAATAAATAGAAGAATTATGTTCCATTGAACATACGGAAACTTGCTTTCCAAATAGAGATGGGTTGAATTTTATCTATTATTTGCTAAATAAAATCTGTTACAAAAGTCGTCAATATTTCAGTTGTCTTTTAATTTCAAAATCATTTTCCAATTTTTCTCCTTTGTGATTAGTCGAAAGCTTTTATTTTGATAATTGTTGAACTAGGTACTATAATAAGCATGAATTTGGAAATGTGATTTTGATATGGTGCAAACGAGATATTAAAATCTTCAATTTTAATGTAAATGCAAAATAAATGAAGAAATCAAAATATAAATAGCGAAGCATTGGAAATTTCTAAAATGTCTGCATACGTTAATGGAAAAAAGAAATCAACAATTGCGATAAAAATCCATTTACAAAGAAAACCGGTTTTGAGATTTTCGCAACTTGTTCTATAATTGCAACGACTTGTATGGAAAACAGAAGGATAGCACAACTAATCAGAAAAGTACAGCAAATTTTCAAATTAAGATTTTTTAAAACTAGCTAAAAGAGTGATCAATGAATCTCTGTGGGAGATGCGGAAGAATCCACAGATAGATAGACTGGTCATTAATATCATTCAGACATTTCCGCTACGATTTGCCTCAAACATCGCTGATAATTGAGATCCTTAAAACTCATTTGGAGGAATATAAGTGTCTAACCTGGAGGCTAATTTAACCATTAAAATATTTGGTTTTATATTATGGAATTTGGTGGGAATTGCTAAATTCTTTTTTAAACACCAAGAAAGTAGTATTTTTAAAATTTAATTACAGTTTTTAAATATTTCTTAAATATATATCGCAATAAATATTTCTTAAATATATGATGGAAACTGTCTAGTACGAATTACGACTAGCAATTTCTTTTTTTGGTAAACAACTAAATTGATAAAGCAGGATTGTTGGAGAACACGAAAATCATCGCCCGGTAATTCCACTAAACACTGCTTTTATGGGCAATTTTTTCGAGGAAGCGCGTGACTGAAGCAAAGAGGAACTGATAATAAAAAAACACTAATAACAATTCTGATGACGTGAATATACTGTACAATATATTGCTTAATTTTTCGAATGACAATAAAAAAACGGATTTTACATTACAGTTTTTACGTGAGTTAATTAACTATTTACAGATTTGTAATTGTTTTTTATAATTGTAAGAATTAAATTGAGATGCTACTAACAAATGTCGTAATGATAATTTGGATTCTACGTCTTTTCTTGTGATGGAAAGGATCCGAAAGTAGAAATGAGTTATTTCTGTAGCAGATGGAATGTTCCAATGAAACAGATGCCATGTGGACATTGAAGCTTAATCCTGAAATCCCTGCTTGGTTGGACTAACACGCAATAGCCGTAAAAAGCGTCTCCTTGCCCCTTGTGGCACACGCCGTGGGCAGAGAAACACCCACACAACTCTCCATTCCGGATAACGGGACGACTTCGTTGCTCAACCCGACGGGCGTCAATGACATACTATGAAAGATAATTTGGATAAACACGATCCAATAGAATAAGTGCAGCTTTAATTACATATCTTTGTGTGTGGCTTTTTTTGTGTTATTGCTATTTCCTATAGACATTTGTTCCTGAAAAGGAAACAACTGAAAGTGAGTAAGAAATAGACTCGATCAAGGAATTTTGGATTATTCGTATCTAATAACTTTATAGTATTTGACTAACTATGCGATTAATGATTATATTTTAATAACATTGAAAACGAACTATCGAATATTTAATATGATGAACATCAGGTCACTCAGTTTCGTAATCCTACTTTCATGTGATTTTCTACAGTACTCATCTGCACAAATTAGCATCAAGTGATTATATTTGCTTCTAGTTAAAGTATTTAAAATAACAGATGGTTAATCAAAGTCATCTTGCAATTGGGATTAAAGTGGCTAATTTGCAAAGTTGGTGCACCAGTAATTGCATTCATCTGCTTTAAATCTATTCTGTATTTCAATGAGACATAATATCGAAATATATTCTACTAAGGTTGTAGCTGAAGTTTACTTGAAATACTGGTGTTATTAAAAAAAAAAAAAAAAGTTGTTGCAAGCACTATGTAAATAGGGACAAAGGATCCTTGAAAATGTGGCCCATCGCCATCAACAGTAGACAGGCATTGTTAGAAATAAGCTTAGATGGAAATTTAATATCCTCATCACGTCCTTGTTTTACACATTCAGTACATCCTTAGATTCTTTACAGAACCTGTCTTGTTGGCATTTCTAGCATACTAGTTCCATCCCACCCACTCCAAAGACTGTCTGGAAGTTTGATATTTTTTTCTTTTTTCACAAAGTCATCCTGAATAGCTGGAATTCTAGAATTTTCAGGATGCAAAGTTAATTAAATTTATAATGGTACAGGTTGACATTCGAAAATCAGGCAACCTCCGGACCTGAGGAGTGCCGGATTTTTTATGGTTATATATGCTGTATATATTTAACAGAAAAATGACTGCCTGTATAGTCCCTTAAAGAACGAAAATTAAACACTAAATGAAAAGCAAATGAAATTTTAATGTTCACCAACTAAATAAAACAGTTCTACAGAATTGTAGAACTGAATAAAATAGTTCTACAGAATTTGCGAAATCCATGCCGGAAATCTGAAGGAACTGGATTATCGATTACCGGATTTTTGAATGTCAATCTGTAATAGATTTTATGAAGCAGAATAAGAAAGATATATAAGTATAATATATTTGTACAGCCTTCACAAACTATGATGTGGCTTCTCTAGTGGTTGCAGCGTATAGCATACATTATTTGAAAAAAAGGGACAGTGAAAATATTTTGCCAGTTGCCAATCACCTAAAAAACATATCTGCTAAAAAAAATATCTTGAAAACTTGAAATGAAAAAGCCTCTAGTGTCAAAACAGTGACAATTTATAAAGAATACTTATGTTTTACGAAGCCTAATAACATTTATGAAGCTCCACGCTTAATTTGGCAAAGATATACTTGCAATAGCCAATAAGAAATCCGTGAAATAAATTCCTTATAAAACACATCAGATTATTAATATATTGAGTATTATTTAAGTAACCTACATTCAACTAAAGTGCAACAACAAAGGTGGACCCCCCCCCCCCCCAATCCACATATATTCGCTTACTTCACTCTAGGACATCGCCGTCAACCAGATAGATATTGAAAACTGAAGTGTTCCGTAAACTCTGGTCTTGTCTGGTGAAACAAACTGCAGTTTCAAAATTTGCTGTAGAATTTAATTGCTAGTATTTAATAACTTGTAAGTTATTTTTCTAGTTTATGTATCTATCTAATTCTTGTGAGGTTGAATCAAATCCATTGAAAATTTAGAATCCTACTATTCATTTTTGCACTCCAGCTTTCATTCTGGGAAAAAGAAGACTGAAGTTCCTTTCGGCAAATGCCAGAAATTGAAATTCTTAGCACGAGGTTATTAATTTCATTTGGATTTCTGAGCTCAATGATAAGAGAAAATGTTAGCAAAGGCTAATGCTGATAATAATAACATTACCTATCGCTTTGACCTGTGTCACATCTCTTCAGCATATTTTTTATGCTTGCAAAATAGATTAAATTGACTGAATTCAATCAGTCGCTTATGACTGTTCCTAGTTCATTATAACAAAGCGAAATTACTTTTAATAATGTTACAAGGTATGAGATCTATTATTTAACATCTGAGATATGCGAATCCTTTGAGATATCTGTAAAGTTGAATGCAAATTGGAAGATTTAATATGTTTAATTTTTTTTTTGTAAAATATTTATCAGTTAATTTTGAAATTATTGACTTACGAGCAATCTGAAGATGTGAAGGTATAGCCATTCAAAAAGGTGGAGAATTACTAGTCTAACAAAAAGATGCCGAAGTTTCCATTAATTATCACAATTATGCATGAGTATGAATCTTCTTGGCTGTCCAGGTGGTGTCGCGTCCTTGCTGGCGTTTCGTCTTTAGCTGTCAGAGATATCCTCAGAGTTTGAGATCTATTATTCATCTGGCTTCCTTTCTTCACTGACGGAGGTTATAAACACCTCTGGGTCTTCTGGCAAGTTAGGATATGTTACACACAACAAATTTGAAATGTATATTATAAATTCAATTTCAAGTAAGAATATTTGCATTGTATGTAATTCTGATACGATACGAATCAAAAAATCAATTTCAAAGGATATAATTTCCTTGGCTATCCGATCATCATTGTAGCTTAAATGCAAATAATAACAATTAATTACTTAGGCTAATCTCAAACAACTGAACTGCAATGAGAAATATTACTTTCAAAAAAATAAGAATCCGACAAGAATTTTATTGAAATATCATCATTACAGTATTTCAGGTTTTTGTATTATCTTGGCTAATATCGTTACCACATTAGCAGCCCTTTGACATTTAAAGTAAACAATAAATAAAGATGGAAACTCAGAAGCAGGATACATTCTATAATTACCTTTAATATCTCAGTAATATTAGGTTTTTTTGTCATGGGGTAAAAAAAAACCAAATAGCCTTAACACACATTTCTGACAGTTGTAATGCAAATAAGAACTTCTGAAAAGAGATATTGTCTTTGAAAACAGTTATCTAATCTGGGCAGCGATCTGTTGGGTGGGAAACAGACACAAAAGGGTGAATCATCTTCTGTTGAGGATCCTCTACTCCCACATCTCTTATCCGTGGGAGACAATTGGCACACAGTTGGACTTAAATAAAAGAACAAGTACCCAAAACGGGAAGACTAACATAAATAAACCGACTTCTCAAAGACACCCACATCTCAGACGCTTTTTGTCTCGTTTATGTGAAGGAAAGTACACGAATTAACACTCACTGTCGTAATCAGCTACTCGTAAAATATAATATACGACCACTAAATTCAAAAACGGAAAAAAAACCTTAAATGTCTAAGAAAGCATTAGGCTAAGCTTTACAGCACTTCCTCTTATAATGACATTGAAACTTCGACTCCTAAAAAATAAAAAAATAATTTCAATTTATTTTAAAATTATCTTACATAAGAAAGTACTTGGAATTTTCTTTTACCACAACAATTACAGAAATTACAGACGGAGATGATTTCAGTTCAGAATTTTTTTTTTACAAAAAAGCATGTTGGTATACAATATTTAATTCTGGGATATAGAATTCGTCTGAAAAAAAAATAGGAGATTAATAAAACTACTGAAAATATGAATATCCCAGGAAAGAGGTCGAAATTCCAGAAACTTTTTCCCAAATGGAAGAAGAAGTGGAAGCTAAAAATATAATTTTAATAGAATATTTGTTTTTTGAGAAGATTCTACACCAAAATACTTTCTTAATGATATGAGTCAGGTATAGGATAAACTGTGCGCATTTTTAATGTAAGAAAATCATTCAGTTTCATTGAACTCGGCAGTTCTTCTATGAAGAACAAAAAAGATTAAGAATGATAAAGATATCAGAAATGTTTGCTGATTGACTTTCAAATATGCATTGCCTCGAAATTTGTCAGATTCTAGTCATTGAACGTAGTAAAAACCTTAGACAATAATACTATTTTTCATTTTGAAGCCTAAATGTATTAAAGTAAATGAGATCTTAGAAACTTGCAGCCGCTTTATTTTATTGCAAAAGAAAACTGACATAAGTTTCCTACATTATAACTTCCTCTTGATTTTTATCAATAGGAAGAAGGGTGATGACAAAAAAAAAAAAAAGAATTGAGAATAGCAACTGCAGGATTAATAGGGATAAACAACACTGCAATATGCTGATTTATTTTAATTTTTAAATAAAGTCTTTCCATGTAATATTTTTCTTAGGCTTGTTAAGCGAGAAAAGGTTTGTTTCAGAATTTGCTTTTAATTTTAAAATTTTGTTTTTGTCATTTTAAAAGTTAGTTATATTATTCTCCAAAGTTTTAAATAATATATTTCTCTTCCTTTTATCACTATATTTGTGCAGGAATTAATACAATATTTTGGTGAATATGACTTCTTGGGATCATTCTTCATGGTTCAATATTTCAGCAAACATTGTTGTATAATTACCTCATATTGTTTGTATTGTGTTATTCGTATCGTATTAATAATATCAAGATTGTAAATCCTAGCTCAAAAATATACTGAAAAATATCGAAATTATATATTAAACTTAAGTTACAGCTTCCAATTATCTGATGAGTTGTAGCATCATGATACCTGTTCAATGTTTTAACAGTTTTTATTCATAAGAAAATCATTTTAAAGGTTCTTTTGTTTTTTTTTCTTCCCAATTGCAGTTGAGAGTTTACGGATGGAAACTTGATGCTGTATCAGATAAGTTAATCACAGTTGAGTCACTATTTAATTATAAACATTTTTACTATGAATCAGTTCTTTTATTTCATGTTCTACAAGACAATTAGTTAACGGATGATAATTTTTAATGACTCGACTCAATTAATACAAACAACAGAAAAACGATTAGAGAACAGAATATTTATTATCATCGAATATCAACGATCTATTTTAGTTGTTGTTTTAAGTGGACCCCCCTAGTGATGGAGGGAGAATTAAGGTGTTCCAAGGGAGGGGTAATGATTGAAGAGAAGTAGGTGGAGGAATTTGCCTTCCTGCTTTGGGTGGAAATAAGTTATTGACCTTATCAATAACTCTGCAGGTTTCTAGAAAAGTTTCATCAGTAATTTCAGTGCATCAGTGAATATTTTTTTTATTCTGAAATGAAATGATATTTGAAGAGATACTTCGAGTAATGTAAAATTATTTGAAAATATTCCCTCAAATAATGACTTTTCTATGAAATACTTAAATTATAAGAAAAATCTACAAAAATAAATACTTAGAAATAAAGAAGAAGAAAAATATTGTCGATAATCTTAAATTTATCTTCTTAAAAATTAATCTACTGGAACTGTTTTTACTGTGATTTAAGAATTAATATATTTATTCGGAAATTTTCAAATAATAGTGAAGACATCGTGAAAAAGTTATGATACAATTTAAGTATATTATGGAATTAGGGGAGACTGGGGTCAATTGTAACAAGCGATCTGTAGCCTGAGCAAACTTTCATTAAATCCCAATTTTTGGCATGGGGATTCGTCTTATACACAAGAATGATTCACCGAAAAAAGACATCGGCCATTCATTTTGTTCTGAAGATAATTACAAAAACATCGTTTTTACTGCTAAAAGTAAATTTCCTTAGTCATACTAATTATCAACTGCAACCAAATGTATTAGAGATAAAAATGTGACAAATATATATAAAGAAGGCACATAGAAATGCTACATTTCTGTGTCACAAAATACGCTATGGCTGTATACTGCGCTAAATAATTGAACACCACATGTGAATTGAGCTGTTGGGGATGATTGTAACATTGCTGATGGGGACAATTGCAACAGCGTTACAATTGAGCCCATTCTTTATATTTTTGTTTTTAGGCCAATATTTTGTGTACATAGGCCTATATTTTAAAAATTAAATTATATAATTAAATTAAAAAACATTAAATTACAGTTTAAAGTGGAAAAATAATAGGAAATCAAACGTTGCAAAGCCTGATGAATAAATAAAGATATAAATACATGATTAATTAAAAAATATTAAATATTATCCCACTCATTTTATTTACATGAGCCCAACTCATATTTATTTAAAAGCCTATTGAAGTATTTATAATTATACAGGGTGTTTCAAAAATACACGGCATAATTTCAGGTATGTATTTCCCACATGTAGACAATCAAAATAGTTCATTACAACATATGTCCGGAAATGCTTCATTTCCGAGTTATGGCCTTCACAACATTGAAAATCGTTCCGCCGGTCGTTGCCATTACAGAAGATGTTCAAAATGACCACCTCCTGCTTGAATACAGACCTCACATCGATGTCTCAATGACCTGCGAACACGATCCCACACTCCAGGAATGTTGCGTATGTCCTCAGAACGTGCCACAATTCGATTCCGAAGGGATTCCAAATCAGGCACCGGAGACGAATAAACCAATGATTTTAAATGGCCCCACAAGTAGAAATCGAGAGGGTTCAGATCAGGTGAGCGTGGAGGCCAAGCAATTGGGCCACCTCTACCTATCCATCGATCAGGAAACGTTCGATCCAAGTACCGGCGAGCCGTACGACTGAAGTGTGCAGGAGCGCCGTCATGCAAGAAGTGAGCGTGCTGACGATCGATCAGTGGAGTGTCGTCATAAACATGAGGTATGGTGTTTTCCAGGAAGTTTGTGTACGCCTGCCCCGTAAGTCTGTTTACAAGTACATGGGGTCCAACTAATCGATCACCAATGATACCGGCCCACATGTTGAGGGAGAACCGCACCTGGTGATGAGATACAACAGTTGCATTTGGGTTTTCATACGCCCATACATGCTGATTGTGGAAATTTGTTATGCCATCTCGTGTGAACTGTGCTTCATCTGTAAATACGAAAAACGTTCCGGTGATTTTCAATGTTGTGAAGGCCATAACTCGGAAATGAAGCATTTCCGGACATATGTTGTAATGAACTATTTTGATTGTCTACATGTGGGAAATACATACCTGAAATTATGCCGTGTATTTTTGAAACACCCTGTATAATTATTATATACAAAAACAAAAGCAACAATATCAAGAGCACTGCAAGTAGGGATATCTACATGCCAAAACGGAAAGACAAAGGGACGGTCAAAGAAAAAAGACTCATCAAAATAACTCTGCAAGAAGATTAAGACTAGTAATAAGGCTGCAATAGATTCCTCAAATGAAGAAGAGGAAACACTTTACTTAGTGCGCTGTGAAGATTACAGAAACAGCAAATCCAATGAGAAATGGGTTCAGTGCCAGTCTTGCTCTAAATGGGCACATGAAGATTGCACTCCTGGTGAAGCAGTATATTACTGCCAAAATTATGATTCTGATGATGATGATTGAAATACAGAACATTGTAAACAAAAAATAACCTTGGTATACTGTATTATCTCAATTATACTTCCTTCTGCTATCTGTTACAATTGCCCCCTACTACTGTTACAATTGCCCCCGATTTGGGGTCAAATGTAACAGTTGTAGTGTATCCATTTAAACATATTTTTTGTCACTTTTATATCGGTTTGACGAGTTGTCAATTTTTGTGTAAGTCCACCTAATGTTGAAGAAACCTCACATACTTTTCATTTCTGTATATGTCTGATTATTTTCTTGAAAAAAAAAAATATTAGTGAAAAATGTTACAATTGACCCCGGTCTCCCCTACATTTAATTGCGATATTTTTATTAAAACTAATTGGACTTTTCAGAAAATATTTAACGTTTACAGTTGTTGGCGGCCCCTAAGTTATAGCTTGCCAGTAAAACATAGGGGACCGCTCTTGCTTTTATGCTTGCTGGATGTCACACTCTGTAGTGGCCAAACGGTTAGAGATATTAGAATGAAATCTTCACCATTGTGTTCAGCATCAAAAAGTAGGTGATCATGTCCAAAAAAACAGACCTCTAGGACCTCTCCCTGACCGAATGTTGTGGGGTCAAAAGTCGGTGCTTCAATACGTTTTTCTTTTATTTTATCTGAGCAACCGTTTGTCTGGCATAAACGTGACCACCACCACTAATGTGTTCAGAAGGGTCGATATTGGGGGATGTCTATTGCCGTTTTCCTCTTTATCGGAAGCGACCACTTTTGATCCCCCAACTTCCGTTTTGCTTTAAGCGTCCATTAGGTTCATTGTAACCGCTGGTTAGGTTCACTCTACTTTTGTTTATAAAATTGTGCATATTAAGGGGCCGCTTTGCTTTTGACACTGTCTAAAAGCATTAACTATCTTGTTATATCGATATAGATTCAATTCGAATCATTTCACTAGTTTTTTGTTTCTGTTTTTCTTTAACTAACAAAAATAAAAAAAAAAAAAAAATAAAACAAATAAAGAAAGAAAAAAAGAAAAAAGAGAAAAAAGTAAGCCATAGGACTCTTTTTCAAACAAAAAAAGAAAAGTGAATATGTTGTAGATAACGTCCTGCAAAAAAATCAATTTGTGAGAGAGAGCTATTTCGAATTTTGAGAAAAGAAAATTTTAGCAGCACATATTTAAATTAAAAAAAAAACAAACAACAACCCTAAAACAAAAATATAAGCTTCTTAAAACTATGGTCTCTAGTTTAATAAGAATAGGCTATTGGTGAAATAGATAGTAAAGGTGCAGCCCTGCATATCCCAGAAAAAGTATAGATAGAAATAGTTATAGCAATTCAAGCATTATAATGGATTTCAAACATCTTTAAAGAAAATTAGTTAAGAGGAACAAAAAAGCGCAATTACTATTGTAACAAGCGCGCTTTCTCATAACGATGGGTTAATATCTGAATAAAAACCAGAACAAAAACCACTAAATCTATAAAAAAAAAATAATAAGAAAATAAAAAAAGATGTAAAAATGTAATACCTAACCAAGTTCCACATCGCTGAAAAGAATGTAGAAATTATTTTTATAAAAAAGAAAAATTCTATGTGATTATGCGGAGACCACAAGGTGAATAAAACTAAGAACATATTTGAAAGTGAAGAATCGGATAAAATTAAAATAAACCAAATTCTTCCACAATCTTCTTTCTTTCCATATCAAAAATATTAGATAGAAACACACTCTTCCATACATTGCATTAGTATTAAAATAT
>JAFIDM010009631.1:54874688-54900614 GCA_023159025.1 Thereuonema tuberculata
ATATTTTAATACTAATGCAATGTATGGAAGAGTGTGTTTCTATCTAAAATTAAAATAAATGTTGCTATGAAGAATTCAGTACAATATCTTTGTAATTGTATGCAACCTACTAAATAAATAATAATAAAGAAAATAATAAAACAAGGTTGGCAAGGTCATCAAGTTCAAGAAAATTAAAAAACAATATTACAGATTCCGAAATAGTTTTAAAACCAGTTAAATACGAAATACAGAATTATATTTAAAAAAGGATGAAGAAATTGATTGATGTTCATGATGATGTTTGGAATAGTATAGTCCAATACTCTTTTAAAGATAATGCATAGACATAAGAACTTCGCAATTTAGACCGATGGTTGATCATTCATCAGTATCATATCAGTGGACTGAAAAAAAGTATAATCTTTTAAAATTTTGTTGTTGAGCTGATATTGCCAAATCTTTCTTAGTGAGAAATTCGAAAAGTTGAGGAAATAATTAACCTTAAGGAACCGAATTAACCAGTAGAACAGTAAACTTTGATGCACAATTTATCTTGATCAAATAATGCTTATAAGGAAGACCTTTGGGTTCGAACAAACAAATAGGCAACAAAATTTAGATGATGATCATTGTCTGACCCTTGAATTCCCTGGTGATAGTCGTTTTTCTGTAAACCTCTACAGTTGTTCACTAGAGGTTCTTCGCACAGGGACACGCTGAAGCTCGAAGAATCTGCCTCTCTTGGACTCTCTTGGACTCAAAGTGTCATTACTGCTTTCAAATGAATTGTTTTTCATGACCTTCATCACCATCATCGTACCTGTGTTCCAAGTTACGACACTACCCGTTTCTAAGTGGTTTTTCACATTTTTGAATGATCAAAGAAATTCAGAAAACATGCGAATGACTCGTCTTCCACACTAATACCATCTTCATGGCGCACTTTTCGTCGTAACATGATCTCAACCAATTTCAATATATCAGCTGGGTTGATCATCTATCTTCGAACCATTTTTTGCTTCACTACATAACAACCTTAAGTAATGGGATACAGGCATCTTCACAGTCTCGACTGGCATAGTACCAGACCAGCGACTAGTGAGGGAACAGAGACCTCCACTGGACAAACTGCAGAGGTTTACAGAAAACGACTATCGCCAGTGATTCAGAGGTCAGAAAATGATCATCCTCTGAATTTTGGTCGTATTTTTTTGTCCGAACCCAAAGGGTTCCTTGTAAGTAGAAATTAAAAAAAACCCCAACTAAATGTTGATTTCTGAGGATTTTTAAATAAAGAAACTTTGCAGAAAACAGTTTTTTTTTTGTGTGTGTGTGTGTGTGAAAGATTAGATCGAGGAATTTATATCAACATTTTTATGAAATTATAACCATGAAGCTTTAGTATTGTTTAGCCTAAGGAACAGTTCCTTAACGGCAGAGGGGGTTAAATTATCTCTCTCTAAAGCATAAACTGCATTGTATATCCTGTATCTTCAAGTTGGTTATCAAAGTAGTTTTAATAACTAAAGTTTCATTTATATTGGAACTGTCACATTCGCCAAAATTTCTAGTGTTGGATGTATTCCTGAAGTATAAATATCTTTTCAGAAGTTAATTTCAGTCGCCATTTTATTCCGATTTAAGTATTACGTAAACTAGATATATGTTTAGCTAAACATAACCTAAGCTTAGACGGAGAATGCAGCTACTAGAGGGGGGGGGGGGGTCAATTTTGGGGGCGGGGGGGGGGGGGGGGTAAAGAGATCAAAATAATCGTGTTCATATTTTAAATTGGACCTTATAAAGAAGTATCATTCCAAATTTTACGGAAATCCAACGTGTAGTTTCAATGCTATGAGCCAAAAACAGACAAACAAAGTTAAAAAAATGTTTCAGCGGCCTGCTCAGTTAATTAAGGTAGTAAATACAATGAAATTGCTGTGTTTACATTCTTTAACAAGAATAATAATGGTTTAACAAACAACTTAGATAAACCGTCTTCCAAGTAGATTTTAATAAATATAGGTAGGATGATTCTTAAGGAAGGAGATGCACTACTGTGATTCCATTAGGACTACTGGCAATTTTGTAGGTTTTTTTGTAAGGTAAACTATAATTCATCTAGAGAAAAGGGAATATTTGTTTGTAGGTTTCGCTATTAGTAGAAAAGAAACGTGATGGGTGGATTCAGCACGATGTTTAATGGAAAGAAACGAGTAAAGTTATAATTGAAAACAAAAGCAACACAGATTCCACATTTCAGTACCAATTGCTTGGTATGTTTTCAAGCTCTAAGAAAACTTACGCCTGAATCTCTGATTCATTTTGTGGAACACAAACGATCCAATGAAAAGCAAAGCGCAAGTGCATTTCATTGGAATAGTTTCAGGAAACCTAAAATTGACAGATTAATATTTTTTTGATACTGTAACGATCAAATACAGTCCAAGATTTAAGTTTTCAAGTTTGTTTAATGAATGCTATCCTTTTGGATGAAAAGAATAGGAAGTAAATGTCAGAGCAAGTATTAAATACATGACGTAATTTAATTATCTACTTTGTTAAGATCGTCAGCAAAGTAAATCAATAGTTGCATCAATTAGTGCGTATTATATTTGGGTCATTTCTAGAATGAGGATCGGAAAATGAACTTTGCCTCAACGACTGTCAATAACTTATCAGGAAAGGAAGGATAGTGGAATGATAGTAGAATCAAATCTATTAGCAAAAACGATCTAAATATCTCATGGGAGATACAAAAATTATAGATACACTGATAAATAAAACTTCTGACAAAATCGCAGGACCCGAGAATAGGTATTCAAATATCGAATAATTGAGTGAACTTTTCTAGGTTAGCAATTGTAAAAAATATTTTGGATTTCAGAAAGATAAACATTACAGATGGTAATTAGTTGGATTGTTGGAAATTGGGACAACAACAGCTGCACAGGATTAAATGAAATGAAATATGATATTATGATGTTTCTTAAAAGAAAGCAAGTGTCTCCTTTTATCTTATGATCCATTATACAACACAATCTTGATAATCCGACATTTGCCAGTCCGACACATTTGGTAGTCCGACAAGCTCGCGAAGGCATATTTCAACTGTCACTCAGACAATAACCAAGTGTAAATCAAATATTTAGCTTCATAGTGACTTAGAACTCGAAATTATCTTTTAAATAAAAAAAGAATCGTCAAAATCGGTTAAGTATTAACTTCAGTAAGTGAGTGAACAAAAAGCAGGAATTATTTTAAATATGTATATATTATAAAACAACGTCATAATATTTTCATAACGTAGTTTTTATAATTTACTGAGGGTAAATATAGTAAATAATGTGTATAACATTTAAATTTTTTTATTTTTCCTTCTGATCATGGGTTATTTAGCATTGTTTAAAGGCACCCTTGGTAATCCGGAATCCTTTGTAATCCGACAACCTGTTGGTCCCATATCTGTCGGATTATCAAGATCGTGCAGTACAGCTGCTCGTTTGGATTTTATGGCGCTGAATCACCCCATGAGGAGCCCTAATTATGTATAAATAATTCTAAATGTTAAAAAAAAAAAAAAAGATTATCAGGAACAAAACTGGAAGAATGTGACATCCTACATTTCGACCTCGTAGCATCATAGTAATTCCTATCTGACTCGAGATGGGTTAGATTCGCAGACTGTCAGTTACAAATAAAACAGATTCAAGATTACTTCCACGAGCTTCAGTTATGCCACCGACTACTTGATTCTTTCCTCTTCAATGATTTTTTTTCATTTTTTTCCCCCTCCAAGTGCACAATGAAGTGAAAATTTCGACTATGTATAGGCAGATTTTTATCAACTTAATTTTGATCGAACGGATGAACGGATTTGTTGATCAGTTTGGTGATGAAGTCCTTTATGAAATCCTTTATCAGTTTGGTGATGAAAACGATGATTTCGTCATCAATTGGAAACGTACTATACTATACTGAGCTCAAGGAAGTGCTCAGCCATAACAGGCTGATGCTGGAGAATAGATGTCGAAAAACCAATTCCCATTAATCAGCATTTTAATTTAATTAATCAGCATTTAAGATTCGAATAGCAAACGATCTTACATGGAATATTGTAAAATTCATTGACAATCTTTCACTAATATGGTTAAAAATTACTTTGAGGCGAAATCAGTGACAAAGATCAATTAATATTAATACGACATGCTATAAATAAATAAGCTTATTTATCCGAACCAATACTGAATGAGGGATATTTTTAAGTTTACTTAGATTGTCTCGAATTTGAGCTCCATTGACAGTTCCTCCACAGAGAATTAGAAAGAGCATTAAGAGATACTTATCCAATAAATAGTTATTGAATGTTTAATGTTTTCATATATAAACGATCAGTGCAAAAATGACGGAAATTGGAATGTGTCGTTATTAGAGTGTGTTTTTTTATTCTTAACGTGCTGGAAAATCATGGAAAAGATTTATCAGCAAAGATCTGTTTGCTCTTGTACCAGTAAATTACACTAACTATCTGCAACATTGTCTAACTAACTATATTAAAGCTTCCTAGTTGTACTTATACTGCTAAAAACTTAACTGCAAGAGCTATCATTTCTTGTAGAAAGTCATTCGGCTTTAATACAGTTAATATTTTTGGATTTTTTTGCAGTTTATTTAATTTTTATTAACATCTATTTCAACCTAAATCTTTAAACAACTCTTCTTCCGTATTCTTTTATTTAGTAATTATTTGATTGTTATTACTTCTTTTTTACTGTTTCTCATGAGAAAATGAAGACCCACAAATGGCTGAAAAAGAAAATGAAAAGAACATAGGAAATAGGGGAAAAGAACAAAAAAGTGAAGCTGTCAACGGTTTTGTGATGCCACCTGAGAAGTTCAAGGCCCCCGTATATCATGAGCTCTTTCCGAATCACGGAAGTCTTATCGAACCTCTTCCCTTTCATTCGAACAACAATGAGTTCCATTCTTCGCAACGGTGCAACCGAAAAACGAACGGAAAGCCAAAGAGAAAGGTGATCTCGTCTCGGCCTAAGAGAAGACGACCTCTCGGCTTTTGTTGCAGCGCAGGCCATCAATGTTGACCTGTGGCTCACGGAAACCCAGGGGAAGGGGTGATAACCCTGAAATGGGGGTGGAGAAAGTGGAATGTTGAATAAGCGCGTGCCGACATTGAATCGTGAGTCGATATGGACTAATTGCAGTGGAAGAGGAAGAAAAAAAAAGAAAAGAGGTTTTCATCTCCCGTAGGGAAAATGGTTCTCATCTTCCATTTCGTTGGTTTTAATTGATTCATTAAGTCCTAATAAAACGTGGCTCCAAGCAAAGGATATTATTTGTGAAACAAACATGCAACAGTGCGAGAAATTCATCCATTCTAAATAACTGTCATTTTTAATTAAATGCTTCTTCTGAAATAAAAACTGAATCAATCATCAAGAACATTCTAGCATAAATAGATTTTGTTTGTTTGTTGTGTGTTTTTTTTTTATTTATTAATTTTGGTTTGAAAACCTTTCCAAAACCATAATTGTTTTATGAAAATTGAAGGAATCTTCCTTTTCATTTATATACATATTAAAATTTTAATAGAATTTTTATATCCAAGATAGGACAATTTGACGAGCAATATCAACTCCCGTTTTTCCGTCTTAACATGAACCTTTGCATTTTTCTTTCTTGTCTGATTCTTCTCATTTCTAAAGCAATAATTACTTTTAGGAAATAAAGTATGGGAACCTACAGAGAGTTTTCCTTCAATGAAAGGCAAGATAAACTAAAAAAAAGAGGGGGAGAAATATATAAGAAGAAAAAAGAAAAACCTTAAGATAGGAAATCTAATAGGAAATTTTTGTTTCACTTTGAGCAATTATTGCTAGGTAAAGTTCCACCCGCCATCTAAAAAAAAAATAATCTCTCCCACGATTCGTGCTTCGCAGAAGACCCACACGAAATGCTTGAAATGGCATACAGGGTCAAAGGCTTTTTAAATATTACAAACAAAATGGCTTCCAGTTCTCACTTTTTCAACTTTAAGTAGTATTTTAGTACTAATTGTTTTTTTTTTTTTAATCTTTTCTTTGTTAAATAAAAAAAAAGTTACATCGCTGACTATTAGTGTCATTATCAATTGTACAACAAGCTCCAAAAATTATGCACTTTTTTAAATAGTTTTTTCGACCAAGAAGCAACAATGGGGAAGTGGAAACAAGTCTTACAGATAGTTAGGAGTAAAAAAAAAAACAAGTCAATGACGAGTCCACAGGAGAAGGCTACTGCTGTGATGTGAAACATTATCACTCTCAATTGGAATGATCCTTTGGTTGGTTGATTTTCTGCAATCCAAAGAAAGATTATCAGAAGGAACGAAAGAAAGAAAGAAGAAGAAAAAAAAAACAGACAATAATGAATTGCTTCCTATTTCTCATACAGGAGTTAGAGGCGTGTGACACGAGATGGAGAAGTTGTTTTTAATCGACGGTTGTGAAGGTGGCAGAGCATTCAACCGCTCACATAAGACCTTTTCAAGTTTTTCATGTAAGTGTGAATCATATTCAGCATTTGCTCATGAAAAATGCACTTTAACGATTTGCACTTTTGACTATTCAAATTATTGTAAAAAAATTATATGTAATAAACTCTTTGCAAACATAATAAAAAAATTAAAGGAATGAATTTATTCATAAAGGAAATTTATTATGAATGAATTTGTATTGGAAAACAATAATTTTGCTGTCCAATACAAATTCATTCATTATTTGAATAATATTATCTTGAAATTAAAAAAATATTGGTCAGTCTACATTTTGACAAATTTCTATTTTCGGTTAAAATAAAAAAAGTGTCTTCCAACCAAAAACAAAAAATAAGACAGCAAGAAACCATGGAACTTTCTCTTTACGTATTTTAGGTATTACTTTTTTTTTTTGTAAAAAGTATCATTATCTTCCCCTTTGTTGGTCTATTAATAACAGTTTGAAATTGTTGTAAAATTAATTCACATAAATAAAACAAATTTTAAATTTATGTGAATTAATTTTACAACGTCCTAATTTAATAATGAATCTTTAAAAGCTTCATAGATGAGTATTTTTATTTTTTTAAGGAATTCATTTTTATAGGAAAAAGTTCTTTTTTAATAATACGCAGGTGGTAATGATCCTATCAGTTACACTACCAGTATTGTTATTACTGTAAAGAGCAAATATGTATAAGTATCAGTAAGTTTCAAGAATTCAAAATGACAGCTGTGGAAATATTAATTATTACTGCATAAAGAATGAAAATTACCATAATAATTATCATAATTTATTTTTATTACATTAAAATAGTAATATAAAACTATGAGAGATTGATTGAAAATTAAAAATCATGGTTGGCATTTAAAATACATAAATTGTCAGCAAATTTCTTGAATGTTTAATTATTAAATAGAGTTTGAATAATGATTAAATAAAAGAGACCAGATGTGAGCCTTGTGGAATACTAAAATTTTATTTTACATTTTAATTTATTTCCAATTGAGATTTTTTTTTTTTAAATGAAGAATGCAAATTTTAATTGCTTATTTTAAAAGAGGCCTTTTTTTATTAATTTTAATAAAAAATATTTTTCATTAATTTTAATGAAAAATAACTTACAAGAATAAGAGAAATGTGTTTCTTTTATTCTCATAAGTTATTTTTCATTTTGTTTTTCCAAATGCTTAACAATATTCACAAAAACATAAAATTCCGAATGGAAGAAAAAGTCGGATGGGAAAATATCTTATCTAGACAGTTTGTTTTGTAGTAATGAAAGCCATAAATTAAATATTATTACTTATGATGTAATTTAAAATATCATCATATCTTGTCATTTATGAGCTTAATAAAGAGGAACAACCGGAAATAGAGTCCTTGAAAATACGCATATAACAGATGAGTACAAAGAGTACAAAAAACTAAAAGTAAAATAATTCTGGTTAATAGATATCACATTAGATATGCGATATAACAACTTTATAATTTGAAAATAAAAATGAAACCTGAACATAAAAAAAACTATACTGTCCTAATTAACCTTCATTCGTAATGTAATTAAATCAGTCATGTCCATCGACTGTATTTGGAATCCAGACCCATAATCTATTATTAAAAGTAACAATAAATTAATTAAAGGGCTGAAATTAAAAATTAAATTTTAAACTTCTAGAATAAGGAGTTTTTGAAGTATCGTAATATACTGTATCTTTAAATACAAATAAGTTAAAAAAAATAAAGGAAAACAATAAAAAAAAAATCCTATTAAAGCTTTAGTAAAAGAAGAAACACAAATCATTATTCATTTAACACATTAAAAAGTGGACCTAGTGTTTATCAGTGCAAAGCGACATCTCCGAACAGCTGTTTCTCGGTAAATTGCCGATCATCAGCGGAGAGTAGTCGCTATAAAACCCCTAGGTCCATTATTCATTTACTTCACAAAAATATTCCACGTATGAAGTGTGATTTTTCCATGGTATTATAAAGATATAAAAGTTAAATAATGTAAGAAGAGTGATTTCATTTATTCGCTGATTGTTCCAAAATAATTACCAAACTATTATTAAAATAATTTTACATGCATTCTTCGAAACTTTTCATATTTGCAATATTTTTCTTAATTACATAATTTATTAGAGTTTTGTTTATTACTACTTATTTCCTATTTTGCAATGTTCCAATACTTCTATTACTATTGTCATTAAATATAAATTTAATTTGAAAAGATATTTTTCTTCTCACTTTACATAATTAGTTACTGAAAGATCTAGCTTTGCTCGGTAAAATAAAACGAAAATAAAGTAATAGCACTGTAGACGATCAACTGGTTATTTAACTCCCTTTTTGGGAAATGGACAGCTCCGCAGTGAATACACTGCGGACGTTGAAAGAAAAAAGTTATAAAAATTATTATTAAGTAAAATGATTATTTTAAATTTCCTTTCATTTATAACAAATGACTTTTTGGCTTTATTTAATGCCTTCATTAAATTCCTTTTGTGCCTAGCTGAATGTAGGACAAGGAATATCTGTATTTTGTATTTTTGTTTATTTTTTGTTAGGATTTCTTCGGGGAGTTCCCGCTCTCGGGAGCGAGACCCGGGATCTTAATCTCTCGCACCTTCTGAGTCTGTCATTCGGTGGAGTTTGGCTGGCTGATGAGTCCTAAAAAGGACGAAACGGTCAGTCCCAGTCTCTTCCCGGTGACAACTCAGGGTGCGAATTTCTCCTTTTAGCTTGTGCCTTACCTTGCTAATTGATTTTGAATTATTATTTTATTATACGTAAAGACCAGAATATTGATTTTATTAAGAATAAAATAAAACGAAATGAAAGTAAAAACACTGTAGACAATAAGCTGCCACCCAGAAACCAGATCAATTTCCTAAATGAGTTTTCCCGAAGTCGAGATCTAGCTAAATCGCTTCTTGCACCCAAAAACGATAGATTCGCCCCATTTCACCAAAATCTTTACGCCCGGTTCAAGATAAAATTTACAAGAATTGCTCTCTTTATAGTATTTAATTTGATAATATATAAAAAAATTCTTTTATATTATTATATTATTGATGTTTTTTTTAGGTTGATTATTTCTAATTTTCTTAAATCTGCATCTTTCATGTTTTATTAAAATATCACTGCAGATCTAGATTGCATGTATTCAGTCTTTTTTTTTTTATTATTATTTATAAATTTTTATCCATCTCGACAATTTATTTTGATAATAGACCCAAATCTCTTTTTTAAACATAAAACATTTATGAAACATCTTTCATATATGAGTTTTCTATTGATTGTACAGATACTTTGAAAGCCACATTATTAAATACATGAATGCTATACAGATAAATTTCAACAATGTGGTTATAATAAAAGAAAGGTAACTGGTAACGCAGCGCCGGATAATTCTACTAGCAATTGAATGAATGTTCAATTTTCCATTTCATTTTACAGTTATCAATATCATGAATATGTTTGAACTTGATTGAAGCTTTTTAACGTGCAGATGAAAAAGTAATATAAACGATCAGACTGAACTGAGAATAAAAAGATTTTATAAAAACACAAAAATAGTTACAGGCTTTCGAAACTGTAACAATTTTTGTATTTTTATAAATCCTTTCATTCGCAGTGCATTCTGGTCGTTTATATTATGGTTTGAACTTGGGTTAATTTTTATTTACTTTTATTTTGACTGAGCAAACTGTCTCTTTCTGTAGCAAAAGCTATTTACACCAGATGATAGTCCAATGATATCATTCGAGATGAACTTGTCCAATTAAAACTTTCTAAATATTTAATTAAAATTTCTGAAAAAAAAATTTAATTTCCAAAATGAAAACATCCCTAAAGTTTTTTGTGAATGTTTCTTCTTGATGAAACAGTGACATCCAATGAAACTATCTGCACTTCTCACATACGAGAAGTGTTTACCTCGTATTTACCTACTAAGAAGTATTCTATCAAGATTGCGCTTTTAGTAAAACTTGACATAAAAAAAACAAAAAAAAAAAACCTTTGCACATTACAAAAGTGTTTGTAAAATAATTCCTTATTAGTTTTGAAAATTAAAAAAAATAAGTGAATAATCAATAACAATGTACGTAAAGCTAAAACTAAAATAGAAACATGCTATTTAGCGACGAAAATATTTTAAGAAATGAAAAGCAAACACTGTTACAGTCTTTGGTTTTCATTTCTTAATAATCTTCCTGTACGTTAGATTTCGTTCTTGAAATATTTTAACTTAATTTCAACAAAACACAATCGTTATTGATGTAAGTTTATATTATCAAGCCTAGAAAAATTACACTTGTCATTATTCCTTAACATTTAAAAGAATTAATGCTAAAGCTACTATTAACTAGTATATTTAAGGATAAACTTAGAAATATGAAATAATATTAATAAGTTAAAATACGAATAATATTAAAAAGTCTTAGTTTTCATTTGAAAGGAAATATTTCTAGCTATTAAAGAATTAACTCGTTTTGCATTGTATGGTACGTGGTTTTCACAGATTAGTTATTTATATCGGAGATAATGAATCAAGTTATCTGACATTTGATCGCATCCAAACCACTGCTCGTATTAAATGCTTATTTGAATGTAAAAAAATCTTACCTGAAGCGATTAATTGGATCGTTTGTAAGTGATGCAGAACACAATGTCTTTATTCTGAAAAATCATTAAAAAAAAAAAAAAAAAAAACA
Organism: Thereuonema tuberculata; assembly: GCA_023159025.1. Classification (NCBI taxonomy): domain Eukaryota; kingdom Metazoa; phylum Arthropoda; class Chilopoda; order Scutigeromorpha; family Scutigeridae; genus Thereuonema; species Thereuonema tuberculata. The sequence goes on from JAFIDM010009631.1 coordinate 54,885,925, forward strand.
ATAAAAAAAGATAGAAAAATGTTGCTAAGTATCTGAAAATTAAATGATATATAACTCCGTGAATCTTTAAAAATACCATTCTTACAAATATTCAGTCCAGTAAATTCTTAATGTTACCAAGGCGACTGACCTAAAAATTTAGCGCTTCGAAAGAAAATATAGAATTTTTCATTTTCATTTTTAAATATTTTCGAAGTAAATTAACTGGAAAGATACATGTTCATTCACAAGTCCAAATACGAGTACCTGGAAGATCGGTGGAAGGAAATCACTGACACGATTGAGTCTATTTGGCTTGTTGCAGTCATACTAAATTAACTATTTTAATCTTTTCCTGCTTTATTTCCAGCAATTTAGACCAGAAAGACATTCAATCGAATTTTTTGTTTTTTGCGCCCATTTATTTTTTGCTCCCATTCTAGATCCAAAAGTTTATTAGTAGACAGATTCTACTTTTAAATAATGAAAATTATGAAGCTATCTTAAACTTTGGCATTTCAGGCTCCCGATTTATTTAACAATTGATCTATAGGTATAATAACATAGCGATGGCAGTTATCGCCAAAATGAAAATCATCATTTATATTGTCTTTCTTTGATGCAACGAATGATGGAAAAGAAAAGAGGTGGTTTTTGACTAAAGACGGGAACTTACAAGGGAAAGATACGAAAGTGTCGATTCAACTGAACAACCACACCCTGTACATTCGATAGAGAATAGAAAGGGGTATAAGTAAGCAAAGTGTTAGAGAATAGTTATGTCTGGTTCCTGTGTTCCATTGCAGGTAAAACTTCGCAACATCAAAATTAAAGATTTGTCAGAAAATCTTAATGTAAAACTATCAAGAAATTCTTCTCCTTAATTTAAATTTCCTGAGGATTGTAGATAGCTCCTTCGCTAGTGAAATCGGTTGTATTTTTAATTGTATGTACTCTTTATTTTTATTTGTGTGTTGGCGTCAGTGTGATTTATATAATCTTCTTCTCCTTGTTACTGAATCGAATGAAAAGTTTCCAACTAAAAACACCCAAAAATCAAGGAACGTATAAGCCTAAAATCTGTTGCCTCAAAATCACCGAACATGAGCAAAATTGATATGAAGATCTGTTTGGAACACGTTTTCTTCTAAATTTATAAGTAGAGGACCTCTTTCACTGAGTTGATTCATATTCGTCAATCAAAGATCGTAAAATAACCAACGAGTCAATCTCTTTTGAAATCCAATTCGAAATAAAGTCATCCCACCCAACTCATTCAACAGTTTACTGCCTTCTTCTTACAAGAATTTTGTTCAGTTGATTTCATTTCCTTTTCTTATTACAATATCTGCTCCAACTCATATGAATCTAATACTTCATTCACTTTAGTTCAGTGTTTTAGGGACTTCATCTTCGCTTTTTTTTTTCAGACAGAATATTTGAACATTCATCGAGGACTTATAATTTCATCTATGGGTTATTGATTCCGATTGGACTTCTTTAGTACATTCTAAAGACTGATATCCGATAACGAGATTTTTTCGTTGTCGAGCTGCAGATTGACATTTACTCAAACCCTAATATTAATCCCTAATTAATCCCTAATATTAGGCATGGTGATAACCCTGAAAATATTATTTTGTATTAGGTAGATGATGGATACTATAAATATATATATTTCCTTGAAGTATGAGTGTAACTATGATAAATTGTGATTTATAGTACGACTATAAATACATGTTTCTGATATATGTAGATGAATAGTCATCGCCACTATAATTACACTCAAAACAAAAAACTAAATGTTCAATTTCTCTCTGTCTCAAGTACCATGTATCAGTGACCCTCCTACCTATGACCCTGTGCTCTGCCTGGATTATCCGTGTCTACAATGAAATTTTGATTCACAATTTCATTCATTGATATTAATTGCTAAATTTTTGATTCAAAGAGAGAAATTATTTACATCCACATTTACACCAAAGGAATTAATACTTTTTTGACTTGGAGAGGAAGTCATTTTGATGTAGTTAATAGCATTTATGAAAGGCAAGGACATTATTTTGGGTTAACGAAATAGATATAACAGATATTAACTTGCACGTATATCTTTTACATCTGGAAAGTTATTACCTTCTGATGCTAAGATGAATGGAAAAGGATGACAATTAATTTTATTCTCATTTAAGTATTTGTATATGAAGATTAATGAGTAAGGTAAAATGAGCAATTAAACAGTGAAGAATACATGCTAAAAACTAAGATTAAAATAAAATAAAAGTTGACCTACTGACCACTTTGACCATTTTCAAGGTGCCGAAGATAAAAGGCATCTTTAATTTCTTTTTATTGTGTATTCTTCAGAGTTTTAGTATTATTAACATACTAGTCGGCTACCCGTCGCTTCGCTCCGGAAGCCTCCGCACATGTAATGGAAAACAACTTTTTATTTATTAAAAAAAAAAAAAAAAACACACACACATACAAATTATATCAAGTAAACTAAAACTAAAATTTTTTAAAAGTTTTTTTTTTAATTTAATTTTTGATGTTTATATTCTGTCAATCCACGACTGCTTTTAGAACCAGCGTGTGAATCATATATCTATGATATATTTTTATTTTTTATTGAGATTAGAATGTAGTCCTCGTGGTCTAATGGCTAAGACGTCTAACTTCGGAGCAGAAGGTTGCATATTCAATTATCGTAGTGAATTTGTAGAAATTATTTCTATTTTCACAAATTACAACAATTGCACCAGACAGACAGAGAAATAAAAGCTTTAGTAATATAGATATACTTTTCAGTGGTTTTTGAGTTACAAATAGTATTGATTTTTAAGTTATAAATAGTGATTTTTCAGCATTCTGCCTAATAGAAATAGTGCTTGTTTCTTTCTTGAAACTCTTTTTTAATTACAATTGATACCTTTCAGTGGTTTTTGATTTACAAATAGTGATGGTTTTTGAGTTACAAATAGTGATTTTTCAGTATTCTATCTAATAGAAATAGTGCTTCTTTCTTTCTTGACTCTTTTTTTTATTCAAACATCTCCCCTGTACACGTGCTTGTTTTTCAATATCACATAGAATTTGGTTAAATCAGAATATTATTATATTTAAAATATTCCAACATTTCGGCAATTATAGTTCTAATTGTCATTTTCGAATTAAAAATAAACAGACGGATCGGAAATAAATAAACAATCTTGAGATTCAAAAAAAAAAGGTTGAATACATTCCTTATTGATGGGGGAAGGGGAAGGACAGATAAGTCAAAAAACAATAAGAAGAGAGTTGTAGTCCTCATGGCTTAATGGATAAGACGTCTGACTTCGGATCAGAAGGTTGCAAGTTCGATTCCTGTCCCAGATGTTTCATTATAAAAATTATTTCTATTTTCCATTCTCACAGAAAATTGCGCCGGACATACAGACAGACAGAGAAATAAAAGATTTTACTAATATAGATTAATCGATAGAAGTCCTATTCACAGATGTATAAACAGATTCATTATTCACTTCCATACAATGCCGCTAACTGAAACTGTCTCAGTGAACAGCATCTTACATGAACTGCCCTTAAAAAAAAATAACAAATTGCTATCTTTGAATATCTAATAAAACCACCTAATCACGCTAATTAAATGTAATTGGAAATTATTATTACTATTTTTTTTATATATGAGCTGCATATTAGTTATCGTTATAGATTTTAATATTAGTGAAATTATGTATCATCATGACTTAGAAATAAAATACATTTTACTAAACGGATATTATATTCATCTTCTTGTCTCTATTTTTGATTAGAAAGGCGGGAATTTTTGCCAGTCATCTATTTATCTTATCATTTTGATTTGTTACGGGATCTGAAATCTTTCATTTTATATCTGTCTTTTCGACATGGTTGATCAGTTTAACAGACTGACAACGATAGCAACGCCCCCTTCCTGCACTAGAGAATATTAGACACTTAGGATTTCAGACAGAACGAGCAATCACTAATAATCTGTGACGAATGGTTTGGGGTATATGTGCCTTAGTTTTATTCTTCTGGTAAATGTTTTGGCCATAGGCCTTATGGTAGAAAGTTGTAAGCCCCACCTCCTAAATCAGCGACATCATCTATTACAATATATTTTTTTTTGGTACACGCAAAAGAATGCACTCTTTTTAAATTGGCACCATGATTAATGGTTGAGGTGTAACTCAACAACAGACGGTTCTAAATACTTAAAGTAGATGAATATTACATGGAAATTGTTTTAGTTTCTATAAATTTAAGTATTTAAAAAAAGCCTCATGTATTTTTTAATAAGAAAACACAAAAGAGAATTTTATCCTAACAGTCTTATTTAGAAAAAATTAAAAGAAAAGAAATATTTGAGTAAGCAAACGAAGGCACAACGTTACAAGAAAGGATTCGCACCCTGAGTTGTCACCGGGAAGAGACTGGGACGGACCGTTTCGTCCTAATTAGGACTCATCAGCCAGCCAAACTCCACCGATGACAGACTCAGAAGGTGCGCGAGATTAGCCTTCCCGGATCTCGCTCCCGAGAGCGGGAGCTCTCTCAGAATCCTTTCTTGTAATGTTGTGCCTTCGAATCATCGGGCACGTTAAATTTCCTTTCAAAAGAAATATTTGTAATTAGTTTATTGGGATAATCCCTACGTTGAATCAAAACATCGGATTTCACTTCTCAAAGCTCACTCCATTCTGTGGCATTTTCCCCTCTTCTTTGTCTAGTCTACCGAAATAGAAGGGAGCTCATACTAAGTCAGAATACAGACGATTTCAGAGAGAAAAGAGGAAATAAGAAACATATCCAAATCTTATCAAGGAAAGATGGCGTTCAATTGAACCCGGCCGAGTATCTATGGTACCTATTGTTCAACTAATCTCCGATGACGAAAGAACTATGGATAAGAGATCAAATTAACAGATTTAAGTACATATCATTCAATCCATGATATTAAAATACAATAGATCCCCCATTCTTTGACGCATGTTAGATCCAAAGTCATACAAACCAAGGCTAGATCAAACGTTGGCTAGAAATATGAAACTTTGAATAATGGAAGCCTACTTTTCTAAACTTTCAAATTTCAATATTGTGAAAATTTGGAATAATATTAATACAATAATATACCAATAATGATAAATGATTAATAGAATTAACGCTGTAGTGTATTCTTCAACCACATTCACAGCATAAATAGCTTGTAAACATACTCGCCTATGTTTTCAGTATTTCAGGAATTAGCATAAAAATGTTTCCAAATGAAAGGGTTTTAATTTCAAACTTTGATCTAATAGTAATTAATGAATGATTATAATCGCGAAACAGGACACTTGGTGATGTTTCAAAGATTTGCAATTAAAGCCCTTTTCTTTTTAACGTTTGTGATCTAATTTGTTAAGTCAGTAGATGAAATATCTTAACATGTCTGTGTGTGAAAGATATAGAGAGAGAGACTGTAATATCGAGACTATTGTTTGACCCTCCCAAAAAAATTTTTTTTTTACAATTCTATGTTACTTAGAGCTAAAATAATGAACTCTATCTATCTCAATTATTGGATTTTTTAATGAATCTCATACGGTTCCTTGAATATCAACATTCGGTCATAGAGTTAAAAAAAGCTACATTTTAATGATATAATACATAACTACTGAGTTGAACATCAAAGATCAAGTGCAGCAAATTGCTTAGTATTACAGTTTTAATTACGACTTCATAAGTGTTTTTCTTTTACAAAACAATGATTCTTTTCATTTTACTTATATAATCCTTCTCTAGTTTTTTTCGAATTTTGGTATACAGGCTTTTTATAAAATGGATTATCTTCTATGTTATTATATATTTTTTTTTGTATGTCGAGATAGTTAGGAGTAACCATAAATATTTGACAAATAGTAATGATACAAGAGGATTAAACGATTTAAAATGTGAACTTTTAATCCGTCAAAGGATTACCGTCTTATCCCACTGGATAGACGAAGCTACAAATGTCAACCTGCCTGGAATAAATAAATGCTTCAGACTAACTTATGACTAGGCTTTGACCTTTTCAGTCTACAGCAAAAACGAAATGGTCAGGTCCAAGGTGAGGGTCACAAAGTAGAGGGAGTTTGTTTTATAAGCTTAGTTCGTTAAAAGTTCCCGGTAACCACCCAACAAATCATGAACTTAGTGACCTTCCACATATAACCACATGGTGTTGGATAGGATGAAGCTATAATGTATTCCATGGCTAGCATTTTTTTTTCATAAATGATTAATGTGTTTGTGTGTATTTAAATATATACTGTATATTAAATGATGGCGATGAATATAACAGATCAATGACTGTTTATAATTTTAATACTCCCCCCCCCCCCCCCATTAATAGATAGACATTTAGTAGTTACGCCATTCGCCGACTCAAAGGGCAACAGAGGAATATTTCGATTATTTTCCTAGATGTACGTATATCTATAAAATATCTCCCCGTCACATGAAGGGAGATAGGGAATTTAATATTCCCCCTCATAAATAAAACGGTCAATTCCCTCTTATCTTTCCGTCGTAATAATTCCAGTTTCTAAATTTGAGATCTGCGCATGGTTCTATTCAATTACATAAATATCGATTAAAATTTCCTAAAATAAATTTTGGAAAGCCTTGTGTTCAACGCACGATATATTTCAAATCTATGAAGGTACGATTATGAACGTGTTCTCGAAAACTTGCCCAAAACGCGCTAGAAAACTTGCCACTTGCAGCTCGCCGAAATCGATATTCGCTTTATACGAGGGAGAAAACTTCCAGTGGTAAGTCTCGTTTTACTCTCGTTGATATGGTGATTAAAAATGCCGTTCTGCGAAGCGATAAAGAGGTTGGTTTTACAGCTTTAGTTTTGCTATTAATTCTCAACTCATTCCACAGCAGACATAAAGAAAAAAGAAAAACAGATCCTGGGAGGTGGTGGAAGAAGCCATGGATGGAAATCATGAACAAAGTACATCTAGATTCCAGCGTGAAGTTATCGCTGTCGTATTTTTCAAATGAGGTTTTCTGGCCGTTAGGCGCGCTGGTGCCGAGTTGCTTCTAAAATTTGTCTCCAATTAGAAGGTACCTTATTTAAAGCAAGTGTGAGTTTTTTCTAGGAGCTTGCCAGTTTGAGACAAGTTTTCGAGAACTTGGAAGCAGTCATTAGGATAATCAACAAACTGGATGTTTTAGTTTTATCCTTTCTTGGGAACCTTAATCCTGATCCGATCTTCATTGGAGAAAAGACAACTTTTTTCTATAAGCATATTGCGAAATTCCGTCCATGGCAGCCAAAGACATAACTAATAATAATAATGATTCTATAATCTATAGAAGTGAAATCAGCGAATTAGAGACCTTCAAAAATTATTTTATACTTTTTTGAGTTTTTTTTTTTGATTAAGTCTATTTAATTTCTCGCCTGGACAAGTATTTATATGTTCTACTTAATAAGAGAACAGAAGTGATAAATTTTGTTTTCGTAGTTTTTTGATCACAGAATCTTAGTCTTTTGTTATAGCTACAATTTGATTTCATGATAGATAAAATTTTAAAACTCTCCTATGAATCAAGCGTTGACAAGAAAACAAAAAACAAAAAACATTTTATTATTATGGATTTCGGTTAATAATATGTATATAATATTTATTATTATTTTTTATATCGATCAAATCGTGGCCAACAATAGTTTGATTGCGGACAATAGATTTTGACTGTATAAAATAAATCTCTAATAATGTCATGGCATTTTGGGTTCAAACTTTTACTTTGGTGGCTATGTAAATGAAAGTACCATAAAACTAACCCTATAATAAGATATGGGCTTTTGTAAATAAGGAATAATAAAAAGTGAAATCTATTTTTAAAAAAGAATATTTTTTTGTTTGTAGGTTTGTTCTTTATGTAGTCAACTTTTTGCATTTCATAGTAGACCAGGAGGATAGAGACGGGGTCGGTTCTTTTGAAAGTATAGCCCAATTTCTAAAATCACATCCACTAATGTCTTTTAAAGCAGTCTCAGATACTATTGGACCGAGGGAAAAATCAGCCACCATCGAAAGGGTGTGTGAAATTTTGTAAAGATTTTAAAAAAAAATTCGGATTGTAAAACTTTGTAATCATAATTAGTGTGGGCAAAAATATTGAATTTTCTCGAGTAATATTAAAAACACATATAAGATAATAAGAAGTTGAACTCCAAATCCTTTAAGAACTTCCTAGATTTTTTAATATTTCTTTTTTTCCTCCCTTCACTTGCGACTACACGAGAACGAGTTGTTGCATCACAAACGATTTCTAATAAGGTTATGATTGATGAGTGGGTGCGACTTAGAAATTGAAGCCAGGCTCCATTCCTTAGTAATTAATACTTCATCATAAGTAATTGTAAAAATATTATAATTTTTTTTAGTAGTAGAGATGAATATGGCACCTCCACAAATCTAAACTAACAACATAGACATTAAAATAAAATAAGGAAAGTCATATACTGTCCTCCGACAGCCTCAACGAATTTTCCAATTAAAATAAGAAAAAGCGCCTAAAAAAATGCATTAACTAAAAGGGTGCGACCAGTGTTTACAAGTGTCATGCCAAAACAGCTGTTTTACGCTCAATTGGCGATCATCAGTTGAGAATAGTACCTGTAAACACACCAAGTCTCAATACAAAAGTGAATATAAGTTGTAGTAGGAATAAATATGGCACCTCCACAAATCTAAACTAAAAACAAAAAACACATTAAAAATAAAATAAAGGAAATTCTATATTGAGATTTGATGTGTTTACAGTGACTACTCTCAACTGATGATCGACAACTTAGCGAGAAACAGCTGTTTTGGAATTTCACTTGTAAACACTGTCACACCCCTTCTTAATGCATTTTTTACGCCCTTTTTTCTTATTTTGATTGCGACTGGAAAATTCGTTGAGGCTGGCGGAGGACAGCGTATGAATTTCCTTTATTTTATTTTTAATTTGTATTTTGTTTTTAGTTTAGATTTTTGGAGGTGCCATATTTATTCCTACTATAATTTATATTCACCTCTGTATTGAGATCTAGTGTGTTTACTTTCAACTGATGATCGCCAATTTAGCATAAAACAGCTGTTTTGGGATGTCACTTGTAAACACTGGTCTCTCACTTTAAATATAGACTATATATATATGGGGGAGAACCGTGTATTATGGACCATCGTGTAATACGGACTTTGTTGAATTTTAAGTGTTCACCACTAGTTGGCAGAACCATCCCATTGCCTTTAGTCAATATTATTGTTATGCAAAGAAGGAGGTGACTTTTACATGTGTGCCTTCATTTGGACGAGTATTAAATTGTGTTTTCCGTTTTATATGATCATGATGTAACAGGTATGTTAGAATGAATGTATTACTTTCTGCTGTTAGGTAATTTTAATATAATTTTCACGTTAATAGTAGCAAATGTGTCACTTATTTTCTTCACAATCCAGACATGTGTTTTATGCGCGCCATTTTACATAGCGATATGTGATAGGAAACAACGTTGCTCCGTCCATGCGTGTAATATGAACCTTGCCCTATTGTGTAATATGGACCACTGGTTGCTAAGCATATTACTATGAACCTGAAGCTTGTTTTATTTAATATATTAAACGAAAAGCACAAATTAGTGCTTGCTTAATGTAATTCAACTCGTACAATTTTTATGATTTAAATTTTTCAAAATTCGATCCAGAAGGGGGGTAAAGAGGACCAAATTTTAAAATCACCATATCTCATAAACCAATCCCAATAAAATTGTGAAACTTCACATGCCTACAGTATGACTACTGTTTAGTGCATTATAATAAAAACTTGTTTGTAAAAATTATTTTAATTAATTTCTTGTTATGTTTTGTTTTTGGTTTACTCGGTCCATATATCACGAACGTATGTGTAATATGGACCACCGACACGAAAATAAAAAAATTATTTCTGCAATTATCAATAGTTACCAGAGTACTTTACCACGTTTGAACCATGTAGCTATACAATTGTTATGAGCAGCAAACAAATTAAATATTTTTATTTTAATAATTTAAGTTTTAGGAGCATTCTTGCTTAGGGGGTCCATAATACACGGATCTCCCCTACATATATATTTTTTTAATGAAATATAATTCCTCGGTTTTATCTCCATTCTTCAACATTCGTTTATTTTTCTGTATTAGAAATACGAAATATTATTGCTATATGTTAAAGTTTAAGTCGAATGGAAAAATTTCAATGTTTTTTTTTTGTTTGTTTGTCCATTCTGTTCCAGTTCACTTGAAATCTTCTCATTTGAAATGGATCTCTTCTAAGAAACTAAATTGAAACTAAAATCGTTTCTAGTTACAGAGTGTCGTTCAAGACTCAGTGTCGTTGACCACATTTATACATCTCTTCCCATTATTGAAATGAGATGGAAATTAGATAAAAATTCAGGTGAGATACAACCGTGGAATTACATCAATGGGATGTAGACTGGGCGTGTGAAATGCGTGTTCAGAACGAATAGTTACTACGTGACTACTGTCGCCCCAGGAACAACGACAAAGTCTTGCATTAAAATATTCAGACAGAAATATATTACAAAATGTAACAACTTCCTAAGGCTTCCTATAAAACTTGATTGCATTTTACAAAAAAATAAATAAATAAATAAATAAATAAATCAGTTTTAATTTTCATTTTTTGTAATTGATATCCACATTATTAAGGCAACTTGAAAGATATTGTAAGCCTTGGGTCAAAATCTTGTGTTGCATTCACGTTCGCTTTACTATTTATGGGTTTGCGTAAACCTATATTATTCTCAGTTATATTAAATTTGTAAATTGATTGTATAAATTAATGTTAAAAATTACTATATTTAATTTTGAAAGGGAAATGAAAAATCCTCACTCATTACAAATGTAACTAGCCAAACCAGAATTAGCTAATTTGGGAAAAAAATAAAAACCTTTGTTTACGTAGACCCAGTGGCCGATTGGGTGAGGGCACTTGGCTGCGGATAGGAGGTGACGGGTTTGATCTCCGGCCTCGGCGGAGAGCGGGAATTTTTCCACGCTCCATTCTCCTCCAAACGGGTCCTAGGGTCTATCCAGCGCTCTGTTGAATGGGCACCGGGTTTCTTTCCCGGGGGTTATAGGCAGGCGGGCAACCCGACCTCAACTTAGTCCTGTTGGTCAAAGAACGCCGGGAGCCTTACCTCTCTCGACCCCAAGGGCCTGTAGTGAGACACTAATTTTTTTAAATCCTCGTTTACTTGTAATAATAGAAGTTACATGTTTACATATTGAAAGTATTTTAATTTCAACAATTTCTTGAATTTTTACATTTTAAAAAAAAAAATGGTTTTATTAATTCGATATTAGTTTTTAAAATATGAAATAGCTTTTTTTCCTTTTCACAAAAGAAATACAAATATTCATATAAATATACTTTCTAAACATTTTTATAAAGCATTTTAGTGGTTGGCATTTTTTTTTCCTTTAGTTAAGTAGATTTTTCATAAACATAATTACAAAAGTCAATAATTAAATAATGACAAGAGTTCAGCAAATAAAATAAAAAAAATCCCATTCTTTCTAAATATTAATAATAATAAACAAAAGGAATTGAAAACAAATCATTACATACATTTTAGATTATAAGTGTCATAAGTGTCTTTAATGTGTCCACTTTCAAAGGTGAATAGTTTTCAATTATCAATTGATATTTTTAGTGTTATCTTTACTAGAGATCTTCATCGCATATCAGGAGATTTCCTCTATGAACTGTCTCTATTCCTATCATTCTTGAAAAGAGCAAAAGTGTTTTTCTCTTTTTATTAACTTTATTTTGTCAGGGAGTTACATTGTCTTGAAAATAAGACACATTTTTGTTGCAATTTAATTTTTTTTTTTTTTTTTTATTTCTTCTTAACCAAAAAAAACCGGATTTTTTTTTCTATCGTTTTGCTGTTTTTTTTGATATATCTAAAAAAATTATAAAAATTAATTTTATTGATGTTCACATTTACTAATATTTTGTTCTTAATTAATTAATTTTCTTTTATATTTCTTTTTCCTTTTATGGAATTTTAAGTATTTTAAAAATAATAATTATCTTTTATAATAATTAATTTTATAATTTTTAATAATTTTTATATTTTTTAGTCCACATTATAAATGCACAAAAGTCACTAATCAGTTACAACTATATTATTATTTTTTTTCAATAACTTTATGATTTTCTTTAGATATCTGTTATATCCTCTTTACATATTATCCTTGACTAAACTTAATGATTCTATTTTTAGATTTGGGCCAAGCTCATATCATTATCGTATTTGGCATCATTTTGGAGTCTTTATTGCCTTCTTTATTTTCTTAGTGGCGACGGAAAACTGCAAGTAACATCTATTTTATGGTATTTGAAACTACTTCATTATTGTAGCAGTTACTAGAATTTAAATGAAACAAAACTTTACATAGTTTAACTTGAAGATTGTATTTCATAAAATAAAACAAAACAATCACGAAATACAATTTCGATTGAAGATTTGAATAAAGATACTTTGAGACACTTCAACGATATTTATCCTAATATTTGCACAGAAGGCATAGAACAACAGATGTCAAAATATGCTGTGAAATTAGTTAAATTATGAATTATTTAAGAAAATCAATTTATAATTTAAAATTAAAAATATAATTATCAGAACAATGAACCAAATTTTGGGGCCGAAATTCTAAATAGTAATAGAAATTCAAAAATTAACCAGAATTTTTGATATTTCAATTAGTCATTAATCTAAAGACTGTCGACAAAATGTTTCTTAGTAACGCATTTAAGAATTCAAAATAATTAGATACAAAAAATACTTAAATTGTGCTTACAAGGGAAGTGCGTGACCTCGAACGCTGAGAACCGTTCGAAAATGTGGTTAGAATATAAATCGCTCATAGCAAAAACAGTGGTATGAGTCATTCTCATGCAAAACTGCACGTCTTACCACGAGACATTTGAATGATCACCTATTGAAGGTCCAAGAGAGGAACTTTGATAACGCGGAGAAACAAAATATCGATATAATAGGACCAAAAACACACATATTTCAATGTACACTGTTTACACTCTAACCCATAACCGAGACGGCCTTCTACTGTAGATATACTATTCACACAACTAGATTAAGTACTTGTTAGTGCAGGTACAATATGCCAATATGGCGCTAGCAGACAACAGCTGAAGAAGAAGAGACGTGTTATATCTCTTCGAAAATTTCTTTGAATAAATGTATGTTCTATCGCATTTATTTATGTGAGTATGTTGTGGATTTATAATAATAGTTCCAGAAGAGAAGAAATTCGGAAGAAATATGGAATGAGCGATTTATGTTGTAAGCACATCTTCTTGCGGTTCTCAGCGTTCGAGGTCACGCACTTCCCTTGTTAGAACAAAAGTTGACCACTTGAAATATTATGTCTAATCAACTGCATGCAATACTTGCTCCAGTATTGTACATGGCTAGCCTGTTTCTTTAAAAATTGTAGAAGTTACATTGCAATGCTTCCAATTAATAATTTAAATTAAGTTATTAATATATTTCATTATAATAGTGACAATAATAATGCAAGCACAGAAATTACTAAATACTATAAGTTTTTTTTTTTTTTATTTCCTAGAACAAAGAATAACTCATTTGCCATCTCATCAACTATTCCGTACTTTACATTATGTAAAAATCTGAATACATTTCTATGCAATTTTAGTACATGATCTATCTAAATAGGTTTATCATTAGAGGCACTGGCCTCTAATATTATGATTTAAGTGCCTTTCCCTCGGGCCGCGCGGTTGGCGTTGTCGTTATGACATCGGCCTCTCACCTCTGAGTACCGGGGTTCGGTTCTCATGTGGGTTTCGTGATGGTGGACGATCCGCGCTGGGCAGGTTTTCTCGGGGTTCTCCCGTTTCCCCTGCACTTCTCCCACCATAGTTTCTCAGTCTTTCTCTCCATCTGTCCTTCTTTCCGTGGGTTAGTACAATAGACCTCCGGTCGCAGTGCTTGGCTTCTCTGCCACCCACATTCACTACATAAACATAAACATAAACATAAGTGCCTTTCCCAAATTTTAGCAGCTGATATCTCGGGCACTGTTGTATAAATTTTGCAAATTAATTCAAAACATCATGCTCTACAACTGTATCAAAAATAATTATAATCGGAGTAACCAAAACGAAAATCTGGACTTTAGAAATTTTGCCACGGTTCACATCTTGTTCCTGTTCTTCTTGTTACCCTTTACTCGGCCTGACCTAGAGCCAAAACTATAGCACCTACAATTATGGTTAATACATTATTAGATTTGTCTCAAAATGCCGCACAGGGCCCTCGTCGTATGCATTTTTTTGATATCTCAAATGGTTTCCGATGTATTCCCAAAAATGTGATACCAGGACCTCCTACAAGCCTAAGTATAAGTCATACACAGTGCTAATTTAATTTTTATTTCTAATAATAATAGTGGTTAGATTAAAATATTTTTTCTCAAAGCCAAAACAAAAGTTTCAACAAATTAGTATTTACAAAAACGTCACAGCTGGTTTGACATAAAAAAAGGACAAGTATGATTCAATAAAATTGGCGTACTTTATTGGCACATAAAAAGGTAAAAATTAAT
>JAFIDM010009631.1:54901014-54918256 GCA_023159025.1 Thereuonema tuberculata
ATTAATTTTTACCTTTTTATGTGCCAATAAAGTACGCCAATTTTATTAAGTCTAAGCCACGTTAAGCTTGTCACACAAGTATGATTCAAGTTTATTACGAGTTTAAATTCTAAAAGGCCCAAATTTTGGGTTGTAGGCTAAACAAACTTAGGAAAACAAGAAACTTGAAACATATGCATGCTAGGTAAAGAAGGATCAGAGAACTGAGATATACATGTGAGTATCAGTTAGTTACGTCGAATCTCCAATTATAAGTTACCTTTTTCCAGGTCTAAATTGGAAATGTAGCCAATTGCATTTAGAGACCTCCACACCTAATACGAGGTATTTATTCTGTTGATTCAGGATGTTTATATGTGAGCATTTATTTTCACAAGAAAGGACGTTCACTGCGATCTATTTTTGATAGATTTAAAACGAGAATTTACATTATTTTCAGTCTATTAGAAAAAAAAAATATTATTTAGATTTCTGAATATGGGCCATCGTTTTAAAAAAAAAGACTGTATAAATCTAATACTTTTATCTTACATCGTTTCATCTCCATTAATGGCGATTCTTTGACCCAGTATCCTTACATTGTTTCATATTGTCAAGTTTTCCTAAATAGAACTCGTCCACAGAATTTGCTTGAATAAGTATTCAATGGAAACGTTGACATTGTAAACAACGTTCACTTGTCTGAAAGATAACAATGAAGCATTTCTCAAACGGTGCAACAAGAAAATTTAGATCGAATACAAAATTTAGAAATTACGAGTAATTGCAGTAGGGTATACAAAATATACCACATCATAAGTTTTTCATAAAGTCGACAAGTCTTGTAAGTATTAGTAAGTTTCCGGGATATATTTGACCCTTTCGTGGCATGTTACTGTGCTGCGGAGATCATTAATATCGGTAGATTCTGCTACTTTCATTTTGAGATCGAGTGATTTACTATGAATTTAATTGAAATTTTTATCACAGTTTAGAGATAGTGGGAAACTTACGCTGCTTGATCAATGCTTTTCTTTTTTAAAATTCCAAATACAATGCAACTTGGATAATTCGAACGTCTTTAATTCGAAATCGTGGTTAATTCGAAGATTTCTCTTAGTCCCTTGAATTTCTTATTAAATCAATGTTAAAAAATCGTGGATATTCGAAGTTTTTTATAAAAAATTTCGAACCATAACGACTTTTCGGCGTTTCATCGTTAAGAAATTCGACACGTAACAACTGAAATCCCCTTCTCGCCACCGTTCGACACGTGACGCTTCAGACGCCATTCGAGCTTCCTGCTGTCAGTGTCACCATGTCTTTCAGTAAACCACGCGTGTACAAGAATTTAACGTTCGCTGAAAAGGTCGCCGTCATTCGGGAGGTGGAAAAGGGTGTGAAGAAGAAATGCCAAATCGCCAACGAGTACGGGATAGCGTCGAATTTCGTCGGTACATTGAAGGACAAACCAATGTAAGTGAAGCTGTTTTCCGTTCAGTAAACATGCTTGATTATTTTGCTAACCTTTAGCTACTGAATTCTACAAAACAATCACACATTGCACAATTTTTTGAAAAACTGTAATTTTCTGTATTGAATATAATATGTACTGTAGCTTACGTAATATAAATCTTATTTTGTTTACATACATACAGTGTTTAAGTCTTTCATACCATGATCATTCTGAATAAATATGTACTTATTGACAGAGTAATCGTTTCAAGCATTCAGTGGACCTGAAATTAAAGTTAAAAGATGTAACTTGTTTAATTCGAAGTTTTGGATAATTCGAAGTTTTGTAGTGGTCCCTTCAGCTTCGAATTATCCAAGTTGCACTGTACGATACTTTACATTATGTAAAAATCTGAATTCATTTCTATACAATTTTAGTACATGATCTATCTAAATAGGTTTACCATTAGAGGCACTGGCCTCTAAAATACGATGTTTATCAAGCTTCCTTTAGTGCATCCTAAGAACGAAGAATAACTCATTTTCGAACTCATCTACTATTCCTAACGTCTAGATAACGAATTCATTCGGTCCCTTTGTTTCCTCTCTAATGACGACTTTTATTATCTATCGGGTTGACAATTTTATTTTAAAGTTTGAAATGTAGATTGATTTGAAAAATGTATCAGATATGTCCTAAAAGAAGCATTTTGGTAATTGTGGGGATTTTGTAATGAGTACCACGTCTCATGATTGCTGAACATTTATTTGATTTGTTTATGGAATTTATGCATTCTATTATTTAAAGATTTTTCGTTAATGATTTGAAATTGCTTAAAACAAAACTCAGTGGATTTCTACAGTGATGAAATGCGGCGAATAACTTAACAGATAGGAGATTTTAATTGATTTGAATTAAACTTAAAGGTTCTGTTTGCATTCAGTGTTTTTGTTGGAGATAAGTTATTGCTTTAGATGTTAAGATATACGAATGGCATTATCCTTTAGGAATATCTCAGTATCATATTTACCAGAAATGGGATAATCACAAGATTTACAAACTTTCCTACATAATAATAGATTGTTCTACTGCCCTACTCGAACACGAGAAATGTTTTCAATTCATTCTGGATGACTCCCAAAACTAAACTGTGATTACTCTTAGACTATGCGTGCCTTCCTTTTTACATTGTATCCAACACTATTCATAAACATCAGTGGGTGAGACTAAGTATATACTAAGTGACATCCTAGAACAGCTGTTTCACGCTCTTTGGCGATCATCAGCTAAAGGTAATCACCAGTAAATAGCGAGGTCTCAGTATGGAGGATAATATGAACAATCTTGGGAATCAAAGTGGAGCCTCCAAAAACAAAATAAACAATAGATTTAAAAATTCATGTGCCAGCATTCCGCAGGCCTCAATGAATTTTCAAACATATTTTTTTATTATGAATTTCTTGTTGTTTATTTTGGTTTGGTGGCTTTGATTCCCATGATCCAACACCATTCAACCGCAGATATCTCTCATCAGTAGCGCAGCTAGTGAAGGTGGGAGCTATTTGGACAACAGTCCCAGCCAGCAACTGATAAGGTAGCAAAATGGGGTCCGTAATTAGTTGGAAAATAACACCTCGGAATTGGAGTGACATTAATTTCGGGCCAAAAAATCCAAGACGTATGGAAGAACAACATCCCAGTCGGCCAGCGATCCACATAATCTCCAAGCTCATGATTTGAGTTAGGACATCTTCTGGACATCAGTCTAAGGCAGTTCATCCATTGTTTCTTAACTCATTAAATCCTTTCAACATCGTATTTTTATTCGAACCATATCCATAATCTAGACAAAAGAAAAGCATGTTGACATAAATAAGCCGATCAGAAAGAACAAATTAGTATGGACAAACATATTGATTGGTAGCCCTGTAGATTGCCTATAATTTCAGAGATATCATTATAGAATTTACAATATGAACCTTCAAGGGGTTCTTGAACCAAAGGTGGGAAACGCTAATGGAAATAAAATATAGTGAATTTAAAGAAGTTCTAAAAATTCAGTTTACTGTAAACTTTATTTACTTGTTTTTCCACTCCCCAAATTGTTCCCAACATGTTATAACTCTCTTAATATTAAGTCAAACTGCCTGAAATTTAATCGTTTCTTCCAATTTTACATCAACAACTTTGATCAAAAGTCTGTTCACTCAATTCCTGTTTCCATTAAATCCAATGGGATATAAAAATATTTAAAAGGGTTTAAATTCAAGAAAATGAGATTTAATTTGCCGGAAAATATTTACTTTGATTAGTTAATAATATATAACCTTTTGACTTAATATATTAAATTCGAGTGGGTTTGTTTTTTCTCTCCTTATTTCACAAAGTTTGAAGAAATTGTATCACTTATATCCCCAATCCCTCCCCCTCAATTTGTGAAGCCCCTGAATGACAAGTCCAAGATACCAATAAAGAGAAAAAAATATATGACAACTTTAAATCATCTTCCACTTCTGTTTCAAAAGCAAGGAGATAATATCCTGTTATCTATCTTTTAAGTAACAAACGATCGCAGTGCTTCCCCTTGTTTCTCCTCCCTCCCCCTTTTTTTATGGCACTTTCACTTTAAACGACGTAACCGAAGATATCGATTTAGTGTTACGATCATAAAGGAGTGTGTTCGGTAGAGTGTCTTAAGCATTTGAAAAATGATCGTCGTTAAAAAAAGCAGGATTCTCCTCGAAGGAGTCCTCTCTTTACACACCCTCTTCCCATAGACCGTCGCAGGGAAATTAAAGATTGCTTCTCTTACCTTAAGGGCGTGCGTTAATACCTGGGAGACGATTCCACAGGAATTTTCGCTCGTTTTCATGGAATTCAGAGGAGAATTCTATTTGAAGGTTAATAATGTCGAAAAGTTTCCTTCTATCTAAGGGACAGTCATTTATTTTCTCCTTCAATGACAAAATGTTGTTCTATGAAAATCTCACAATTATCCTGTTTACTTTCTACAACGATTTTCTGCATTTGAATAAAGAGTACGGAATAATTTCTTGCTAAATGACTTTCAATGGCTATTTTTAAAGCTCTGAGCCATGCGATTGACCTCACTTTATTGTGCTGAATAAGAAAACTAGTATTTGCCCAAGATACTTAACTTACCATCAGGTCCTAATGCTCCAGGAAATAAGAAGTAAAAAAGAAAATAACTCTAGAAAGTAATTTTAAATCAGCTGAAAAGTTTTTACTAGTACATAAAAACCAGGTCTCCTTTATTGAATATACTTTATTATTAAAAAATAAATAATAGTAGTAATAAATTTTTAACATAGGAGCAAACTGTCAGGAGCAGTTTAATGAAATGTTAAGATTTTAAATACAGTATTTAGTTGTCAGTGGTAATCTACCAGTGGATTTAAGTAATCAAATTACTATCTTGTTAATGGTAGTAATTTGGAGCTTGTAGTTAGTGAAGTACCATCAACAACTTCAGAATTACTTTCATATATATGATGGCGCCAACTATTTCTTTACTGTTAATTTAAAAAAAAAAAAAGTTTCAGACAAAAGTTTACTGATTTTAGAAGGTTTGTTGGTAAACTTTGAAAGTAAGTTTCGAGTAGATGTGTTCTCTGGTTCAAAGATTATTAGTGAACCAATTATTGGCCCACAAACACAAATATACGTACCTTTCCTGAGGAAATTATATTACAAAGACTAAAGATATATAGAATCAGAGGATGAAAAATTAAAGAAACAATAAATCACAATGGATAAATAAAACCTGACAGGAAAAGCGACTAGTCGTAATGTTTGGGTCATGGGGTAATAATCAAGGTGCAGCAGAGATCACTACATCTGGGATCGAAATCAAAGAGGCCCAGATCGTCCTGGATAAGAGCTCCGCTAGTCAAGTATTAATAAACTTTCGAATAAATAGTGGTTGAAAGCATTTAAAAAGCCGACTGTTCAAGTTGGGATAACATCGAGCTATTTCTCAAATGACAGTGAGACATTTTAATGCGCTAAGTCCTAATTTAACTAAATTCACATTCGCCCATCTTGCATCTAGGTCTGATACCAAAACTGTCTGATACCAAAATTCGAATCTTTCACATGGCATTCTATGATCGCTTTTCTGTCGTAATGATCGGGATCATTGAACGTGTTGATTTTCGACATGACGAAAAAGAAACGACCTTGATTGAAAACTTTATTTATCTTATACCAAAGTCAACAGAAATTGAGAACTTACCACTAGTTGACGAGCAGTGAAAATTTACTAGTTCTAGGGGATGAATAACACTAATTTTCTAGGAGATGAATTCTTTTTGAATTAACAACATGGTGGAAAATGGTGACGGAGTGGATGGTAAAGAATAAGAAACACTTCTTTGATTCAGTTCAAATTAAGGAGCGCTTCTTGTAAGACTGCTTACAAAAAATGGAGCCACCATTTGAGGTTTCGTATAAATGGTGAAAATAGCAAAGCATATACTTATTGTAATCGACATAGAAATCGATCAATATGCATATTTCAATTAATAGAATCAATAGAAGTGAAGAAAGCTTCCATCACATCTTTATCTATTACACTGGCCTGCGAAGATTTTCCGGCAAAAGTAATTGTATGTGATATTTGTTACATTTAGTGTCCTTATGTAAAAAAAAATACCAGTTGTTTCGTATCACGTACAGATTTGTCATAAATCCGTCTCATGTGTATGCTAATTGAGCTTCGTTATTGTAAATGAGGTTTGGCTTGATTGTATGGAATGCAGGTACGGACATGTCTGAGAGAAAATATTGTATGAGCTGTGTTTTGGAGGGAAATAGGTAATCATACAGGATTACCGGAACAACAAATAGAACAGTTGTAGTTCGCGCATGCGCAGTGTCAGACAAGGTAAAAACGCGAAGATCGCGTTCCTCCGTAGTCTGAGAGGAGAGTCTTAGAACGTGTGGCATGCCTTTGTCTATACGTTTCAACGTGCACTTGAAGTCGATTGAGTGAATAAGTGAGGTAGTTTGTGTTAAAATGGCAAGTGGCAGAGATGTTGGGAGGCGAAAATGTGAGAACAATCGTAACTCTTTCTGTTATATATATGACCAATATACAAGTAAAGGCCAGAAGCGAAATATAACACCATTTATAAAAAGCCTGTACTTGGGATATTTTAACATGAAGTTAGGTGATCAGGACAAGAATTTCACACCCCTTATTGTGTGTAAAACGTGTGTAGAAAACCTGCGGCAATGGTACAAAGGGTTGTTGCCATCAATGCCATTCGGAATCCCAATGGTTTGGCGGGAACAAATAAATCACTTTGACGACTGTTATTTTTGTGTATGTAAAGTGTCCGGATTCAATATGAAAAACAAAAAGCACATTGTGTATCCCTGCCTTCCATCTGCCATAACCCCCGTACCACATGGACCCAAAACCACCAAAACAGTTACCAGAGAGTGTGTCTTCGTCATCTTCAAGTGCGGAGGATGATGATGATGATACCTTTCTACTTTATAATCAGTGTGACAAAATGATTTGGTGCGTGACCTAGGCCTCACAAAAGAAAAGAGAGAACTTTTAGGATCAAGATTTAAAGAGAGAAATCTTTTACTTCCTGGGACAAATTCATATTGTTACAGAAATCGGGAGGAAGAATTCCGGCAGTTTTTTGTTCACGAAGACGAACTTGTGTTTTGCTGTGATATCCTGGCTTAATTCGTCGTCTTGGAACTATTTACCAAGCAAAGGACTGGCGTCTATTTATTGATGCCAGTAAAAGAAGTCTCAAAGGTGTTCTTCTGCACAATGGAAATAAACTTGCTTCAGTGCCAGTCGCCCATTCAACATCTCTTCGTGAAAACTATCACAATTTATCTATGGTGTTGCAGAAACTGAACTACAATGAACACAGATGGTTACTGTGCTGTGATTTAAAAGTGTGCGGTATCATATTAGGGCAGCAAGGAGGATATACAAAGTTCCGTGTTTTCTGTGTGAGTGGGACTCTCGGGACAGGGATCGTCACTGGTTAGTGTCTGAGTGGCCCAAGAGGAAACAGTTCGTGTCTGGAGAAAAAAACATTGTAAATCGTCCATTAATTGATCCTCAAAGTGTGTTATTGCCCCCTTTACATATTAAATTGGGAATTATGAAGCAGTAAGTGAAGAGTTTTGATAGAAGTAGTCCCTGCTTTCGGTACCTCTGTCACTACTGAGGAACACAAACGCAAATCAACACAGCGTTCATCCACATCAAAGTGCAGCAAGCAATAGTGTTCTTGAAGTGAGATTCATACATTCTAGCAATGAACATGTTACTTTTTTGTATATTCGTTGCAATTTGATCATGTCCCATTAAAAATACATATATTCTCTATTATGTTTTCTATCGAAATTACAGCAATGTGTAAAATTTGGATTTCAAATAGCAAAAAAACTGTACGTGATAGGCAAAAACGGTTTACATATTTGAACTCAGCACACCTAAATTAGGGTAAATCAGCTCTTCAACCTTTTGCCGGAGAAATTTTTTTTTTTTCGCAGGCTAGTGTTATTAGCAGCTGCAGCGATCGATTCTAATGAATACTAAGTAATCCGTCACAGAACCGAGGCTTCCTTCTTTGAATAGGCTTATTCTTGTGAACTCAAAAGCACCCACAGAATTCTTGTAGATAGGAAGTTCGTATAAAATATTATAATTATTTTCATATTTTCATTACTTGTGTTCGACTTGGTTTTTATGAAAAAAATGTAAAAGAAATGTAGTTTTTATAGAAAACTGCAGTTTACAATGGATTGTGAACGCTGGAGATCAATGCTGTATTTGGATTTTGTATTCAAACGAATTCAGGATTCTTAGGTTCAAAGATTGTATGATAACTTATTTATAAATATCAAAATTGTAAGCCATTTAGATGAAAGAAGCAAGGTTTGGTGAAATCAAAGGAGAGAAATACCCCAGATGTTATTGTTCAGCAGAAACAGAAGGAGGAGACAATATAAAGATGCTTTCTTGGGAATCACTTAAGCTGTGATTCCGTTGACAGGAATCTGAATGCTACAAAGTATCTAATCATTTGGGATTATGATAGGAAGACACAGCGCCTTGCCACATTACCCTAGTGTTTGAGAGTGCTTTACAAAAGTAGTTCTTCCAAAGATTATTACAGCTACCAAATTCGAATCTCTTAAGAACGAACTGAGATTACGTGGTTCGACAAATCTAGCATTATTTCCCACATTTCACATAATTACAGATCTATAAAAAGCAATCTTGACGACTCGGAATAGCTTACCTCTTACAAGTTGAAAAGGCTAATGAAGTCTAGGCTAAGCCATGAAACGGCACTTCTCAAAGCAAGATGAGAGCTTTTAAATTATTAGGATGATGACTGTAAATTTTGACTATCTAGTGCTACTTCATATTAGTTCTAATGTGCTACCTCTCATTAACAAATGGTGTTTTTATATTCTGTCAGCTATATTCTAAGATTGTATAATATCTACTTCTGAACAAAGTTTGATCTATAAGAGAATCGTTTAACTATATTCAGATCAATAAAAAATTAAACTTTCGGAAATCTACAAATACGATCTTTACATTGCAGTTCTTTATTGAAATGATGCAAATTTTGTGCTTTTATATTGTTTTAATCAATAAAATTGAAAGAAACACAAATAAAACTAACTATTCGTAAGTTTAAAAAATTATCATAATCTGCAATTGATACTGTAGATTACTGTAAGAGTAATCTGAATCCCTTGAATTAGCTGAATTTATGGTTAGTGGCAGTAAGGTCAAAATTTTGAAGGCTTCTCACAAGGGAAGAGCGTGACCTCGAACGCTGAGAACCGCACGAAAATGTGCTTAGAATATAAATCGCTCATTCCAAAAACAGTAGTATGAGTCATTCCCATGCAAAATATAGCTGTTGTCTGCTAGACGGCGGCATGTTGTACCTGCACTAACAAGTACTTAATATTGCCACCGAAGACAACAAAATATTGCCAACCTCTTGATGTAAGACTACAATGTGAAAAACCACAAGTAAAGTTACACGATCGTCATTTCATCATCAGATTTCACTCTATGCTATACAGAGTGCATCGAAGTACAAGCCTTTGTTACAATATGCTTGGCAAAAGGCAGGTTATGACATTGACATACCAATATCATAGTTTTAAAAATGTAAGTAGTGTGCTTTTGATATTGGACTGCTTGAATGCGGAAGTGATGTTGATTGTGAAAAAGTGGCTTTAGTCAGATGTGCATATTGCTTTTGATTTTCCACTTTGCTTTGACCATTTCATTGAAATCCCACACCTGCACTTTGTAGACTGAATAGCTGTGCAACACTATCAGGTCAGTAGGAAAAGATTGTTGTTCAGATAGCGTAATTATTTTAAGCAGAGGAAAATATAGCATTATAATCACGATATGTAAATATGTGTGGTTTTGGTCCTATTATATCAATATTTTGTTTCTTCGCGTTACCAAAGTTCCTCTCTTGGACCTTCAATAAGTGATCATTCAAATGTCTCTCATGGTAATGACTCTTACCACTGTTTTTGGGATGAGCGATTTATATTCTAAGAACACTTCGTGCAATTCTCAGCGTTCGAAGTCACGCACTTCTGTTCTCAGAAGGATTCGAAATGTAATTCATTTTCCTTCTTCTGTTTTCCTTATTTTTCATTTGCTAAGAGTTGCAATTGGAAATTTTACTTGGAAGGATGATGTTGAATATGCGGAGTATTTTTTTTTTTTTTTTTGATATATCACAATTCTTGGATAACTAGAAAAAAAGACAAAACAACAACAAACATTCCTGTGTTTATTGTAGTCTTTTAAATATACAGGGTGTCACAGATCGACCGCATTTGCTTCACACCTCGGGATTCCTCATTAAATATGATGCAAATAAGTTATATAACGTATTTTGATTGTACGTCTACTTTTTGAGATAATCGAGGTTTTCTGCTTCCGGAAGATATGATCGAAAAGTGTTCCCACGTTGGAAACATTATTATTTTTCTCGATTCAGTGATAAAAATATTCTTGGTATCATTTGAAAGCTAACATTAAATAGGTTATTTTCATGATAATAACTTATCCGATCATTGCTTACAGAAAATTATGAAAAACAATTCTTGCATGGAATGCGCTTGCTCTTCGCTGTGCATCCTACTTGCGTTGAGGCGATTGTGATTGGAGGATCATACCATTTGAACCGTGGGTTAGATTCACTTATTACAATTAGATTTTTTGTAGCTTAATAGATAGAGTTGCAAATGACATAATAGTTTATTTTAAATATTCTTCAGTTCTAGACAAAAAAACTAAAAGAAGTCAGTTGAGGCCAATTTTTATCTTCATGTTTTCAAATTTTTGATTTGCAATCACCCCTTTTCGATCATCCCTTCCGGCTGAAGAAAACCTCGAAAGTATATATCCGAGCAAAAAAAAAAAAATCTATTTATCTTTTTGAAGCATATTTAAAGAAGAATCCCGTAGTATGAAGCAAATGCGGTCGATCTACGACATCCTGTATATATCTATATAAATTATGTATAAATCTCTTATAAATCTATAAATATATAAGTATAAGTGTTTTGTTGATAACTGAGAACAATCATTACTTGAAACATAAGGGGCAATTTAAGAGAAAATGCAACCTGAACTCTCTTGAATAACTGGAAAATATTCATTCTACAAATAATATTCTTTTCAAATAATAATAATAATAATAATAATAATAATAAGCCCCCATGGACCTTATCTCCTGGCGGTGGGGGCGGGAACTACACTAGCTTTAGGGTAGGCTAAAGGGTCCAACCATCTATGATGAGATCTTGTTCTAATATTGATCACTAGCACACGAGCTCCAGAAGCAGTGGAGGCAGGACCGAGTACGTATTTTACCTATCGTCCTGTCCGCAACTGGTCTGGTGCCTCACACATTACACCAAAGCCTCAGCACACTAGGACTTCATAAAAACACTTATGCACAACTCCAGAAGGCTGTGGTACTCAACGCAACAAGCATAGTTAGGAAACTTATGGACACAACCACACATCCCTAACCCTCCTTGCACACTTCTTTACGCTTGGCAATATGTGCTTTGGTCCTTGACCCGCCATGTTGTCTTTGCTTGGGAAACTCAAGGTTTGAATCTTTTACATATAACAATAAAAATCCATTTTACAGATTACTAAAAACAGCCACTAATGAAAGAATTAGACAGATCAGGTGAAAGAAGCTATTCACAATTGATTTACTCTTTACACTTCATAATGGAACATTACAAGAATTAAAAAGTGGTTTTCTCTAACAATCTGAAGAAGAAACTATCAAAGAAAGTTGTAAAGTTATTAAAAAGTGGGAAATTATCAGAAAAAGCAAAGAAAGAGGAGGAGGTTTTTGGAATATGAAAGAGACAAGAAATCTGCTATGATGAAAACATCTTCATGATAATCTCAAAATATCTGTAATGGGAATGACGTCAATGACAACATAAGAACTGTGTAAAATTAGTAATATTTAATAAAAATGATTAAACTATACGTTACATCGAGGTTCGAAGAAGGCGATCATATCATGATCTGTGAAAGATGTTTACTGACTAAAAAAAAAAAACATAAAGTACTTAATTAAAAGAAAAGAAAATTCCAGAAATCATGTCAGTAAAATTATGACTTTTATATGTAAATCATATTATTATACTAGGAAAAAAATGACTTTCATCAGATAACGTTGTTGATAACAATATTAAAATATGAATGAAATGATATTAATCTTGTGATGTACAAATTATATGTTATAGTTTGTTGAAAAACGTTTAAAATGAATGAACTTCACCATGTAAAATAAGTATGAAAATATTTGTGTGTAAAAAGATTTTCTACTGTGAATTTTTTGTCTTTCTTGTGATTAAACAGGAATTTTGAAGTATTTCAAATCATGGATTTTCTTTCCCTAGAATCTGATACTGTTCAGTTAATTAAAAATAAATCAATATATACAAACTAACTAATTAACGCAACACTTATAAATTGAGTTTGTTTTTTGTTTAGTTATGTTTTGTTTTTCTTCAGTATCAACATTTTTTTTTTTTGTAAACAAGGAGTGTAATCTTGTTTACAAAAATAATAATAATTGCAGCAAAGACGCCGCACTTTTTATTCGAAACATTTGGTAACGGCTGAAATGATTATCGAATTAACTGTCCAAACTGTTTTAAGTAACTGTTAGCGTCATTTGTAATGCAGAGCAGCAATGTAACTGAATTTGCCCGCAGACTGGGCGGGTTTAGCAGCTGAGGAACGAATTCGTATTTTATATTCAGCGAGACATGCACAAAAACGTTTACAATTTTTGCCAGTTAAGCTGTAGTTAAATACCAGGAATTAATGCATCATAATCTGTATTGAATGATAATCATAGGATTCATCTGTACAGTTTACTTTGAAAAAAATAAATGACATTGCAACACGAAAGAGA
Source organism: Thereuonema tuberculata (assembly GCA_023159025.1). Classification (NCBI taxonomy): domain Eukaryota; kingdom Metazoa; phylum Arthropoda; class Chilopoda; order Scutigeromorpha; family Scutigeridae; genus Thereuonema; species Thereuonema tuberculata. Next base: position 54,913,960 of record JAFIDM010009631.1, read on the forward strand.
ATTACTTCGGTTTCCGGAAAAAATTTCAAAATTTCGTGTGTTTTATTTTTCATTGGTTCTGTCAAACTTATTAAGTATGAAATTCATTCCTATTTATTAATCGACAAATAATATTAATAAGACATTAACAATTTCAAAATTAATTTTATTTACAAATCAATTTGCACAATGGCAAAGTATTTTCTAATAAAAGCTCCTACGAAATTTTCACTAGATATAATAGTGAAACAATTTGCAAAGATAATTTCAAACTTTACTTTTTTTTTTAACTATTTTCGCTTACAATATACGAGTTTTTTTTTTTTTTTTTAAATAGTGGATCATCGTTCGAGGGGCTATAAATATAAGCTCTTAGTTTTATCTCGCGTGAACTGTCATTCATTCATTTCAGCAGCATCATATTAATAGTGGTATGCAGAGTTTTCGCTTAATTTATAGATACTTGTGTCACGGAAAGCTTATGTATGCTAAATATGGCGCAAATGAACACATGACTTCGAGGCTTAACACGTCCTGTTATAATGCAATTTATAGTTTATAGAGGCATAGCTTTTTCAGCGCCTGCTTTCAATATTTGGTCAATGTGATAAGTCAAGGATTTTTTTTTTTTTACTAAAAATAAAAGATTTATTAGTTTGAAAAATTGCTTTATTTGTTCCAAAGTTTAGATCCTAATATCTATAGAAATAGGAAGTAGAGTTTAGACAACAATCACTGTTCTAATTTCTTTGGAACACTTTGCTTGAATTAACTTTGTATCTTTTGATAATCTACTTTTATTTGAGATTTATTAAAAAAAGTTAAATTTAAATTAAATGTTATAATTTTATTAATATATTTACTCATTCTTAGGAAATAAAAACAAATGGAACTGTTTGAAATTACGGATTTTCATTTTTTAAAAGCAAATCTTTTGAAATCAAATACTTTGAAGCCAGTTAAATTTGTAATGAAAACCCAGAACAGTTTGTAATGTTTTGGAAAATTTTAAAATACAATTTACCTCATTATTTGTTTTAATCAGGTTACTGTAATCCTAAATCAAAGAAAACAGTTTTAATCTTATGGAGCCAATTTTTATAAAATCAAAAACTAATTTCTAACGTTCTTAATAAATTGACTGTCCTTGTTAATCGTATGCTTTTACTTTATATTGAATATTGTTTTTAAAACAATTATAATTCGAAATTCTAGACGTATTATCAACAAGGTAGTATTGAGAAGGGGTGGGGGTAAATGCAAACGAGACAGAGGGGTGTGTGCTGTTTAGCATGCGGCCATAGCGATTAGCATCAAGTTCAAGGGCGACCACTGTGGGAAAGGGGTTATTAGGAGAGGGTTGACGTCAAGGCGGAGGAATTTCGAGAGAAGGGTAGAGTGGAAGGGTCGATGGATTCTGTGGGGGAGACAAAAGCGTGATCGAAACGACTTTGGTTGGATGATCAAATCCCCTTTGATATTTACAACTTTTTAATATGTTTCTAACTGGAGGGCATCATCTAAAAAACAAAAGAGAACAAAATCAAAAGCAAGTAGATGAGATATCGAAGGCAACAAATCCATCAAACTCAGATGAGCGAAGAAATTAGGATTTCCAAATAGAAGAGAATGTCTATGATGGCTACGGATCTACTTTCCCAAAACTGGAAATTCTTTTGGATTGGACAAATTATTTATTTGTTTGTTTGTTTTTTCTCCCTTATCTGTTAAACAGTGAAAACGTTAGAGCAAAGTTATAAAACTAGGTTGGGGATGATACCCTTCCAAATAGAAATAGTAATTCATATACAATGGGTTCATTTCCATTTCCATAACAGTTTCATATAAATGTTGACTTACAATGAATGAGATTTTTAAAGGACTAAGGAATTTTATTATATTTACCTTTTTAAAATCACCAAATCTCTATCTTCATATTTCCCGATGACTGTCTATTTATTCAATGTTATTTTTTTGTTCATTTTTATGCAGAATAAGTCTTCAATCATGTTGTTGGTTCCAAAGCTAAGTGTAAATATATTTCAGAAATAAATGGAATGATTTGTTGAGAAGGTTATATATCAACACTACTCTCTTGAAAAGGTTCTAAAGTTCTATTAAATTAAAGATTGATGATATTTCTTTTTAAATCTAGAAAAAACTGGAAGAAATTGTATCTGTGTTGATTATCGTCATGAGGAAGGAAATCTATTTGCGGTCAACTTTAACTGATAAATTCTTTGTTTTGCTGAAATATGCTGCATTATTCCAAGATGCCTTCTGTGATTACTAAATACAAATAAACGAAAACTGGAAGATAATGGGATTAAATGTAATACAAAACAAGATAATCTTCGGCGTTAGGAATTAAAATAAGTTAGTCCAAATTCAAGTACTCCATCCAAATGAAAATATATTACTTAATTCGGATTTCAAATAAGATCTTTCACTGTATTCTGGACTATTGACAATTTCAGGTTGAATCTCAACAGGTGCCGACATCCACCATTATTTCAGGCAATGTCCGATCTCAGCCTCAGACCCTATTTATTACACCAATTCCATCATTCAAATAACACTACAGCTCATCTCTGAATAACCAAAAATGGTTAAACTGTACAGAATTCTTAACAGGTTTTCCTGATGACATTCACTTCATATCGTCTAGTAGTAAGGTAAGAACTTTAATAATGGAACTGAACACACCAGTTATTGATTATCTGTTATAAATCAAGCAAAATTGAATTTTCAAGCTGAAATTGCAGTTATCTCATATACATCTCATTAATCCCATAGAATTTCATCTACATAGATTTAGTATTTTCTGAATGTTGTTATTTTTGCATTTTATTTTGAGGAATTAATTTTCCTTATTTTTCTATATAAAAAGAATGAAAATAAAAAAGAAAATAAAAGAAGCGGAATTTTATAATGAAACCATTTCCGCTTAACAAGATTTCAGTGATTATTTGCAAAAGAACAACCAGGGCTAAGGCAGTGTTGAAGTCATTTGAAAGACAATTTCAATCACAATGTTAGACAATGCAATATATTCCAATGCACACACAAACACACACAAACACAAAAATAATTTTTTTTCCCTTGTAGAATTAAAATTTATTGAATACTTACCAAACAAATCTTACAAAGAAATAACTGCATTTATGTGATGTGAATGAGAAGGAATCGGAATTTTAAGATTTTTTTTTTTTTTTTTGATTGCAAATAATTAAGAGATTTTGAAATTATCCAATGCTGAATATTCATACCGATGATGTGATTCACGGTCTTACATCTTGAAAAAAAGGTGATTTGTGCGGGAGAAAAATAAAATAAAAAAAGTTTCGACATCATATTGAGTCATAATGGAAATTTGGGATACCTCTCCTCCTTTAACCATCCAAAAAAAAAATCTATTTACTGTGCTTCTCTGCTTATACAGACAATCTTACTTACAGCGGATCTTCGGTTATAATATTTTTTTTCTTAATTTCATTATCTTTTCATTTTGTTACATTTCAATCCCCTACATTTTAGATCTTAGACTGTAATGGATTTTCTTGTTAATTTCCCTCGGCAAAAGCATTGTTAACAAAATAATAAGACTGTTCATAAAGGTTTAAAATCATGGTTCCCTAAATTTTCAGTCTTATATCCACTTTTTGATATTATAGAAAACCCTAAGTCCATTCGTCCAACCTGTACTCCCACCAACCAATCAAAAAGAAACCGATATGTTCATGCTCTACAAATCGTATGACGTAATTTGCCTAATGCCCTCCTCCACCCTTATTGAGAAACAGCTATTTAAACGTATTTTCCTTGGGCAAAGGAATACCAAATAGCCTTCTGTCATTCATTTAAAACTGCAGACACTTAGGAGACTTCACATTACGACTATATATATATATATATATATACCTATAATCAACAGAGTAAACATTTAAATACTTTTATACTTTTACTTTTGCTTATCACAGCACATTGTCTCTACTCTGTCACAAAACATATGAGCCGAAGACATATCCTTCATTGCACGATTCAAGAGCCACGTATTTGTTTATTTTAATTAAGTTTTATTTAAATAATTAAAGTAATTGTTAATTAATAATTGATAATTGGTTGTCGTCTCAATTGTAACAATTTTGACTACAAATTTTGTTGCTGTGGCTGTAGAAAATTCACTAGTAGCTGAAAAATAGTCCAACTGTAATTAACACTCATGATGTGTATAACTATATTAAATAAGGACCAAACACACACGATTAGAACAATAAATAAACAAAAATTCTTCATTACATGTTTCGAGGATATTTAA
>JAFIDM010009631.1:54926164-54959891 GCA_023159025.1 Thereuonema tuberculata
TTTTATTGTTTGGTTTATCCTTTGAGGCACCACTGCGCTTCCGATACTGAAAATAATTAGTTCATGATATTGAGCTATAGAAGACTATTAATAAAAAAGGTTCTCTTCTATCTTCAATTATCATTTTGGATATCTTTTTCTGAATTTAATGATTAATTTTCACCAGCCATAAAATGGAATCGATATTTTGCTTCCAAATTTAATTTACTATGCTTCTGAATTCAATGTACAGTTCAGATTTTACGTTGTGATAGATAAAAGGCCAACTCCTTTGTTATCAACAACATACAATCAGTGTCACTATAAATAATGTACTACAGAGAATATATCGTATAAATAGGGACTTATCTACCACCCATCCCTCAAGGGATCTAACATAGGACAAGAGAAGGAAACCTATTCATATAACAGTTCCAATTAGATGAGCTCCTCCCCCTCTAATAAGCAAACTTACAGGAATCAATGATAAATTAAGACAAAGATTTAACAACTAAGCCATAGGTCTGTATTTGATGTAGGATGCTAGAATGAAAAGTTTCTACCTCAGTCATTTAATATGACAAGAACACAGAAAGAAAAAGAAAAACATGTATGAATAATTTTTCATATTTGCCAAAAAAAAAAAAGCTATTACATGATTATACAGTATATATTTAGTCTATATATACAGGGTGAGTCAAAATTTCCTATACAACTTTAAAGGTAGGTTCTACTCAGCAAGACAAACAAAGTTCAAATAAACATGGGTCCAGAAATGAATAGTTTTCATTATTCAATGAATGGTTGATCATTTATGGACCCAAGAAATTGTTTTTTTTGGTTTCTTTTTCAAAACTCGTTTATTAAATCACTCTTTCCCTATTTTGTATATCTGTGTTTTAATTTATAAATATTTTGAAGTACGTTTATCGCATCATACTGTGCCAACAACCATACATTGAATAATGAAAACTATTCATTTCCGGACCCATGTTTATTTGAACTTTTTTGTTTGTCTGAGTAGAACTTACCCTGTTTGTACAGGGAATTTTGACTCACCCTGTATATACGTACGTTTGCATAAAATAACTTCATTAATAACTACAAGGATAAGACATTTTAAAAACTAGAAAAATTAGTAATTCTTTGATTCTTTTAAATTCATTAAACTTTTGTCGGAAACATTTTCTTTACAAATTAAAGTCATGGCGGCGAGATAGTCATGGTATTACCGTATTTGACGGAAAATAGGTTCTAAGTTCTTTAGAGAACTTATTGAAACATAAAGGTACGATTTTTGTTTTTTTTAAATTCTAATCTTTCAAGTTTTTCATCAGACTCCTCTCGTTTCGCTAACTACAAAGAATTCAGGTTTGTTAGGAAAAATATTGAAATCCAATCTCCCAAGAAACGTTTTCGTGAATTTCAGATTAAGTCAAATTAATATCTTTCAGACAATAATTATCTGTATTATACAATTTATTGAAATTACTTTATTTTATAAAATTTTATTACACAGATTCACAATTCTATCAAAGGCAGGTTCTCTTTTCAACTAGAATAAGCGGTTAAATAAAGGTGAAATGATACAATGAATGCAGTTATTCCGCCACGGGCAAAAGAGAATTCAAAGCAAGTCATATTAAAGCGATAACTCGCACGGAGAGATGACACTCATTTAATCTGCCTCTAATCCTGTTATAAGCAGCAATATAATTAGCATATTATTATTATCTTCTTTTCAAATTAACAGTCAAGTCATTTAACATGATCACATTCTTCGCAGTTGGCCAACTCCAAAAATAGTCTTCAAAGCGAGAAACTATCTTAGTGTTTCTTGAACTTTCCTCCTGAAGACAAAGTAAAGGAAAATTGTGGTATTTCTATTAAGTTTGTAGTGTTACTGATAGCAACGTGAATTTTCCAAGAGTTCAATTGATCTAAATTGAAAATTATACAAACTTTTATTTACTTAAAACCATTTTTCTTGAGATAAAATTCCTCAAGGGAAATTAATAATATTGTATTCAGTGAAATATCAAACAAAGTTAGAAGCAAAAAAAGCAATGTAATGCGAGTAAAATCTCGCATTAACTTTCTGTTAGACAACTTGTGATAAAGTATGATCTGAACAGTTTAATGCACAGGGTTTATTTAAAAGAGGGAAGGGAGTTGAAGCCTAAGAATCGTTCTAAATAAAACAACCACTATCCAACCTAAAGAAAAGTAAAAACTGAAGGGTTCTGACAGTCTCCGTCCTCTACATTAATTCCTCATAAAATAATGAAAAATGGAAAGGAACGTTTCTTTACACAAAATTTCTTGCAAATTATAATTTCTATTATGTTTTAGCTTTTATAATTCATGTTTTTATAGAAAAAAAAATTAAAAAAACCACTGGAGGCAAATTGATTGTTTATATAATACTTTAAATAAATTGTGCTAATTTGAAATATGCACAATTTATTACAAATGAAACTGAAGAATGATGAAATTATTTTACTGATCTTAAATTTTTAATTTAGTTTGCCTATACTTGTTACTTATTTCTTGTAACATACTTATTTCTGGTTTATCATTTCTTATTTCTTATACTTATTTCTTGTACTTATTTCTTGTTTATCATTTTCATTACACTCTAGTTCGATGTTCGGAAAGTTCGAAAATAGCTCTTGTGGTAAATTTTTACGATTCAAATTTTGATTTAGAGATGATAGTGCAGTAGAATGAGAAATCGGAATTCATGCATCTAGAGTGAATTAAGTTTTTAATATATTTGTAGTAAAAAATTACAATTAATTACATTGAGGCACAACAAACCACTGAAATTTCCCAAAATTTCTAAAAATCTAAGAGGGCTGCCGGGTTTTCTATAATTTGCTGTAATAACACTCCTACAAAGGTACATAAAATAAGTACTAATTTTATTTGTAGTGGTTTTTTTTCTTTCTGGTTTTGGTTACCCCCTCCCTCCCTCCACTGTCGGCGTCTGACTTCCCTTGCTTCCTTTTGTAATACATTTAAATTTTTGTTCAATACTGTCATATTTCTTTTCAAAGGAAGTCAAATAAATTAAATTTATTCCAATTAAATTTATTCAAATTAAATTTAAATTGTTGTAGTTCTGGAATGTCAAAAATTCAGTGTTTGTTATATATCCCATGACTATTTATATTAGACTATTTATATTGGACTATGAAATGCTGTATTGAAAAAGAAAAAAATCTTCCAATGGATCAAAATTATATAAAAAAAAAGAATATCATCTACATTTGTTATTTTGCTTGTAATTTTATAATATATTAATTAAGTTTTCCTAATTGTAATAACTAGCAAATTTTTTAAAGCAAATCCCAAAGCGTTTGTAGGACGTAATGGCATTCTGTAGATACGACATCCTAATTATTCTTTCCTGTACAAATGTCATAAAAGACCTGAACTTGGGTCATTGTTTATTGTCAACTGATATTTTACGTGATCATCGTAAATATTGTTTAATAGCTTCCCTAACATCAAATGTCTTGTTATCTTTATTTGCTTCTCCTTTTACCATATCATCCATGACATTTATGAAATAATTGCCAATGCTATTAAAATATCTTTTTTTATGTTGTCTATATGTCATTTGAGATTGACTGAATAACATTATTCTTTCATACAGAGACTTCAGTTATTATGAATAATTCAGTTATGGTGTTAAGGTACGAATTTCTTTTTCTACAATTAAAAAAAAAATTATCATTTGGGTTTTAGGATATGTTTCAAATACAAAGATATTCCTTTCATCAAAGTATTTGATGTTGTTAATTCCAAAAGATGAAAATGTCACTGAGAAAAAAAAAAAAAAAAAAAAGAAAAGTAAAAGTTTCTATAAAAGCAAGTTTAATTTAGCTTCGCAATTTTGTTTTTTAATTATTCGGCGAAAAAAAAAAAAAAAAAAAAAGAAAAGAAAATTGAGATATGCCATTGATTTTAAATCAAGCAAATGTATTTCGAAGCAAATGTTCATAATTCCTCTTTTCTTAGTTCTCAGTTAACGCTTTTGCAGTAAATTCGAAAATTGCACAATATTGAACAATTTTAAAGGTAATTGTAAAGATTTCGTTCTTTCTCCAGTAAAATTGGTGCAGAAACACTTTTTCCTTTTGAATGGTGGATAAAAAAACAAAAAACAAAAAGAAAAAGGTTTTTTGAAAGAGAAAGTCCTGTTGTAAATTGTTGAATCAATTTGCCCATTCCTTACTGCGACTGCGACATTCTTTCCACTGATAACGTTCTCAATGGTCAACGACCTTCGACTCACTCGCCTTTCTTACCATCATGGCCAATCAGCAATCAAGTTTTTATTATTAATACAATGATTGCTTTGTCGAATTCAACAATGAAAAAAAAGAAAGCGAGCATTGAAAGTAAGCAATTGAACTTGGAATCTTTTCAATTCGTCACTGGTCAATTTCCTTCTCCATTATCAGCTCTAAATGGCAAATGTACAGAAAAAGAAATTGCACAGTTGACTACAGTCAATGATTGAATTATCCTAATTTTACATAGAATATTAAAAAAAAAAAAAAACTTAAAAAATTATTAGACCGCAAAATTTGTTGTAAAATTCGAATATTCCAGAGAGAATTATTTCTGTATTTATTTTTTAAATTCGGACTCGTAATTTTGTAGGAATTATATAAACTATAAATTAGGTTTTTATAAAACTTAATAAATTATGTTATATAAGCACAATTAAATATTTCAAAAATGGTTTGCGGGTGCCCAATGGGAAGCTTTTTATATTGCATGACAACTGACCAATTGTACAATATATTGCTCTGTACACCTATCCCTCAGAAGTGTCCAAAACCCTTACAGGTTTAGAATGAATACATATTACAAACTTTAAGGACGTGTAAGGGATCAGGATGGATCGCTTTTTTGATAAGGAACCCATATTAGAAAATAGCATTGTTTCCCTGCTACAGGACCCCTATTCCATTTGGATAGTTTGAAAGGTACGGCTCATTTTACATCATGTGTGGTAGGAGGATGTTTTTGTTTTTCAATGCATCAGATGTGTTACAAGACATCCAACTTCAATGTAAGCGTTGTATTTACGATGCATATTCTGTAACACCCTCTCCAAAATGCCTGGCATGTTTTGGATGTCTTTCGGCTTGACAGGAGTTTCGTAAACAATACTCTTCATGTGGTCTCCAGTGGACTTTTTTGTAAATCGACTTTTTTCGGTAGTTAATTAAAACATAGTAATATTAAAACATTAAAAATTTTTAAATGGAGAGAAATCGCCAACCGGACAATAAAGATGCCTTCGCCCATAGAGCCAACATCAACGAGAATTCTGTTTAATTGTTTCATCCTTATTGGGGAATCATCAGCAGAATCTACTCGTTGATGTTTGGCTCTATGGGCGAAGGCATCTTTATTGTCCGGTTGGCGATTTCTCTCCATTTATAAATGATTACGGACGTTAAACTTGCTTTCTATTAAAAATTTTTATTAACAATAATCACATATATCGTCGATCTTCGTAGTCAGAACATTTTTCATGCCACCATTGCTATACGAAGCAGCGCACGGGAAAATTGCAAGTTGAAGAATATTTTCGGAGGGAATTAATTAATTGAGGACCTCTCATTTCTTTAGAAAGAGTTCAAGACAAGAGTAGCTGAAGCAACCTGTATATCCAAAGCCTCCATCACCAGGATATGTCGACAAAGCAAGCGGCGCGGGAAAGAAGGCTTATTGACTTCCCTGGACGATTCTCTGATAGTACTTTGAGAACAGCAGCCGTATTGCGTAATTCCAATGTATAATGTATAATTAAATGAAAGGGTCGGAGAAATATTTAAAAGATATATTTTTACAAAATGATGCCAAGTACTAAATTCGAAATTATTACTTGACATTTCGTACATCTCCCAATTCACGCAGTTATTTACTGGAAAAAAACAGCTAACAGAAAAAAAAAAAAACAGAATTTACCTTTAAAGGCCCTTTTCAGGCCCACAAAATTAGACGGAAGAGCTGTCAAACATACTGATCGCCCACAAAAAAAAATTACTAAAATATTAGAAAAACGTTAATTTTAAAAATTTCATTTAATTGAAATATTTAAATGAATTATAATACGGGGAAATGTATGAGACTTTTGCTACATTTTAATATACTTTTCATAAATTGAAAACAGTCGATAAACAAACATTAAATTCATCAGGTAGTATTTTCCTAGTGACAGACATTCAAAGTCCTAAATTCCTTGACACCTCCTGAAGAGGCTAGTGGCCAGATCTCGTGTTTTCCGTAATTCTGAAGCAAACGAAATCGTCAAGAACCGTCTGTTGGACTATAGCTGCCTTGAAGTAAGCTGTGCTGAGGAATTCGCCAACATTATAATCAGTAATAGCTTGAGGACGAGTTCGTCATCTTGCCCCAAAAAGAAGAATTTTTAGAAACGTCGTCTAGTCTATAGGTTAAGAAATGAACTGTCAATTCAATATGCAATATAAGTGGGCTATAGTTGAAGATACTCAGAAAAAAAATTATTATAGACTTATATCGATCCGAGGAGAGCTTATTTTCTTTAAGCAAAAAGTTATAATTCAAGTTGCTAAAATGTGATACTTTGTATAATTCTTCACTCACTCATGTAATGGACACTACAAGCACATTATATGTTACAAATGCGCAAATACTATCTTTGGTAACAGACATGTTCTGCTACCTATCGGCAAATATTAAAAAAAAACCGGATTAGTCATCTTGCCCCGGTCTCCCTTACATCTTGAAATTTAAGTACGAAGGTACGCGGTCTACGAAGCCCTAGTGACCCTTGAAGGGCGAACCCCTAGGAGAAGCCGTAGATAATCTAGGGAACAGATACTAGAGTGGTTTCCCGTTGCCTTCTTCAGGACGCCATTACGGAATGACGTCAGACCGAAGAGAAAGTGAAGAAGAGGCTGATAAACAAAGGAAAGGAAAGTTGAAACATCCATGCTCTCGACCGGGATTTGAACCCGGGTACCGGCACACCGGCCACACGGCAGACCGCCGCCTGAGACCGCACGACCATGCCGGCACGGCTGAAATTTAAGTAGAGGAAGGTGACCATATTTCGGATGGTGCCTTAATTTCGGATAGCGTGATAAATCGCATACCGGTCAGCAGATTGCATTAGTGTCTACCATGAGCGGAAGCTCTGGCCACTATATGTAATCTGTCTTGTCGTCGTGAGCCTTTGATCTGCATGTACGCAACAATAAATAATGTGACTTTTTGAAGATGTCAACTTCGAACACAGCTGGAGCGCAAGTGGTAAGTTCTAATAATTTGTTTTAAAGTGTATAATGAAGTTCGTAAAATGTAGTTTAAGTGACAAGTCGCATCGTTGTGTATGATTTTAAGGTTAGTTTCGAATGTTGATTCAAAAATATTTGTCATAACGTCCTAATTTCGGATAGTCAATGGCGCAACATGAAAATAGGTTTTATTTTGATTGGAATTTGTGTTTTTATTTGATTTGAAAATCGGTTTAACGTTTTTCAATTTTTTTAAAGTCAAGAAACGTTGACATGTGAGAACGCAGCGAAAAAACACTGGGTCTCCGTACAAAGTGGCGCTTGAAGAATCCTTTTGATATTTTTATTTTTGTATTCCTTTCATTATTTTTAACGTATAATGTCGTTAATTTTATTAGAATGTCATAAAGTCATTACTCAAATAAATAACTTACTGTATTTGCATTGTATGTTCATAATTATTACCCTGAAATTCTTATGTATCCGAAATTAAGACCCCCATTTGCTTCACAACAAAAACAGCAATGTTTTGAAAAAAAATAGTTACACTATCTATTTTTTATAATGGATATTTATCAGTTCGGGATCTAAAATTATTTTATTTGTAGAAGAGAACAAAGTAAAATTCTTAACCAAAACTTCAATATTTTAAATTCTTTACATTAAAAACAAAATGGTATCCGAAATATGGTGACCTTCCTCTAATAAATTTTAAATTTAAGTAATAAATTTTAAATTTAAAGAATAAATTTAATCCTTTGGAAAAATTGCTCAGCTTCGGTTAGTTCATTTAACTAGTGGACACATTTCAAGTGAAGCCAAATTTTACAACTACTTTGAATAAGACTTAATTTGCAAGCATTAACTACAACAGAAGTAATAATGCAGAACTTAAGTAAATAACCTTAATCTTTCTAGAAAATGAATATAGGCTACTGTTCACCAAAAATTTGTACACCAAAACAGCATTTTTTTATAGCGTTTACTAATAATAACCATATGATCATGTGATTATGTAACCACCATTAATAATGTTTTGTTTTCTTTTTTATTATATCGTATTTATTAGATTTAAGTAAAGAAAAGAGCCTTAACTGCAGTATTTTGCAGCCTCGTTCAGGAAATGAGCTAAATAACATACCTAATATCTGTAGTTAATAGAATTTTAAGCCTCATCTTGAAAAAAATGGCGGAAAAATAAGTTTTTAATTTTTTTATTTTTGTTTTAAATCTTTCAGAAAAATCCTTTACTGCTGATGGTTTGCAGATGGTATTTCGTAATTGGCATACATTGAATAGTTTATATACAGATAATATCCTAACTCTTTTCCAGCTATTATTATATATTTATAGGGATAAGATTATTAAGATTTTGATTTTTATATCAATAGAAATTGTTGAAGATAATAATAATAATAAAGAATTCAACAGTATCATCAAAGAGAGAATTAATAAATGAAGATGATTAAATGAGGATGATTAATTTATTAATTAGAAATAATTTATAAGTTAATTAGAACAGCATATAAAGTTGAAAAATCACAGAATTCAAAGAAACTTAAATTGATTGTATAATAGTTAATACAATTTATCAATATTTTCTTTAAAATCGAGTTATGAAGATGGGTATGAAATCTATCTTCATACTAAAAGTTAAAGTGTCCCACTATAGGCCTATGCAGGCCCTTGGGTCGCGAGAGGTAAGACCTCCGGCGCTTCATGACCAACGGGACAAGTTGAACTCCCGGGAAAGAAAGCCGGTACCATTCTACAGAGGGCTGGGTAGGCCCTAGGACCCGTTCGGAGAAGAAAGGAGCGTGGAAAAATCCCCGCCCTCCACCGAGGCCGGGGATCGAACCCTTCACCTCCAATCGACTACCGGGCCCACTCTATCTTCGTAATAGGAAGTAAATTACTGGAGACATAAAACGTTCTTCTTGTAACTGTAACGGTTACTAAGACAGTTTTTTTACGCAACTGCAGTAATATAACACAAGAGCAGAAGGCAGATCGTAATTAGGTAATAAGCCAATTTATGGTTTTTAGTGTCAATACGGATTGAAAGACTTGTCGTTAATTCTTCATAATAAACATGCAAAGCGCAATACAATTTGACAGAATAATTTAAGTGGAGTTATCTGGTTTAAACCAATTGTTTTACAGTTAGGATTTGTTGGCCAGTGTTTCATTCTGATGACTATCAAAAAGTCTCGATTTGTATTTTCTCTAACCAAAGAGTTTGAGAGGGAGAAAAACCCACCTAATGTATTTCACCAACATTTCTTACATGTATATGACATTTGACAAAGTTTTGAATTTGATCTGCGCAGAAAATTATTATTCAGTCTAACCTTCATTGTCGACAAGATAATGAAATTAAGAAAAAAATAATTAAACCCGGCAGCAGACCCTGGAAAGTTATCTATAACACATGGTCCCTCTTTATCCACTGCAAATCACAGAACCAGAAGTGAAGGGAAGAATAAGAGTTTGTTATGTCTACCTTGACTTCCGTTTAATCGTGATAGTTGCTTTAGAAAACTTATCATTCACATTTTGAAATTTCATGTGCTGTGAAGTTGCATTTGCTAAAGAGACTTCCTCTACGTTTCCATAGTATAGTGGCAGTTTCAAATGTGAATAAAAGATAAGCAAACTTACAATTTTATTAACATTTACAATCAATATTTTTCAAAATCAGTATTTTATACATTATTTCCTTCTTCGTTTTATTCATGATCTAACGTGTCTGAACGATAGTGAGGGAGATTTGTACGAATTGTAAATAACTCCTTTCCTTGCACTGTAGCAATTTACTCAACACCAACTTCCCATAAATCATATATAAATACCTGGAGAAATATCCGGTCTAGTTTTGAGAACTCTCTGTGGGAATCTAAAATAAACTGAAAGAGTTTCAAATCACTCCCTAAATATTCTCACTCATTCAGAAAATCTGAAGATTGATCCAGAAGTAAGAAAACAACGTTAACTGTTCATGGATCCTGACATAAGAAAACTGATTAGAACATTTTTTGCAAAAAAATTTGTAGTATTGAGGTTATCCCTTCAAGGAAATCTTTTCCCAATGGGAAAAAAAAGGGGAAAAAAGCGTCTTGCCATTGTTTTGTGTCAATTTTGGATATTTTAATCAAATATTTTTTCTTCACTTTGCCACAAGAATCATTTCTATTAGCTGTTTTTTTCTTTTCTTTTATTAACCATTAAACTACTTTTCTAGGCCTATTACTTTTTTCCTAACAATAAAGAATTTTGTATTTTATTATATATTACCAATGGTCTAAGACACCTGGTCTATAATTCTACGAACTAAATAACTGTTCTTTGTCCATCAAAACACAACAAAGCCAATGATTTTTTTTAAACCTGTGTGCGAGATGACGTAAGCGCATTGCACATGGATCCGAAAATCGGTCGGTCGAATCGGTCGGGCTGAAGGGAGGAGCGTTTTTGAGACCAAAATTAACATATTGAAATGAAAAAAGGTAAGGTGAATGAGGGTGTTTTGGAACACAATTTAAAAATAGGGTGATTCAGTCCAAAATTTACATATTCAAAACAACCTCATTCACTTTACCTTTTTTTCATTTCAAGATGATATTTTTGGTCTCAAAAACGCTCCTCCCTTCAGCGTATTCCACATGGATTCGACCGACCGATTTTCGGATCCATGTGCAATGGGCTTTAGGCCGCGCAGTTGGCGTTGTCGCTAAGACACTGGCCTCTCACCTCTGAGTCCTGGGTTCGGTTCTCATGTGGGTTTCGTGATGGTGGACGATTCGCGTTGGGCAGGTTTTCTCGGGGTTCTCCTGTTTGCCCTGTGAGTCCTCCACCATACTTTCTCAGTCTTTCTCTCCGTCTGTCCTCCTTCCGTGGGATGGCACAATAGATCTTTCAGGTCGCAGTGCTTGGCTTTCCTATCATCCACATTCACCCCATGTAATAATAATGTAATAGTCCTTTCTTATATGTCAAAGCGTATTTAAAGCAAACTGAATAGTCTGATGACATCCAAGAATTTAGATGTAACAGTGTCCACTGAATTGCAATGTTTATTTAAATAAAAAAAAAATAAGCTTACAAGATTGTTTTCACACTTTTTTTGATCAAATGAAAAAAATTAAGAATGCATTTTTTTTTTTTTTTTTTCAGTTTTTCTTCCACTTTCTCTTTATTCATGTCCTTCTTCGAATAGTTATGTAAAGAAAGTACGTATGAAATTTCAATTTTCAAACAAAATGTAGGTTAATGATTTGAGAGAAAGAGAATGAACTCAGTATATATTATTTATTATTTATTGATTTTCAATCGCAAATTTATATATAGCGTAAGTTTGTTTTATTCTTATATTTTTCTAAAAACTTTTTTTTTTCACATTTTTTTTTATTACTGATGATATTTTTGTTAATTATACTAATGATTTAGTTTAAACATACTTATTTATAGAGAGATTAATGAAGTTCAAGTTGAGTATTTTTTGTTAATATTAACTACCCTCTAATTCTCTTACATCTTATTCCTGCTTCGTAAAAAAAAAATCCTCAGGGAAGGAGAATTAATAGAAAGTTTTATGTAAAAAAAAGTGATAGAAAATTGGCTTTCAATTTCCTTTTATTACATCACTACCTATTATATATATCTTTATATTAATGTAATTTGTTTATTTTTAATTACATTTGATAATTTTCAATTTGTCGTTCAATTATAAGTTGTATATTCCTTATCTCATGTTTTTGAGAATAATATTTTCATTAATTTTTATTCTTCAACAGATAGTGGTTAAAAGTTTTTATTGAAAAATAAAACAAATAAACTGTGGTTTTTACAAATTCAATATTCTCTAATAGCAATGTGTTGCTTGATTAAGGCTTATTTTTTTCAATTTCAATACAAGCTTGAAGTACTTCTTGAAAGGTCTGTAAGTTAATTCACAATCCTTGCTTTGAAAAAAGGGTAATAAATTCCCTTCAAGGGGCTATATCTTTACTATATTTAATTACATACAACATAAATATTTATTTAAGAAACAATTTTATTTTATTTAGCGGTACTTTATTTTTTTTACTTCGTGATTCTACGCTATTCATTCAGACCCTGAAGTAAAAAATTATTCTTTAAGCGTTTTTTTTTTTTTTTAATTTTTTTAATTTTTTTTTTGTTTTGTTTTACCTACGTGTACATAATAACTGGTTTTAACGTTTACACAACAGGTTAATGATCTTCAGAAAAAGTCAACAAGACAAACAACTAACTCCTCTTAGCGATAAAAACATCAGAAAAACAACATCGTGTAATCTTGGTAAGAGTAACACTGATCTATGGAAACATGAAGGCTGTCATAATGGAATTTCCAATTGAAGAACTATGTAATCAGTTAATAGGGTTAAAACGCATTCTAGTCAAACGAACAAAAATAGAAAAAAAATTAAAGAATCACTTTTTTTTTGAAATTTTAATTATTTCCTATTCGTTTCTATCATTAAATTTTCTTCGTGATTGAAAACAAAACATTAGTATATTCGATTATTTAACTTTTTTTATTTATTTAACTTAACATCAAAAATTCAATGAATATTCAATGCACAAACAAACTCCCAGATTCGTATTAATTATAAGTATTAATTGAGTAGCAAGTATTCTTCAAAATTAAACAAAACATAATTTTGAATAGATATTCTTTAAATTAAATATTATTCATTTATTCGTGCAATACACTTTCATACATTTTTTGAGTATTTGCTAACTATGTATAGATAAGGTACGAATGGATAACAACAACTAAATTATATTTATAATATAACTGATATTTCTATCTTACATTTTATTAATATTACAACATTGAAGTAACATTTACATAAAAATTGTAGTTTGTAAAGCATTAAACAAAACATATTCATAAATATAAATGTTTATAATGTTTTGCTTTACTTTAAAAGTATGCTAAGGGATTATTAATAAAATTGGAAAGGATTAAATATGGCCTCCGTAGCTTTTAGTATCCATAGTTGCAATAAGATTCCGTGGTCTTTGTGAAGTCTTAATTGAGGCAATTATTTCTAACAATTGTGTATCTGTTGTCTCAATCTGCTTAGGATGCTAATCCGCGTTAATATAAATCCTAATTATTTGATTATAAGTTTGCGATTTGAATGGCAAATAAAGGAACTTCATACATTCTTTCTCATATCTTGTTCCTTAAGACCACCCTTACTTTAAAAACTGAATTTCCATAACCGAAAGTTTAAAGTAACTCCTTTTTTAGCAAACTGATTGTCTGTAATTGCTTCCATTGTTAAATATCGATTTTAATTGTAAAGTTATTACAAATTATAACAATTACTCATGTTTAATGCGGGAGAATTGACCTAGCTTTAAGCTGCTTCACTACAAAGACTGACTAAAAGATCAAAAATGAAGAAGAATCTTAAGTCAATAGTGGAGGCAGATCGCCAAGATAAAATTCGCAGAAATATCCTGGCAGATTAACAATGGTAAATTTTGTAGACTTATCTAACTTGTTTAATTTTAACATTAACATAATCTAATTTATTTGAAATTAGTCGGAAGCAGCAGGAGCAGCATCTCAATTATCTAATGTTAAACGGGCGATGACAGACGACGTGTTTTGGTAAATCCGCATGCGATTACTGAGGTTTTCACATTAGTCGGCAAGTGAACGGGCAAGAGACTCACGCAATACAACGCGCGGAAGAAACCTCCTCAGAGGCTGAGCACTGTCCAAGTTCAAGGGCACCTTGACGCGCCGATTCGGAACGACTCTGTTGTTCGAGAAATCAAGGGAGGACGAATTAAAAAAAAAGACGAAAGGAAGGGGAGGGGAATCGTAAGAAGAAGAAAAAATTAAAAAGAAATAAAATTTCTTCTCCTCCCTTGGCCGAAGAAATGAGGTCGAGCTGCAGCTAAACGGAATTCTCGCTTTCGTTTTCTAGCTTTTCCGAAAGATGACGGCAAGAGCTGAATTCTTTTTTTTTTTTTTTCTTCCTCTGAGCGAATAAAGCAATAACCTTTGCGGTTGGTTCTTACTCATTTGAGAAAAAGAGTGTGAGCAACAAAGTTCAGCTGTCTATTTGAGCTTTGGGTTTTCCTTTTATTACGGCAGGAAACGAAACAACATAATGGAGAAATTTTCCGAGAATCGGTGGCTAACTTGGTCAAAAGCTTTACATTCGTTAGCAGTTGTAATGAATGAGATTCTATCAAATGCTGGCGGTGGATGATTGATTGATTAAATGGATGACGGAGCTGTTTATATGAAAAGTATTTGAACACAAAGACCTCCCAGATTCTGACAGAAGGATATTAGACAACGACTCAGCATTTCCCCTGTCAAAAACTTTTCCTTAACAAGATTTTCGACTATGACTAAAAAAATGAAAAAAATGACAAAAAAAAAAAAAATAAAATAAAGTAAAATTGAATTTTGAAGAAATAAAAAAAAATCTTAAACAAATAAAAAATATCGACAAAATTGAACTAATGACAATGAATAGATCAGAATGAACTGTAATTTAAAATTTCTCTTTCTTTATTAATTAAACTGTTGTTAAATTATTATTAGTGTTTCTTATCTTGGGAATTTTTAATATATTCAAATGACAATCAAAGCAATATTTAAAAAGCAAATAGACTCTCGAATCATGATCACTTCTACCACCAGTTCTCAAGCAAAGCCTGATTCTAAGTTTCTTATGAACTTCTTTTTTTGTAAAGAATTTAATGGCTAACTAGTCAATGGTGCCTCCAGCAAACACTATAGCCACTCAATAACAAGACAAAACCTTGACCATGATTTATGACGATTTATGATAGAATAAGATCTGTCGGATTCAACTGATGATAAGAAAAGTGAGGGACCTATATGCTATTTGCAAGCCAATATGAAAAGAGAAAAAGTACTCTGGATAGATAAATAATTTTCGTAACTTGTTTTTTTTTTTTTTCTTTTTGAAAGCGAATACTGGAATTGTAGAGAGACTGAATTAATAACTGTTTTACTTGAACAACAAAATCATGAAAAACCATCGTTATAATGCTTACTGATTTAATTCGATTAACAATTGATTATACACTCATGCTCAAAAGTTAAAGGATTGGCAGTTTCATATCCTTCTATGCATCCAAATGTCCAGGTTGGGGAAACAGGCTGGCCAATGCATTCGTAGGCAAGATACTCCTCCACAGGCCAGCCTTAAGCAGATGGTCGTTGTCGTCCTGTAGGTGTAGAGGATATCAAGCTCATACGCTTCCCTTTAAAGTCGCATATCCTGATGAAGGATGCTGCTGTATTATCTGGCCCGTTATAGCACACCGTTCGAAGATATGGTGTGGTGTGTGTGCGCCCAACATTATGCCGTCTCCAAACTGGTCGTGGTTGAGAATGTTGGATGGTCTGCTCCCAGGTTCTTTCCAGATGTTCACATGTCGGAAATCACTTTCCATACTGAATCTGTACACCAGAAAGCTTATATGAGCCTGTATTCATGATGAGTGTTCTCTGTAATACGCTAGACGGTATTTGATTAACCAATGTCATGGGGATGCACCGCACGGGTCTCTGAGCATACAGTCCAGTCTCATTTAATCGCTGTATAACTTATAGTCTCGATACAGCTGTACCGTGGCTGCTGCCAGGTCCCTGGTGAGTTCTCAATCTGTGCTTCAGTTGTGTTGTATGACACTTAGCGTGAGATGTCGGTTCTCTCCTGGCCTAGTGATCCTTGGACGTCCATTTTCCAAAGCATGGACGAATGTTTCCTGCCTTTTGGAATCTTCTCCACAACTTTGATCGAAATGTTTAGGGCCTGCGACACCTCTAACTGTAATTCATCTCCAACTGTGTTTCCAGACACCCAATGACTATATCTCTCGTTATGTCATCCAGATGGATACTCTGGGCCATGATAAACTGTAAGCAAGCGTTGAAGGAACCATAAGATTCACCTAGTACGTTACATGGTATACTTCAGTAATGACAGGTGCTGCTGCAACCCTGACGCCATCCGCGGTTTTTTTTTCGTTTCTGCCATCTTTATGTTTTGTGTTTAGCTTGTGTTAGTACATGTTGGACTTACTGCACCTTTCTGGCAAGTTTGGTGTCATTTGATACCTAGAAGGGTCCGAAATTGCCGATTCCTTAACTTTTGAGCATGAGTATATTTCCATTCAATGAATATTATATTTTTAGTTTACTCCTCTAATTTAACAATTCCTAATATAAATTTCATGGCAATACTTCAATGCTGATTATTCTTAAAGGAGACTCGTTCATTCATTGTCCTATTCTCTGATTCTGAGAAAAGAAAATTGATACGAACATGGCAATTAATATTTTAACATTTGATAGATAATATGATGTACGGTAATATGATAATATGATAATATCTGATAATATGAGAAAATGGTAACTTATCTATTTTAGACCATATTTGAGAACTTACAGTTGCCCAGATCACTAGCGTACTCAGGGAGGAAGGAAGGTAGGGTTAAAACCCAGTTCCCTTTGCTTCCGAAAATGGAGGAAATCCAGGATTTTGGAACTTTTTTTTTAGTTGGATAGTTGAATAGCTGATAGTTGGATAGCTGATGAACTTAACCAGACATAGAAGTACTATCCGATCAACAATCATTTGAAATGATCTGGAGCAACGATACTCAAGAACCTACACATACATAAACCACATTCATTTACCGGTAATTCATTATCTCCATATCTGTTGGCAGTGTTGCAGTTACGGATTACACAAATCTCTGTTTCTCCACGTGAACAGCCGTCCTCTAGAGATCAACAACGAATCAAAAACAAGAAGAATGATATCGTATTTATTGCACTGCATCGAAATTATATGTGTATTGTCACTATTGGGTTTTTTGATTGTTTTTATTTTTTGCCTAGGATACTGAGATTGAAGGACGAAATGTAAAATAGGTAGATCCCAAGCTTCAAGAAAATTGATCTGTGTTAATTCTGAAATCTGAATAAACTAACTAATAACTTTTCATTCTTTACAAATAGGATTTTTAACAAAGGAGAAATCAGATATTTCTGAAAAGTTAGTAGAAAACTATCGCATTTTTTTTTGAAAGCTGAATGCTGATTGTTTGTTACCGCCAGTCTTAATCAATAACAAAAACTCTTACTGAATTATCAATGACAGACAACGAAGAGAAAATCAAGATTGCCAGAGTTAAATTTAAAGCGGATTTGTAAAAACACAAGCAAAGAAAGAACATTTTTAATAGTGAATTTTATATGACTAATATCAAAACTGCTTTTCTCTGCAGCTATTTTGTTTTTGTGTGATAAAAATTAATTTTAGTAAATAAAGAAAAAAAAATATTAAAAATGGCTCTTAAAAGTTATATGAACATATTTGAAACAGTTTTTAACTTATATTCTAAAAAAAAAGAAACTTTTAGAAACTGAGTTTCACTTCATCTGCCTTTATTTTAACGGTTTTTAGAAAGCACTCTTGCTTAACCTTATATTTAGAACTTGTTACTTGATTAGTTTCTTCTGAAGTAATGTTCTTACTACTAAGATTCTTAGAAGTGACTCCACCATCAAATGTTGCTGTCACGCAGACCTCTTCTCAACATTTCTCTGAAAATAATTACTACTCAACTAAGATCTATTTACGAAGACTATTAAAGGTACATAAATGCTACCTAAAAAAATATCTGTCTGATTTTTTATGCAAACTGACGAAGTGATTGGGCTTATTTTCAAAAATTAAAGCTATCGACAAAGACTAATAAAGCGTAGATAATGAAACCACTTATCTAGCGAAAAAAAATTGTTAAAATATGTAAAAAATGTTACATAAAAAATAAGAATAAAAGTGAAAATAATACCGCAAACAAAGCAAATCAAAAGGTAACATTATTCAATTATTTAGTAATTCAAAACTTCATAATTTTTTAGTATTTAATAATGTACTGTGTCTAATTTGACGATGGTTGTGGGAAACAGTAGCATGGAACATCCCAGAACATACATAAACTTGGTTAGTTCTTTTGAATCTAGCAGGAAAAGCTTGTTGGAAAGAATTACAACTTAATGTGGCCTGATTCAATCTTAAACATAATGCTACTGTGATGAGACTAAATAATTACACCATCCAAATCGTAGTTCAAAGTCTTAAAGATTATTCTTTTTTGATATATCTAGTGGCATTAAATTAGTTAAATATTACGTGGTCAGATTGGTTAAATTTTTCCATCTAAATAGTTAAATTGCATCCGTGTTACCTGAATCACATTGAACCCTAATTAAATTGATTACTACTTCATTGTGATAGAAAAGTGAATAACGAAAGAAGAGTCTATTTCCTTACTGGATTTACAATGAAATGAACGTAAACAGTGAAATACGCCCAAAACCTACTAAATTTGCAACACACTTCGGTTTAGGAAAATGTCAATACCATTATTAAAAGTGACTTTTTGGTAGGTCACTCTTGGTAGGTGGGGGATCTTGAGTGTGTTCCTAAAACTGTTCCATTGTTATTTTCAAGTTAAGTCCACTACCCCACCCATGTCCATATTAACATCAAACGATTTGCTGTTTGAAATGACCTCTCGTTTGTATTTCTCAACCAAGAGCATTCTTGCGAAATTAATTGTAAATTGTCTTTTTAGCGTAAAATAGTTAATTAGTTTTTGAATGATCTGTTACAGTATCAAAATTCTAAAGATTCTGAAAAATAGACAAATAAAGTAGCAGTTTAATACATGTTTTACAGTTTAATACATATCTTTTTTTAATTGTTTTCAGACAGACAGTATTGAACTATTTTTGGCGTTGTATTTTCTAATTCAAAATATTAGCTAAAAAAAGTAATTGATTAGTAATTAAAAAGTAAAAAAAAGTAAAAATATTTAGCTAAAAGTAATACAAAGTCAGATGAAAGAAGTCATTCAATTCAATGAAGATTCAAAAAGAAAAAAAAAAGAAAATTAAATAAAGATGAAAAAGAAAAACTTTTGTGGCAGATAATTATCTGAAATGAAAAACTGATAACGAAATATAGTAGTTTTATTTTTGGTTTTTTTTTATTCAGTTATTTTATGAATTAATTAAGGAATTCTAGAAAAAAAGATAAGAAATTGATAAATTTTTATTATTTTTCGAAAATTTTACCTAAAGCATTAATTTATTTATTTTTGTTATTTTCCTTCATTTATTTATTTATTAATTTTTTGTTTATAGAGTTCGAAAATACGAATATTGCTAAAAAGTCAATATTTATAAAAAATAATCAGTATCGATTTGAAAGAAAGAATTTCAAAATGTTTTTGCAAGTAAAAGACAAATTTTTTAGATTGTAAACGATAAATAATTCATAATAAAATGTAAAGTTGTTGTCAGAAGCTAAAAGTGTTATTTAAATGAAGTTAAAGATGAGCAGAATTACTTTTTTTTATGCTCTAACTCAGTGGTGCTCAACCCGCGGCCCGGTAGTGTCAAACTTTAAAAATAAATTTGAGCCTTTACATTGCTGCCAACAAATACATTGAAAAATGTTTAATTTGCAACAGCAACTGTCTCAGACTTTACTACTGGAATGTTGGTAGGAAACACAAATTTGTTTGAGAACTTGAAGTTTAAGTAAATTACATTTATTATTAATTATTATTATAAATGACATTATCAAATCATTAATTAGTAAGGTTTAGTAAGGGTTGGAGGATGGGACGCTGCAGCCCTCCATCAAAACTTTTATAAAAATATTGGCCCTCAGCATTTCCTATGGTTGGGCACCCCTGCTACATCTGAACTGATTCAAAAGTTCCACGAATTTTTTTTTTCTGGGATATATATATATATCCCAGAAAAAAAAAATTCGGGGAACTTTTGAATATACATAAATTCTATTGAAATCTATTGAAAAAGTCATTCAAGATCTAATTGAAATTAGAGAGACCATAACTTATTTATCCAACCAATATGAAGACTTATTAAGAAATTATAAAAAACAGAAGCAGATACCAATCAAAACAAATCTAAAATTACAAAACTTCGAGAAGAGAATGATGAGAAAACAAATAGAATTGTGGATCTGGAAAATAGATTAGATGACAAGAGAGTTGCTCGAGAAAACTGAACGTGGAATTGCATGGTATCAAATTTCATGAGGATAGAATTAGTAACAAAGATAGAAGAGAAAATGAAAATTAAGGCAGAACGTAATGAAATTGAAAGCATTCACAGATATCCTACTAGCAATGAGAAACCCAATCCTATCATTGCTAGGTTCAAAACAATGGATAAAAAACTCCAATGGTTGGACAGAAGAAGAACAATCCGTATCTCTAATCATGATGTTTTCAACAACAATGACAATATTCCAATCTACATAATGGAAATGCAAACAAATTGCTCGAGAAAAAATGTACAAATTTGTTTGGATTAAAAATGGAAAAATATTAATAAGAAAAATTGAACAATTAAACATTATCGAAACCTCCAAAAATCAGGATCTACACAAAATGAAGTAAAAAGTGGACTAAAAAATAAAAATTATACTAGACGCTTTTTTTTTTTAATTAAAATAAAAAACAAAACAAAAAAAAAACGATGGCTCGAATTCACAGAAGCTCGGTTATAACGCGATATTTCGGATCCAAGATCTCGAAGATCGTGATATAACCGAACTTTTATTCCTTCGCGACGTCAAATGTCGTATATCGCACCCTATTATCGCCCACACGATTCCAAATCGATTTAAAATGGTCATTTCGCGATTACCTACATCACTCAGAGCTATGTGAGAGAATTTTATATTTATAAATACATAAATCATTACCAACACTTTGATGGGTTATATTAGCCAAAATCGATTTGGCGCCGCCATCTTGGCATCTTGTACAGACGATGAGTCACGTGGATCGAAACTAAGTATTCATACGCCTATTACATGGGCCTCTTTACTGGTTGTCATTGGCAGAAAAATAGATCTCGATATTCATTTTGGTTAAATGAAAAAGTCGCGATTCTGGTATGTTTTTAAAAATATCTTGTATTTGATGCATTTTCGTGACATTAGGGTGGGTATACAGTCTCAATTACTGTAAATAATAAGGAAACAAAGCATATTAATTTACACCTTTGATTTTATTTTAGGCGAAAAAACGGTAAATTTTGCAATTTTACAATTATACACCTTTTCCAAAATAGAAGGGGTCCAAGACCAAATCGCATTATATCCGAATTCGCGATATAAACAACCGCGTTATAACCGAGCTTCAGTGTATTAAAATAACATGAACAAAAATACGAACATTCATCTGATATTACTTTGTATAACATTTTCTTAAATGTTTCAACGGCTGACCGCAACGTCACGAAAGTCGTAGATTCAAAAAAAAAAAAAAATAATTGACCAGCAATCAGTTGAATTTCGCTGTGAGTATATCAATAGGCGTTTAGCTTAAACTGTGGAAAATACATATCTATAAATTTGAATAGGAACTTAATCTTTGTGATAAAATTATAATTAATATTATTTGACATTGATTTGATATGTGTTTGCAAACGATTATTAGTATGTCTTATTTTTTATATCTATTAACAGGAGTAGGATTGTTAAGAAGAATTAGACTATTTAAATTAGAAATTTAATCAACTGTTTCAATTCCATGCTTACAATTTATCTCAAAACTGGTCTAAGAATGAGCGTTTAATTTAACAGTAAAAATGTAAAATCGTAAGCAGCAAAACTCACAAAAAATTTTCAGTAAAAAACTTTAATATTTCAAAATACAGAGATATCATAAAAACTAAAAACGGATGTTATCCTGAAATCTCTAATAAGATAAGCATCAATACTATGCACAGTTGCACGTACGTCTTACCAATGCAGAAAGGCTGCTCTTTTTAACAAAGTTTCAGAGAGATGTAGAGTTGATTCAGAAAATCTCCAACTTTAAAAATATTGTAAAGATATAAGTTAATATATTTTTGCAAAGAAAAGATTAAAAAGGGTTTAAATGAGGGATTGATCAGATATGTCCTTTCTTTTTAGGATTTTGGTTTTGATTTTGAGAATTTAGAACGTTCAAATAAAATGGGAATTTTTTTTGGTGCAAACTCGTCTTGACAAGGAAATATTTCAGACATGTGGTTCTGCAAGCCAAAGAAATTCCTCCCACACTTTATGAGGAATCTTGTCTTTTCATCTATTTGAGTAATGCTCACTCATGTCCCTATAATTCTGTAAAATAATAAAAATTGATAATCATTTTGAAAGACAAGTGGGGCTCTGCAAAGAAGACATAACTACACTTTCTTGACTCCATTTCATATTCGGTCTTGCTTAACACAAGCGTTCCCTATTTTTGTCGAAGGTTCAAGGACGAATAAATCGTTGTGAATCTCACGTAGAAATTCCCTTCATGTAGCCGTCTTCCTATAGATTGATAGGAATCTTACTGTCAATGTACTGAGGTCAGAATCAACTGGACAAGTGTTGCTCGTTGAGTCATAAGAATGAGATATCGAGTGTCAGCATGGCCTTACCCTAATCTTCTCTTGGGCAAATGTAGATTTTAGATCCTATGACAATTTCAGACTTAGCCTACTCATCTGATGAAAGAATTCAACAGCAGTGTTTCTTAATTTCGACAGAGCAAATATTTTGATCAAAACTAAGGTTGAGAGAGAGTGAAAAGATCTCCCACATAAGTGACAATGTATCGATGTGCCTCAAAACTTTTCAGATAATTTGAATTAATACATGATTACATTAATTAATGCAAGATTAAACTCAGCCGTTCTCTTATGGTTTCTGTTGGAAAGGGGAAAAAAAAAAAAGCTTTATTAAATGGTTCCTAAATTAGGAACTGTTTTCCAGTCTTTGTTATATAACATTGTCGTGATCAAATATTTTCAAAATACGAAATACCATTCGTACTCTAAAAACTTGTTTATGGCCACTTTCAGATTCAACTTGGGGCTATTTATACTCAAATGCTAACGCTTGAGATCTAAATTCAAGGGAAGGAGATATAGTCCTGTATTTACTGTGATATCAGATATTATTTATTTATTTTTTTACATTTTTTTTCCATATCAAATTAATTTAATTAATAAATCTATATCAGATAAAAAATATTATTTTCCTAAATTTCAATTTCGCTTTTTTTTTGCTTAAAAAAAGAGCAGAACGGTACTTACAACTCCAAAGCACAACATGCACTTAAGAGAAAAGGAATTTCGTGTTGGAATTCAGTCAATTGCCGAGGCTTAGATTAACAGTTAGTTTTACATTCCAAAATCAACTTAGGAACAGAAATAAATCAAAAGCTTCTTTTAATTGAGATTGCTAAATCTATTAGGTAATGTCAAAGGAGTAAAGGTGACCCCAGACGGTCAATCATTTTGATCAAACGGTTTCGTCAATCCTTGACGCACGCTTCAAATTACCCTTCAATCTTTGGCCCTAGACGGTCAGTCGTTTGATCAAAAGAGTGAGGCAGTCGAATGACGCAAGCTTCAATCTTTTGATCAAAACTCTTGTGTCTGACTGAGGGAAAGATTGATCAAAACCCTCCTAGACGGTCAAGCGCCCTCTTCAATCATTTGCGTAAATCAAACTTTCTATCAATCACCGTCAATGATTGGCTCAAGCGTGAAACGGTTCCTAAACGTTCAATCATGCTTGACTCAATCGATTGACGAAACCGTTTGATCAACATACTCTTTTACTCGCAGCAAATGAACTTTTTTTTCCCTAATCCTGGCCTATACTTATTTTCATACATTAGCATTGTAAACTCTCTATACAATACAGCAATGTTCAATAACCTTTTTTTAAGCAGGCTTTTTTTTTCTTTTTTTTTTCTATTTTTTTGTTTTTTATTGTAACCAATCCTATTAGGTGTTGTAGACATATCACTTCTGTGTTATAGGTGCTGGAATAATTGATATGTGACTATTTAGTTAATATATTATTCTAATAAAAAGTGAAGAAAAAATTAAATTTTAATGAAATAAATTGTAGATTTATAATTAATTTTTTTTTCTTATTTGGTTTTTATAAATTATATCAAATATAAGTTGTTTTTAATTTTATTTATATTATTACCATTATAGTCATTCCAATTTAATTGACTAAATAAACTAAAATTCACGTAATTTCCATCTCTTAAGCCAAAATTATTATTTGGTTTGGGAATATTAAAAATTCTTACCAGTTATTTCTAGTTAACATTCCAGTATTACTGTATTGTTTACCAAAAAAATACTTTTTAGGATCACTTTATTTATATATTTTTCTTCAATTGTCAAAATTTTGTGAGTATTTCTTATTTTTAATTTTTCTTCAGAAGATTTATTTTTAAAATTAATACAAAGTTTATTAAATATTTTAAAAATTAAGTTATTAATGTTATTAATTTGGTATTTAATTAAGAAAACCCAGCTATTTAATCCGTAGTCCCAAATGGGATCAACCAAAGCTTTATTATCTGATATATTTATATATATATATATATATATATAAATAGAGAGAGAGAGAGAGAGGAAAAGGTGTAAATATGGGCACCCTCTTTTGTTTTTGACTTACAGTTACTTTCTTTTGGAAAAATTCTAGATTTTTGACCTTCATTAAAAACTATAATAAGTTTACTAAGTGAGAGGAGGCAAAACAATGATTAATATTAATTATTTCAATTCGAAAATGAAGATATTTAAAAGCTTCTTAAAAAAGCACCAGGAAAAATGGGGTGCAAATATGGGCCTTCTCCAAAATAGTAAAAAAAAAATAGTTTAAAATGTTTTAAAACAGGATAAAACAATACAAAACGGTACAAAGAGCAAGTTGTATATTTGAGAATTTTAAATGAACATCAAATCAAAACTTATTTACAGAAATCGCAAACATAAATGGCTCTTTCAGCCCCGGCACAATCTAAGTGTGCCCACATCTGGCACATAACACATTTAACTCACACTTCTCCGCTAGTGTCTTGAGAGAACATTTCATCACAAAAGATGCAAGTTGCATCATTCGATTCTGGTTTATCTCATCGTTGATATCCAGGTCATCATCACTGTCCACAAGGGGAGGGTCGCAAGAGTCTGATGAGTCCGATGATGAATCGTAGAGTCGTTTCGTGGGTTGAATTTTCTTTTTCTGAAGGCCTTTGGTCTTCCCAACCCTGTCTCTAACCCCGGGAAAACCCTCTTCTTGAGAGCACTTTTGTCAAGCGACTTGGTCAACTGATCCTTGTATGGCGTTCTAGTGATGATGCTGGCCCTTGCTGCTTTGCGTCCTCGAGTAGTGGTTCTCTTCTTAATGTTGGGGACAGGAAATATGTCGAACAGAGAAACTGCATTTGAAGTTCCCGCGGAACATTGCAGTGTTTCAGCAGCCTCATCAACTGGCATAGCTAGTTTATGTTGTTTAAAAGAAAAGATGGTGTAATTATGGGCCCCCTTTAAATGGGGGCCCATATTTACACCAACCACACCTAAGCAAGATGGCCACTATCACATGTAATCTAAAGGCGTGCTTCTAAAAGTAGCTTAGGATCTCCGCTTTCCGGATAGCACTGTGAAATTATTTTAAACTAATCATAAGGACATGAAAAGAAAACGATTTCATATATCTGTCAAAGGTTTGCAGTCCAGAACAAAAACCAATATGCACAATAACTGACTCTGCATCTACTTGAAATTAAAGGTTCTAACTGCTCTCTACTATCTTATATCAACAAAAGACGCCGTCTACAGTCCTGGCCGCAAAACTGCAGCACCTCCATAGCCCCTTGGGAGGGGTGCCCATATTTACACCTGTGCCCGTTTTTACACCTTTTTTTCTCTCTCTCTCTCTATATATATTTTTTTTTTGAGGTGATATTTTTTTAATATTGTCAGAAAAATTATTTCTTTTTCGAATGTCAAGGAAGGCTCATAACGGTTACTTCAATCAGTATATTTATAAATATATTGATGTAAATTTCCATCAATTTCATCATTTTTTTTTTTTTATATATGTACAGCTTCATTATTTATCATAAAAATCTTTCAAAACAAAACTTGCAAACTAATACAAATAGCATTTAAAATGAAAAGAAATGTAAAGTGCCCGATGAATCAAAGAATTGAGTAAGCAAACGAAGGCACAACGTTACAAGAAAGGATTCGCACCCTGAGTTGTCACCGGGAATAGACTGGGACGGACCGTTTTCGTCTGTCATCGGTGGAGTTTGGCTGGCTGATGAGTCCTAAAAAGGACGAAACGGTCCGTTCCAGTCTCTTCCCGGTGACAACTCAGGGTGCGAATCCTTTCTTGTAGCGTTGTGCCTTCGTTTGCTTACTCAATACTGCTGTCAAAATAAATTGGTTATTACTTCTCCATCGGAAAAGCATGAGGTTTTTTTGTTACTGTTATAATTTACGAATGTGCTTGCAACATTGTTAGATAATAATATGCTAAACTTTCCTTTGATCTTTCGAAGGCGAATGAAAAGCTTTTGAAATTGTTATGTAACAAGAAAGTGTTATATAATAATTAACATATTTTAGATATTTCTCTGTAACTGTTTCGATGTATATTTGTGAACTAGCTTTATTATCGGTTGTTGGTTTTTTCTATTTCCATATCAAACAGTGAAAATGTCAAAGCATAATCTTTCAAGTAATTTATGAAAAAGCTGTGGAAATTATTAATCGATACAAAGTCTATTACCACGAATGCTTATGATTTTTCCATTATGACAACTCGTAAGAAATATTTGCAGACTAATAATGAGTCCATGTAATATGAGGTGATAAGTAGCTAAAATTAACTACATTGAAGATTTATTAATTTGCCTCAATATATAGGAAAATTTAATACAGTGCTTCACAGCTTTTTTTCGCTTTTTTTACATTTGCAGTATTCCCGCGGTACATGAAAGAGTTTCATTGCTTTTTATTGCGTATAAAATAGAATCCTTTGAAAAACACTTGTCGCTCAAATCTATTTTTTTTTATAGATAAAGCATTTGTATTTTAGGTAAACATTGATTATAAATTTCAATTTTCTGCAATAATAGTGTTTACTAATTATGAAATAGCATATTCTATGATTTAAAGTGTTTCTAATTAAATGAATATCGTAAATCATCATAAGAGAAAAGGAAAAACTTTACAGACCTATTGAGTTTCAGGCACGTACTCAGTAAGACAAACATTCAATTGAAGCAAAAGATACATTCAAATCCTTTTATGTCTTCCTTCTACTTCGAAGACATTGATATTATCTCAAGACAATTCAATAAAGAAACTTTTTGCCAGACGTAAACTCATGAATGAAAGAACTAAATGAAACCTTTATTATGATCGTAGGTTAATAAACAGATCAGTCATTGAATATTCAAAGCACAACAGACGCTATTAACTGAATTCATAACTGAATTTCCCGCCTCAGGTATGAAAACACATCAACTTATTAAACAAAAATAAATATATAATTTGCGTTCAGTTTTATTAACTTCTTGTTATTCAACTGGAAATTCAAAACATATGAACCGACAGAATGTAGACATTTATTTTCTGGGCGCAATTAAATTTTGACACTGATATCGCGTCTTTAAAATAAAGATTTATGAGATTTATTGGGGGACACAAGAAATTCATAGAAAAAAGCAGTGTAATTAAAGCAGAATTTTTCGGGTTAGGAGTAAGTTAACAAGGACACTAAAAACTTGTATGTATGTTAAATTTCAACATCGTCTGCTGTTCTATTCATTTGTAACACTTTTTCTGTAACGACATGTAAACGATATAGCTTTAGACAAAAATGAGTCTTTCTATATTAAATCTACATATAAAGAGGTTTAATTAAATTCATACATAATTGAATCTGTATTTGAATTTATATATATATATAAATATATTACTTTAAAATGTTATTAAATCTTGTATGTGTTTTATTTACAACGTAAATTTCTTTACAAAGTGTATGTTTCAGAGGCTTATTGCATTATAATGTTTTATTAAAAACAATCCTTATGCGTAACTGCTTTTAACACAGATGTAAATCTTTTTACAAATTTTTTATTAATAATCATAAAATTCCATAAGAAATATTCATTAGCATAATAAGATAGAAAAAACTTAAAAATGGCGTGAATTTAACCAAACCTCATCTAAAATACTTTTTTTTTAGTAATAAAACTTACTTATCGAAGCGGATTTACGTTTAGTTACAAAAAAAAAGAAAGGGTGGAAAAAAAAAAGCTTTGTGCATTAAGACCCAGTTACCTCGTCCTCTACTTCGTGACATTCCTTGCAAACGACAGACCAGACAGAAGTAATTTTTTTCCCTTCTCTCTCTTTTTCAACAATGAAGAAGATACATGACTCGACACTTTGACACGTTCAAGCAAATGGCAAAGACGGTGTCTATACAAAGTAGAGAAGTAAAGATGAACAGTTCTTGATGATGATTTCGTCTTTAACTTAATTAAGTGACATTAAGAAAGAGAAATTTTAGAAGAAAAAAAACTGGTACATTTATAACATTTGCAAAAAGAACAATCTTAATCTAATAGCACTAAATAAGCAGAACAAACTAGAATGACTAAGTAAAGCCAGTAACATTATTCTGTTAATAAATTATAACTGCAAACTAACACATGAGTTTAAGTGAAATGAAAATAAAAGATCAAATAACAAATTTATGTGTTTAGTACAAATAAACAATTATTGCTTTTAGCAATGTGTTTCTAAAAAATTCTACAGATAGAAGCAATTCACTTCAATTCTGTTGTTTAATTTTTCATATTTCCTTTTAGTAAATGATTTTATTCTGCTTTGTCTTAAATTTTGCATAAATGTACGTTTTCAACAAATTTTCAGAATAATGACAAATTAATAATGTATAAAAGTCAAAGTAAAGAAATAAATAACAGTAAGAGAATCTAATTAATTTTTTACTTAACAGTGTTTTTATCTTTAATGTTTTAAGAACAAATTATAACTTAATAATAAATTTAGAGCTTCGAATCAAAATAATGAAAAATACATAACAAAAATTTTAAAAAGTATTAATTTTAACGTGTGTGTATTATTAAAAATTTTAAAAAAATAAATAAAAAAATATAGGAGATGCATTAGTTATTTAATGAAAAGCAACCATTTCTTTACATTTAATTGTAATTTGTAAAATATTCCATTTGTAAATTAAGTTATCAAAAGGATTTAATTATAAACTTAAATCTCTTTAATACAAAAATAATAAAAGAGAAATTAAATTTCATTGTTGTTTTTTTTGCTTTTTTTTATTTTTTTATTTTTTTATTTTATTTCGGACGAACAAAGGTTAGATATTCTCTCTTATATACACAAAGCTAAAATACATATATGGTTTCATAGATATTTTATTAGTTTCAGGATGAGTCAGTAGATAAGTTTATGTGAAGATCAAAGAAATGTTAAGCATTTTTAGACCAATTTTAGGGAAGACAAAACATCCGATCAAATAAAATGCCTTCGTAGTTTCAGTTTTTTTTTTTTTTTTCCTAATGTAATCATTCAGGAGTAACAACTCATAGTAATGGTTCACGAAGTATTTCAATCCCCTCCATAATAACTGAGCTTCATACATCCGAATGATTTCGATAAATTTACATTGTTATTGTTATTATTTAGGATTTAACTAATCTAATGAAAAATAAATTGCTTTAGTAAGTCGAAAAAGAAAAGTCCTTATAGATATTTATGAAACAAAAGTCTCAGTGGATCAACCAAATAAAAAAAAAACCACAAAATTCCCAATGTTTAACAAAGTACCTACAATTTAATTTAGGGTTTCAATCTAAACCCGAAGAATGATATCTGTTTTTTTCCCCCAAAATAAATAGAAGACATCCCAGCATGTATTTCATCAAACAGTACAAGGTAAATAAAATTTATTCATATGGATGGATTGAGAACCAATTGTAAGTGTTTAAGTAAAAAAAAAATTTCTCGTCAAATAAACTGAATAAAAATAAATAATAAAATAAGATTTGCCTAAGAAGCAAATTAATATACATGGTTAATTTCATTTCTGAAATGTTTCTCTATCCCGTATTATTTTATAATTAAAGAAATAATATTATGTAAAGTGTACACAAGTAGTCAGACAATGTTTTAATATATTTAAGGAAAAAAAAATTAGCTTTTCTACAACTGAAAAGCAGAGGAAATAAAACTTCAAAGGTTTAAATTTTCATTTAAATCGAAAAATACAAATTATTTAACTGTTCCGAATTGAACTTTTGAAAAGCAAATGCATTTTTTTCATACATTGCGTGATTTGTTTGCTTAAGATGTTGTTAGATATTTAAAAATGTCAAATTAGTTAAAATACAACATTAACAATGATCGATAACTTAAAATATAGTTTTTTCTAATAAACTATTTTAACAACAATGAACATATAACTTTTAGATCGATTGGTAATCCATTGCGGAAAGCAGAAAATAACCAAGGCAACAACGTGATTCAGGTAATAACGTCCAATTAATAGCTTAATCCTTAATGCAAAAACGAACATTATATGATGACCCGGATATACAGTATTACAATTATAGGGCATTAGTACTACAGTACCTCAATCAAATTAATGAATTCCAATTATTGAATCTCGTTTAAAGATAATAATTTCTTTCCCAAAAAATACATTTTTATATGTACACCGGATGATTCGTAAAGTACTGGAAAGTACTGGTGGTTTTCACCGCCCATATCTTTTAAACTACTGCTCATAAAAATCTAAAACTTTTTATATAAAATCGTCAAACATATGAGAGTTATATTTTCATGTTATTATTTATTCATTATTATTGAAATTCATTTTATTTGCGTTCAAACACCCCCAATATATCAAAATTATCCAAAAAAATTATTCGACTGTCTCCCAAAAAAGTCATTTGTCAGAATGCATTTTCAAAAAAATACAGTTTTTTTTTTTTAAATTGAACAAACGAAGTAACGACAAAAGTGTTTAGATTAAATTTTCCTAATTAGGTTTCTGTATCATTTGAATATTGGATTCAGACTTTTAGAGTTTAAACAACATCACAACAGTTATTTAAATATACGATATATTGGGGCTTGTTGAACGCAAATAAAATGAATTTCAATAATAATGAATAAATAATAACATGAAAATATAACTCTTATATGTTTGACGATTTTACATAAGTTTCAGATTTTTATGAGCAGTAGTTTAAAAGATATGGGGCGATGAAAACCACCAGTACTTTCCAGTACTTTATGAATCACCCGGTATATATATACTTCATTTGTTCATCATAAGCTTCCAAACGATCTTGAGATGAGGTAGGTTAGGTTTTTAGTGCTCACTTTTTGAGAACGAATTTTATAACAACTGTTGCAACTGTTAAAACTAAGAAAGCTACAATATGAAATTTAAGCATTCTAAGGTAAAAATGCATATTTAAATACATTATTGGAGACCTCAGTTATGGTCTGATTTCAGTTGAAGGAAAGCTTTTTCCTAATTTTCTGTAGAGCTCGTCGTTAATTTCTCTATTAGCATCTAGAATTTTTCTGTTTGCTGCGTAGTAGAAGTGAAATCAACAAGAATAAACAAACCAAATTTGAGACTTTTCTTATAAAACGTTTTTATTTAAGATTTAATTTTTCGACTAGACTATTAAATGTTTAATTGAAAAAGACGCTACATAAGACGCTTTGTATTGTTGATAAACGACAGTAGAGGCGCTGCTGTGCTCTAGGGCGCTGCCGCTATTTGTGTGAACATTCACACGCCCTATCTGCTCTGAACCGATAGAATTGGTTTAACCTTGATCATCTGATCAACAACGATTTAAATACTTTTCCTTCTCCAACGTTTTCAATTTACGAATATAATTAATTAAAATGAAAAATAATATTTTAATGAAAATTTTGTCATTAGTAAAATACGAGACATTCTAAATAATGCGTGCAATATATTAATCAAATTACTTTCAAATCTTTATACAGTGATTGTAATTGGCCTTAGGATATTAATGTAAATAAATTATTGGGGGATTTTATTAGATAAATGTAGTCTACTGATTACTCTAAATTCGTTGTACTTATTATTGCTATAAATATGTTATTTTTTTTTCTTTTGCAAGAAAATTGAATTTTCCCACGATACTTTGCAAACTGTTATCATAGCTGCAGTTCAAGTTACTGTTCAAACCTGATCATTTAATACATCTCCTTAATCAACACAGTTGCTTTCTACTTAATAATAGCTAATGAAAAGAAAGTAAATACATTTTAAAACAAGTAATGCAATTTGATAATTATAATTATTATGCAAATATTTGCAACGATGCCTAGTAATAAAAAGTTAATGTATAAAAATGCGCGAAGGTGCGAGATAGATAAAAATACCAGTTTCATTTTTTTGTTTCAAAGTTTATGAGTCCATTTTTGGACGTAATAACGGTGTGGAGAAAATAAAGAGTGATGAGGTGGAGATCCATAACCTGCTAATGGAGTGGTGTAAGATTAAGATTCATGGAAGCAAGGGGGAGGGGAAGTGGTAGATTTAAAAAAAAAAAAAAAAAAAGAAACATGGCGTCAGAAAGTCGCCGCTTCTGGCCGCTAGGTGTCTCTGATGGGAGGGAAGCCATTCAGAGCGTTAACCTTGTTTCTTCTGTGGCCATTGAACCACTAGGTTAGTGAAGCGGATAGGCAGATGAGCACTAGGGAAAGGAAGCAGCAACGAATGGATCGGGACTGGAGTGAGGCGCTTATCTACGATGTCCCATCCTAACTTCAGTTTTCTAAGATAAGCCGAAGGCATCCGTGGTGGGATATTAACAATGCCATGTTGCTGTTTCTCAGGGAAAAACTTTCAGATAATTCCTAATTCAGATCGGAATACTTGAATTGCTCTTGTATCCATTCAAAATACGGAGATTCAGTTTTGAATGGCAATATGTCATACAGAAGTTAAGAAAAATTCGGAAAAGCTTAAAAGAGTAAATGTACATCAGCAAAGAAATTGCTTTGAGAATCCTTTTCTGATGAATTTTACTACTTTCAAATCAGTTCTGATTCATTTGATTTATAAGTTCATGATTATGAATAATAACATTGTAACATTAGTTTATTCTTGTTTTCACACAGCGAGAGCTATATTTTAATTGTAAAATCTCAAGGAGTGGAGACTTTCGAAAAGAGTTGAACCGGCAAACATTTGAAAGAAAATCACTTAAGTTGAAATATATAATTAATGACGTAACAAACATTACAGCATTCAAGTTAAAAACTGCTTCTTAATTTGATTGTCGAATCAGTATATAAATAAATAATGAAAAAAAATCTCAAACTGAAGTAAGTAATATTCAATTCAGATAAAAAAACCGAATTCTTCTAAAAAATCCTCTTTTTTTTATTT
>JAFIDM010009631.1:54972857-55023125 GCA_023159025.1 Thereuonema tuberculata
TTGCTTTAACAACCAAAAAAAAAAACGGAAATCTTGCTATGATATATATTTTCTCTCAATGAAAAAGTTTACGTGAGATTTTCGTTGACCCCCCTCCCCCTTTTGACCTCACGTAATTAATGGACGTCCCCTAATGAATAAACAATTTTAGAACATATGCTATGATATTGCATAACATACACTTACTCTCATCACGCATTTTTACCTTAAAAGTACATTTTTTGTTCATTCAATTTAAAAAATTTCTATTTTGATATTCACTTTGTATTTCTTGCCAAACATCTCTCTTTATAGATATATTAATAACACACAATAAAAAGGGTCTTAAAGAACTTAAAACCTATTTTTTTTAAAGTAGTACTCTTTTTTTTTTTTTTTTTCCTCTCTGCTTTTATTTTAAGTTGAAACCAATGAAAAGCAGTATTTTCCTTACGTTTGTAAACGTAAAACCTTACTTGTCGAATGCAAAGAATACTTTCAAATTTCCCATTTGCTGAAAATTAATAAACTAGAAAACACTTACTTGCATTATTATCTAAATTTTTTACTTATTTAATTTGAATCATATCCAAGCATGACAGTGAATTACTCAATGGATTAATAAATATTATTAGATTGACAAAAAATTATTGTTCCTTTTTTTAAGGGAATTTTTGTCATCATCATGCTCAAATTTCTCTTTAATGATTCGCACGCAATAATTTTTAAATGCAAAAGATACATATACACTTTAAAAAATATGATATATGAAAAATTAATTAGATAGAAGTTAAAATGGCCGAATTGATTTTTTAAAAAAATAATAATAATAAACAACTCATAATTTGGTTCTAATCATTCCAGTACATTTGAACTTTAAACAAATAAATTATATAACTTTCATTGCAATGATAGCTTAAGTTACATTTTTAAAGTATTAATCTTAATTTAAAGTGAAATTCTTTTCAAATTGATTTTTAATTCTAATCAACAACAACCTTAATAATAATAATAATATTTTATATTTCTAATAGAGTATATATGTAGAATTTCTAATATATATCATAATCTAGTATCTTGAATAATTCTAAATAATGTAAGTATATAGAAAGGAAATCTTTCTCTAATAAGTCTGAAATTGTTGTAAAATATAAATAAAAAGCTCTTTTTATTAATATTTTACAAGTTCAGAAACTTTTTTTTTTTTAGAATAAGACAAGATAAAAAAATTATCCTCTGATCCATCAGTGAGGTTCCAAAGTTCCTAGAAGTGGACACAAATAAAAAATGTGAATTTCTTTAAATCCAAGAATGAATCCAATTGGATTTGATTTTATATAAATAAAAACGCAATAATTTGAAAAGCTTTAAGCATTTGGTTTCCATCTTCTACAACAGTAGCCTATGTATTTAAACCTAATGTATGTATTTGTCACTCGTGACTACCATTTTGAAAATACTTCACTGACGAATATAAAAATTGAAATGACGCACTTTGTTTAAGATATTTCAGAATCGTCTTCTTAGTTGTTCATATGTTTGTTGTTAAATTTCCTTTGAACATATATTAAGTCACTTTTCATGAAAATCAAAATCACACGTATATTAAGTTAAAAAGATTACAAAAACTTTAAAATGCAAACTATACAAGTTCGAGCATCTGCTGTTAGTCATCTTCAGCTTTCCATCTTATACTGATCCACTTGAACATTTTTCTTCTTTATTTCTCTATCTGTTAATACCCGCATTCCATTTCCTTAAAATTTGATAAGAGGCTTATTTACAGGCCTACCTCAAATATGAATGTGATTTATTTTATTCTATATCCAATTCCATTCCTCAAAAATGACCCCAATCGCTGAATGCTCAGACACCATGCAATGGGTACCGAAGTGTGTATCCAGTTTAAACTACAATAAATAAAGTCTAGTTAGTTGTAGTCAAATAAAATTACAATAACAGTGCTTGGACCTGTTTTCTAAAACTCAGCTCCACCCGCTGTTGAATTAGAACTTGAATTTGAATATTTATTTGAACAATTATGCAATTATTTACACTGATCACATCAACGTCAACCGCCCGCCAGCAAACTTAAAAAGCAGAACAGTATTATATACATAGTGCAGGTTTCATGAATATTTCAGTATTCCGAAGTTATCAGTTTTTGGTTATAACGGGTACTAGTATTAATAAAACTTCATTTTTTTCTGATCTACATTTTTAAGTAAGACTTTAAGTGGAAATCTAAATTATATTCTTATTCGAGTCCCTCGGATCGACAATGCAATTATATGAATACTTCTCCATGTCATAAACCTCCACTACAGTCCGTTTGAAAATGAATCGAATTGTACAAAAGCCCTGTAAGACCTGTTAGAACTGAGCTTTGAGCAATGATTACTGATCAACTGAGTTATTAACTCCTTCGTGCACCACATTCCTCTGCAAAATTCATCGTATATTTATGCTTTCCAATGCTCCATGTAATCCTTACAGTACAGATTAGAAAATAAGAAAGAGAATGCGTATGAACGAGAAATGACTGGGCCATCTGAAAGTCTATAGATCTGACGATAGCATTATCTAATAGAAACTTTCAATACTCGAAAACATTTCTCATCAGTGGCATAGTTGAGTTTTTGTTGTTTGTTTTTGTTTTGTTTGTTTTTTCACTTTTTTCACCATAATCAGCCTTTCAATTCAATTGGGTAATTTAGTGAATATTATAAAACATATACGTGCACATTCATGTATGTATATAATAAGATATACAGTAATTTTAGCGACCACATACGGGGGAGCTAGAAGTTTCTGTGTCTGTGTGTGTAACGCCGGAATACCAAGAATCATATCTTGTTAGACTCGCCAAGCCCTGGAGGTTTAAGACCGTTTTAGGAGTGCCATGTGAGTAGGTTACATCGATGGTAATGTAAGAGTAGATTGCCAGTGAATAAAAAGCTTTAAAACTCTGTCTTACACGTTCCATATTGCCTTTCATCAGTCGGAAAATATTAAACAATATAAATTTCGATATTTCCTCGTTAAACCTCAACCAACGACGATTTGTTTTCAAGATTTCAACTGCTCGCGCTCGCCACTTCAAATTTTCAGGCTGGAATTGTATGATTTTGTTTAATAATGTAGCTTTTCCTGGAAGCATCCACGAAAACATAAGAAAAATGACCTCTGTTCTTGAAAATCAATTTTGTAGTCAGTAATTTCAAATAAACAGATACAAATCGATCTTCACTTCAAGTTCTTGGACTTCAAGTCGGATTTCAAGTTCTTCAATTCGCCACCAGGAGCGCTGGTCTCAGACGGCTCCTACAAAATTACCTGCATCTTCTTGAAAATAGAAACTGTTTATATTATAACAGCAGAGGCAATGTCCTTTCCATCATGCTGTGGCCTGCTGATGGCGTACAGATTGCCTGCTGAAATAGTACATCTAAAACGCCCTTAAAGGGAAAAATCCCGCTTCCTGTCCACACTACTTCCGATTTTATGTGGCTACTGAGCGGCTCAGGAAAATAGTGGTAATTGGACAAAATTGGAGTATCTACACTGAATTGTCTATGCTGAGAACGAATAGAATACCCTTGATATATGATATATGATATGATACTCAATGTGATCATTGGCCACTTACTCAGAATCGCCGAA
Source organism: Thereuonema tuberculata (assembly GCA_023159025.1). NCBI lineage: Eukaryota > Metazoa > Arthropoda > Chilopoda > Scutigeromorpha > Scutigeridae > Thereuonema > Thereuonema tuberculata. The sequence continues at coordinate 54,976,500 of JAFIDM010009631.1, forward strand.
TGACGTAAAAGGAGTCTAGACATACTAAATGAACTGAATGCAGGCATCAGTTGAAATTGTACCTTCAAATACAACGCCTTGAATAAATGAGTTTTGCGCCCCAATCAATAATAGTTTCACTTTTAATAACGCTTTTATGTTTACTACAAAACTGTAAACTGATTCTTTTTTTTTTTCGGGGGGGGGGGGGACAGTTCACTACAGTTCGTTACTTTGTCATTCATTACAGAAATAAAATCACAATCTTTCTTCAAATTAGTTGTTTAATATATAAGTTTATTAGACATTGCTTCTCCTTGCGAATATTTTAAATATTGCAGATCATTCATGGAAAATACAATTTCGAAAGTTTTTGAATAATTATGGAGATCAGTGTATATTTCTCCTATTAATGTTTTTGACAGAAAAATTAGAGTTTACTAAAGTAAATGGTGTATTATACATATATTTATGCCTCTAGGAAATATATCCAAAACTGATTTTCTATTTGGAGTCAAGAGATTCTTAAGCAGCAGATACTCGTTTTCAATTATTTAATTCTTTTTCCAGAATAAACAAAGTTTATATATAAAAAAAAAAATAAAAAAAAACAAAAACAAAACAAACAACAACTTTATAGATAAGTTTATCCTATTATATTACAATGAATTGACAAATATATTAGACTTAAAATAAATTTGCCTTAAAAATTATGAAAACTACGACAGATGTTTCTTCCGTAATTACATATGTGGCATATTATAGTGTAATGGTGTTTGTGGGAGAGTCTTCGGGATATAAAGACAACAATTCAAGTTCTGGAACTGAACTGAAATTTATTTATTAAATGAAAACATGGATTTTTTACAGTATTTATAAAGTTTGATTTGATTGGCTAAGTAATTAAAAATATACAGAATGGTTGGATAAAAACTATGTTAAAAACGAGCATAAATTAATTAACTGATTCAACGGAAAATAATTTAAAAATAAACAGAACATCAGTAATTAGGAAATGCAAAGGAATAAATAACGGTTAAGAATAAAAATAAATAACGTCTACAAAAATATAGATAAATAAATGGTTTCTAAAAATATTTATAAACAAACTGTTACAATATATTCGTATATGAATATAGAACATGCGACATTTACAATCTAATATATTAGATTAATAACTTTTTATACTAATATCTATAATAGTATAAAATTTAATAGAATAACTTAATAGAAAAATATCTTTAATACTATCTTAAATTATTTCAAAATAGGCTTTAATACAAAACAGTTTAATTATAACAATATTTTATTAAAAAAAAAGTAAGAAAAAAAAAAGAAATATTTATCCATATTATTCTAAAATATTAAAGAAGTATTTCATTGATTACTAAGCTTCAATTATGTTTTTTTTCTTTCCTATAAAATAAAACAGCTTTGACAGCTAAAAAAAAAGAAAGGCCCTATTCCTTCCTGATTGCTGTTACCACAATAAAGCAATGAAGTGGACAATGACTCAATGTGCGTTGGCGTTAGTGTATCATCTGCCTTAGAAGGACGAGGCGGGAAATTTGGCGAACGAAGAGGGAGGCCCGTCGAACTTTTCTGTCGAATGGTCGGGAAGGAGGGTCAACGACCAATACGACTTCACCTTTAACCTTTGCGGTGCGTGCCCAGATTTTTCGCTTACAGTAATTTGATGACGTCTTAGGCAAACGGCGATTACATATGTTAAAAATTACAAGATGATAGCTTTACCGTAAATCAACTGATAATACTGAAATTTCAACATGTGTCCAAAACTTAAACTATTGATGAAATAAGCGGAAACTACACAAAGGAGAACTTATAAGATAAACCGGTTCTTTGAAAATTATTAAAGAAACATTAATTTTGAGCAATAAGCAATAAATAAATTCATTTCAGGCTACTAGATTAACACATAAGCCTAAGAACATAATGCTGTATTAAAATGGATTGCATCTTCAGGTGAAATGTTATGATTGAAAATTAAAGTTATACATCATGAAATGAAACATTTAATCAAGAAGGGGTTTGTCTAACTTAAAGATGCGAAAATTTGCAAGTTTCTAAATAAATTCTATTTTATAGTGCATCAATTTCAGTTACTATATCATGGTTTCATGTTGGTTTCAACAATTCATCAATACTTGAGATATAAGTTGAAAACAAACTTACAAAAATCCCATTAGCATTTAGTCTTTGTAACATTAGTTTGCTAGAAGACTTTTCACCACACTTAACTCATCCTAACACATCGCTTTATTGTTAGTAGTATGAAAGCAAGAGAATGGTTTGTTCGAAGTGATGTAAATGTTACGTCAGCTCTTCTGCTGATGAGTCTTGTCTGTCAGAACCATTTCCATATTACTGATTGACAAATGAGCCATTGTTATAGTTGCCATCGTCAGGATGATTGACTTAAGTTCTCCTTGCAATTAAATGAAGTGATTTCATGCAGATGGATTTACTAACTTTTGTGTTGCAATGAATTTGAATACGACTCTGTTTTGATTAGATACTCAACATACTATTTTTTGTTGACTATTTATTTACCTTACAGATACACGTGTATTATCGATTGAAAACCTGTAAAAGTCTAGTTTTGTGAAAGCAAAATATGTCTGTTATCAAATTAACTCACTGAAATAAACAGAAGGCAGAGACTTCATTAAAGTCAACCTCATCTTTAATATCAAAAGACCGAACAGACTAAGTTTCGGTTTGTATTTAAAAGGTCATAGTATTAACACAACTTCGACCACTCGCCTCACTTAAAAAAATAATTGAACTTCATCTTTAATCTATAAATTTAAAGTTTCTAAATTACTTAAAGCAAGGATTTTATAACATTATTTTATTTTAATGATTTTTTCGTTAGTTATCAAAGCTTTTGTTTTTACAATGCATTATATTATTTTTAACTGGCTAACTGCCAAGTAGATTAAAGTTTAAAGTTAAATTAGAATGTATTTTAATGCTATGTGCGTGTTTATTATTATTTTGTATTATTCAATTTTGGAGGATTTATGTCTATAAATGAAAGATAAAAACTAAACATTCCAACCGGATATTCACTATACCAGAATCCAAATGAGGTAAAGCACAGAAAAACTTCTAATTGATGTAAACATATCAAAAAGATCCGATAGTTAAGTTAGAGCACACTTAACTCATACTCTTTCATCCTAAAAGAAAAACCTAAATGGAAACTTTCGATAATGAAAGTAGCTGCCTGTATAAGAAACAACATTAATATTTCAAACAACATTAATATTTGGAACTAGTAATTGACAGGCGTTTTCTGACAGAAGAAAATTATACGCGATATTTATGATAAAAATTAAATATTATGACTTAAATATTTTATTAATTATATAACAAATCTTTTGCCAACTAAAATAAAAGCAAGAATTTATTGCCCATATTAATTCAAACATTAATTATACGTTTGGGAAAACACAAACAATTCAGATAATGATGATGTAACAAATCTACATTACCGGTATAGGATTTTAAAGTCAGTGTTTTTTTTTTAAAAGAATTGGAAAACAGAATTGGATACGATAACAGAAAACATTACTAATTAAAATTACAGAATTTTAAACACAAAACGAATTTATAAGTAAATCATTAATTTATTATCAAAATTTTTTTAATCGAATATTAAAGGAGCCGCATTCGATTCCCGATGTAGGTTGGGGCTTTTTCCACATTGTACTCTTTTCCAGACGGATCTAGGATCAATCCAAATTGGGTTTCTTTCCAGGGGTTCAAAGGCGGACGGGCGTTGGGTTAACCATCAAAACCTAGTCACTTACTCACTTTAGCCAGGAAAAGCCAAGAGCTTTACCTTCTGCGAACCGAAGGACCATGGTAAGCCTATAATAGAATATTGTAAGTATTAATGCATTTAGAGTTTTCATGAATTACCAAAGAAATGCCTATGACAAACAAATATCACTTTCAATCACGGAGAAACTTGTTGATTCCCTTTTCAAAAAATTGTTCCTGACATAAAATCACTTTTTCATGAAACAATTACCAGAATCTGATTATTGGAGATAGTTAAAAATAGACAAATAAAAATGATTAATATTGGAGATAGTTAAAATTAATCATGGGTGAATTAAACTCGAAGCTTTACTTTACCTTTCCATTTTCTAAAGCCCAAAGGTCACGGATTTCGATAGATAATCATGAAAATTGCACTTTTCGGTTTAGAATATTTGTAAAACAGAAGCCAGTCTAATGTTGTAAATAATTTTGTTTATCTGATGTAAAACATATTACTAAGGGAAAACAATAACAAACTATTCCTATAGTGAAAGCTGGACAGTGGAATTAAGTGACCATTAAATTGACCATATATGGGTCGAATGGGGGGAGGCTACAACCTAGAAAACCGGTTGCAACATTTCCGTTGCTTTGCTCGAAAACTATTTTGCAAAAATAGCTACATTAAAGTAGACATGAAATGATGTTTTTTTTTTTAATGAATAAGCGAAAAAATAATAAAACCTAATTTAATGAACTTCCTGTGTTTTTAAAGATACTATCAAATGAAATTATTTTTTAAGTAACAGGAAATCTGGAAGATAGCGTAGGTAAAGGATAGAATGGAATCAACTTATTTTTTTGTCTTTCTATTAGTTATTGTTAAAAAATTCAAAAGCATTAAAAATGGAAAAAAGAAGCGAAGACAACAAAATAGTAAATGTAATTTGGTGACAATAAACAACAATAATCAGGAAAAACAGGAAGAAAAGGATGACGAACTGAATACAACGAAGGAAAGAAAAACTGAGTGCGTTTAACGAAACGGATCGCAAACTCCGTAGCTTGTTTTTTCATCTTTCTTCTTTTAATCTAAACACTTTTCATTTCTTCTTTCCGTGTTTTTAATTCATTTTTCTCTATTTCATTTCTCCAAATTTCATCAATCTTTAAAAGTGTCCAGTGTAACATATATAATCAGAATTGAATCTTAATTAACCAAGTTTTTTAAGAATGAATAAAACATTTTTTTGCTGGTTTTTTTTTTCCCCCCTTTGTATATATATTTTTATTCATGTTTGATTTGCCGTTTATTGATTTAGATGTCAAGTTTAACAGCCTTAAGCTGTCTTGGTATAGTTTTACAAGGACTGCAAAAAAATTCAAGTTCTGACTTCGTAAGTTATTTCCAATCATTCTGGTTGGTTTAGCGTCGTTAGTGAGGAAATTGGCTGTTTGATGTTTTGTAAACATAAATCATAAGCTTATAATTATTTCTGAACTTGAAATGAAAATAATTTCCTTCCATGATTGATTTTTCCTGAAGGCATTCACTTGGATTGTTACAAATTAAGTAAACTAAGGAACAGGATTGTTGCTAACTTCCTATTTAGAACATTTTTTGAGTTTCATATGTTATGCAAACATTGATAATCACTTAAAAAGTTTCTCTATGTTAAAAATCGATTTGAACTTTACAAAATTTGTATGAAGTCTTAAGAGTTTATTCTTCGGTAATTAATTTACAAAAATATTTCATATCATTAGGAAAAACAAAGAGAGAGACAGAATATTAATTAACAGAAAGTTTTTATTGAGAAATATAATGTCTTTTGTTTAACATTTTACTGGGTCTATTAATTTACTGAGTCTCTTGATCAGCAATTAAAAGAGTTTATTTCCAACATTACAATTATAATGGTTTTTAAATATTACAAATATACTTAATAAAAATCATCAAGAATCAGGAAAAGGAACTTTATCAGAAGGTTCATGTTGATTGAATATGAAAAAAAAAAATCAATTTAGTTCCCATCAATATTTTTATTAGTTTATCCTGTTTATCTTCTGGTCTTCCTAAACTCCGAATAAAATAAAAGCAAATAGTCTAGAGAAGTGGATCACAACTCTTGGACAACTAAACAACAATTTTTTTTCAAGTTATCCACCTTAAAAAAATTCCAAAATTTGGAGTATTTCTAAAAAAAAAATAAAAATAAAAATAAAAAAAACAACAGCTTCTTTGAAATTTTCTTCTTCCTATTCTTACTTATCAACGAAACTTCTTAATATTTAGTTCCAGTGAGATATTTCGGAGGTCTGGCAAGTTCAAAGGATTGCAATCATTAGTTGAAGACTTACAGCTAAAGACTTACCTTCAACTGTTGATTACACCGCCCTCACCAGTTGATCTTCCCAAAAGAACTTTTCATTTCAATAGAGAAATTGGAGAAATTATAAGAGTGTTCCCCAAAAAAACTGATTCGATATCTTAAAAAAAAATAGGAATCTTACTTTTATAACATTTTTATATTTTGGAAAATTTCATTATTATTATTATTATTATTATTATTATTCGAATCTATTTCATCTGAGTTATGAAATGATCTTGCGATTACCGCCTATTCTATTACTAAAAACCTATCAAATAAAATATTTGGCAAAGTAACTTGTTGTTAAGAATATATTTCAAAGTTAATGACTGGTGTAAATGATTGAAACTGAAAGAAAATCACTTGGCTGTTTGATCCAAAAACAGAAAAACAAAAACATCTTGGAATCAACTGAATTTATGTAAAAAATCATTATATTACAATAAGTGTAACTATTATGTACTCTTACAATTTAGTTCTAAGATACTTGTAACTGTCTCGATCTGATTGTTCTGATTTCTTTTTCTATGTTTCTGATTCTCTTTAAAACTAGCTTACCCACACTAAAACCATTTATCTTTACTATTCATTTCCTCCTTTCTATTGAAACCAGCCCTTCTGAATAAAACTAATGTAGGTGGGAAAAAAAAAGCCAACAGCATCAATCTTACAGAGTTTTAATAAATAGGATTGCTTAGGTACTGAAGTTAAAGGAAATCTAACATTGTCAATCTGTAATTTTTCAAAAACCTGAACACTAAATAAATTCTTTATAAATAAAGAATTGTGAAATAAAAACATGTAAAAGTAAAAATAAAAGAAAAAAGGAAATGAGAAAAGATTAAATCTTTCATTGGGATAAGAAAATATTTAAATTAACGATTTCAAGTTGCAAATCAGTTAATAATCAGATATTTCAGAGATAATTGTAATTTATAAAACTGAAATTGAGAGGCATGTGTCCGGTTGCTGTAACCAAACCCTTGACGATTTTTGATGGCAGAACTTTAAGATATTGCATCTTGTTGAATCTAAATTATATATTTTTTTCAAATAGCAAAGTAGCAAATAGTTTTAGATCATCATCTTTCAGTATTTGTGAACTACTTAAGTGAATTGAAGAACTTTAAATATGATTTAAGATTATTTAGAATACTAATTTCTATTTTTTTCGGAAAAATAAGAACAATGTTATGTTTATTTAAGCTAATGTTGGTGAGTGAACCAAGAATATTTACCATACATTTAGATACACTTTCTGTGAATATGAATGTGCATCTATTTTTGGAAATTAAAGTGCTTGATAATCTTCTATATTGAATATAATATTGTATTCAATATAGTCACTTACCTTTAGCTACATTTATATATATATATATATATATATAATATTGTATTCAACCCATTTATTTCCATGTTTCTCTGTTAAACACTTTATTAGACTTATGGTATAGCTCTTGCTTGCTTCGCTTGCAAACGCCCTCTTGAAAAGTTTCAGACAGTACCGTATCATATTGAATTAAAATACTAATTTTATTCATTACGATGTAATTACTGACGTCGTCGTTCTTTTGTTTTCTTCTGATTAAATTCCAATACCATTTTCACCTGTAATATTTCATGTTAAAGATTTGTGGTTCTTTTTTCTTAAGGAGTTACTTATTATGGACTATTAAAAATTTGACTACAATGAAGTAGAAATAAGTTGGAAATACCTAAAATAAATCTACATTTTATATCTTTTAAAATAATACTGTCTAACTTTTACGATCAATGATCGAGATAATAAATCTTATATTTTCGTTTACTATTTATAGTTCGATAATTTCTAAAAGATGTTCCAAAAAATAAGGCGATAACTCATTCCAAATGAAGCTCTGAAAATTAAGAGATTCGCCTGGATTTTAATAATTGTCTTGGTACACGTCACTTTTCCAGTATAGCCCAGAGATATTCAATCATTAACCTAGTAGCACTAAGTTATATGGAAGAAATCGGTGTCTAAGCGCTTTAGCTAAAAACGACAGCCCGCTGCCCAATTCCATTGGTTACAAACGGCTTCAGGAGATCCTTCAATGATTTCACAGAAATGACATTTTTTACTCTAGGCCATACATTACCAACCGCAATGAGGTTTACGATGTTATGGAAGATGGACCTATCTCACACCAAGTGATTTTTATCTCAACAAAATTTAGAAAAGTAGCTGGATTAGAAGTTATTTATAACTGATGCTATATGTAGCAGGTGTCTCTGATGGCTGAAGATCCTGATATCTATTTCTAGTTCGTTGAGTAAATATTGCTATAGAAAAAAATACCAAAATATCCCTGGCAACTTTATAGAAAAACATATATTTAATTCATCTACATATGAATTATAATTTATAGCGATTTAAGTTAGACATTGTGATGAATCTGTGACAACACAGATATATTGACATTCTGATTCACAATACAAACAGTGTTTCTTCATACCAAAAAGGCTGCTATGAAACGAAAAAATTACATTCTTAAAGAAAAAAAAAATTGAAAATACCATGATAAGACCTTCAACTGGTTAGTAGTATGAAATTTGTACATAGTTTGACTCTTACTTTGTACCAATTTTTATAAAATTCATTTTGGGTAAAAACTATTATTTTCTAAAACTGTACATGACGTACATCACTAATCCAAAATAGAACTGCATCCAAATGGAAAGATATTTTATCAATAGTAAGAGATAGCATGAAAAGATGAAATTAAAGATGGAAGGAGAAAAAAAAGGCAGATCGAACAAACAGTGAAAGGAAGAATCTTAGGTTAGATCAAGGCCGGTAGACTGTTTGTGTGTGTTATACACGCAAAGGGCGTCTCACGTGACACTCCAAGGTCGACGATCTTGAGCTCGTCACTTTCTCCTTCTTATCATTCGTACTTCCTTCCCGGGGCATTTCGTCCGTCCGGAAACAGGAAACTTTTCCTCGTTTGTTTTTTATGTTTGTTTTTTTTTTTTTCTTTTTTTTTTTTCTTAATTTAATTAATAGAGAAGATGAACCAATTCAGTGGCTGATATAATTCTTATTTTATTTGTTTCAGGGCTGATAAATTTACTTAAGTAATGAAAATTAACAGAACACTGACAGTTTCAGGAAAAAAAAAGAAATAATTAACATTGCTTGAATATTTTATAATAAAAGAAATCGCTTGTATCCTCTACCAATCTAAGAACTCAGGAAAAAAAAAAGATTATTAATTAATGATGAGCAAATAATGCTTTCTAAAATTAGTAGCATCTATTACTTATAAAATTTTAATTTTTCAATCAATTCCCATACTTTAGTATAGACATATATAATTACTGAATTCATTACTTGAAATGAACAAAAAATTCATTACTTGAAATGTAAGTTTCCTTAGAATAATCAATTAATAAATTTCAGGGTATTATTTAATGAAAAAGAAATCATTTATATGTAAATTAAATTAGATAAATTTAATAAAAATAAATAAATAAATAAAATAAATTAGATATTAAATTAAATAAGAAGTTATATGTTAAATTTAAGATTTAAAACAGCTTTCAAGGCGACTTAGAATATAAAAGCATAATTCACTACAAAAAGCTTATTCAATTTCTGTGAAACTAGAAAATTTAGCCTCGTTTAAGTCAGAGAACGAAAGTAGAATATTCGCACAAAAACTGAAATAGCACTAAATCAATATACTTCTTCATCAGTATGAGTAAAACTTTCTTCCATTTACTAAAACTTAGATAATATCACTCAATATATTGAACGTTTAGTAGAAAACTGAAGCACAAAAAAATTAGTGCGATTTTGTTTTTTTCACAAAAGCTTAATTTCTACAGCTTGAAAGCCATTTTATTCTAAGAATTTTATTATTATTATTATTTTGGCTGTTAATTCATCAACGATCAATTGGACTTTGTAAAAGTACTTACAAATGAATTATAGAGTATAAACCTTTATCAGAATGGTTTTAAGAGAGAGAGAGAGAGAATGTTCCAGGAGCAGGGCTGGCTTTAGTCATTTCGGCGCCCTAGGCGAACCTTGTTTGGTGCGCTTCAGTCCCTGCAAGCTCATCACTCGTTTTATCTCCGTAAGGACGCATAACACCGTTGATAGAAGGGATGTACTCTAAATTATGAAATAAACTTATACAAACATAAAGTACAGAAAATGAGGAAAAACAGATAGTAATAATTAATGTTTCTTAATTCTTATCTTCCAAGATTAAATCATTTCTGAGAAATTTAGGCTTTGCTTGAAGCTTTTTCGAATGAAAGAGTGACTAGAAAAGGGAAGTGTTACTAAGACAATCTTAATGACTATTTTTGGGGAAAGAAAAGAAAAGAAATTCTCATCGTTAGCAAAGAAAAAGGGTTTGATTAAAACCTTAAAAAACTTCATTACAGATTTCATTTTTCATAAAATTCAAAGCTTAAGAATCTTCATAAATTTTTGAAACTAAATAATATAAAAAAAGAAAGAAAAGAAAAGGAACTTTGACAATGAAGAGAGTCTCTGAAAGCAGAAATTCAAATTAGATAACAGATGAAAAAAGTATAAAACACCTGAATCAATTAGTTAACGTGTGATAAACTGTAATTAAGAAAAAGAGACAAAATCGCATTAGAAGAGACAAAATGATAATATATGGTTATTCTCATTTAGTTGTTTGGTTTTTCAAATGCTAAAGTTAATAAGAGAAATTTGAATGAAAAATCAAAAAAACTAGACGACAATCACCCGGTTCTTCCTATCTAAGCCCATCTTTAGCCGTGGGCATCTATACAAGCTCTTTCTTTTTTCTAAACTTTAGGAAGTTGATGTCAAGGACCAAGCTCAGGCAAGAGGATTTGTCAGGTGAAACAACCTACATGAAATCTGCAGATGTTTAATCGGAATTCCTCATTCCTATTGGCTATTTGTATTTAGAAACATTTAAAAACTTTTTTAAGTGTTGAGTAAATTAGCAGAAAGCCTGTATAATTCCTTGATGTTTCTTCTGAGGATTAAACGGTACCAAAACACTTGAAGGATCTCCTTCGATATTATGATTCGAATCACTAGTAAAAGACCTTTCCACTTTAAGATCTAAACATTGTCGTAACAGCTTTTTTTTTTTTTTTTGGTACATATGTAATAGTATAGCGAAGACTAAGTTTTATGTATTGACAGAATGCCAGAATCTTCCATAATTAGAAGTTTGAACTTCATGTAATTTATTAAAAAAAAAAATCACGCTTTTTTCCTTCATTTCATGAGAGCTTTTCATGAACTCCTCAGTCAAAGCGATGTTTCGCTTGAGTTTTTATTCCTACTTGGATTTTTTTTATTAATATTGTAAAAAATCAAAGTAAAATATTTGCAACAAACTCAGTCTTACAAGGTAAAAAGAATCAAGGTGCGAAGTTAAGTAATTAACAACAAAGTAATATAAATATTCAAAAATAGCACATCTTAGCAAACGATCGATGCTATTGGAGGAATCTTTCAATGGAGGAAGTAAATAATCAAATAATAAATGTACCAGTCTTCAAAGGAAAGAGTCTTCAAAGTATGTGATAGATGTTGCCGATATGAACATTTAAGAGTTTCTATAACACTTTTCTATGTTATTCAACAGAGCAGAAGAGGAATCTTTGATGCTTTTGCCACTGTTAACTACCCCCCCTGTCCCATAATAATAGTAGCAAGTGAATATTTAAACGAATGCAGCTGTAAGTTATGTTATAGCGCAAAATTGCGAAGCCTTCAATCAAAATCAATGTATCATGATATCTGTCATTTGTTTTGACACATCTTTCTTTTTTTAGGTTAACCTAATTATTACGATTTATAGATATTTTGCTAATTTCATCCGCTGATCGAAATCAATTGGGTTTTTTTCAGTTGAATATCAACCCATTGTAAAAGTAAGATGCGAAAAAGAGAGTTTTCAAGCAAAGATCGAGTTGCAATTGTCCAGTTCTTGATGCATCAAAAGAAAAACGAAAAGTTGCAGAAAGGTGCAATTACGTAGCTGCAAAACAATAACGAAATTATTGAAAAATCCAGAAACTATCTGAACAATTCAAAAACTATCTGAACCTCAAAATAAAAATTAGAAGTAATATTTTTAATTTATTGTTTAATTTAATCTAGTTTTTTGATAATAAATGTTGCGTTCAATATTTATTTTCTTTTGCTACTATTATTATGGAACAGAGGGAGTATGAGGAAACGACTCAACTACAGATTAGCTACCACAACAAATCTATCTCATTAGCAGCCTCGCCTGAAAAAGAACTATAGAATAAATATGGTAGGCGCTTAATAAAAATAAAAATACTGCGATTTCTCGCTTATCTACTGCAACTATACAAATACAAACTAGCAAACTTAGATTTTTATTCTGCCAGATTTAGTTTTACTTCTCACGACTATTTGAGTACAAAAAGTTTTCAATCGATTACAACTGTTTTATTATAATGGATGATATTAATAATTTGCCTTTATTCATTTATCATGAATAAATTTTTGCTAATATTTTTAAAAACATTATTATTATTATTATGATTATTATTATTCAAGTGATGATATCATGGGTCATGTATAAAATGCCTTACGGTACTTTATAGCAAAACTTTGTTTCACTGATGACAAGTCACGCTATCATAAGGGGAAACAAAAAAAAAAAAAAACATTTTGTTGCGCATCAGATATTCTGCTTTCTACTAAAATCTGTAATTTGCTTCTATTTAAGACAGAATCTGAATAACTGTTTATACTTACTAATTTCACAGATGAAGGGGAAAAAAAAAACACCTCTACATTTCTATCCTAAAAACAAAATTTGGAAATTTAACTTCTATGGAATGCATCATAAAAGTAACGAAATTCAAAACAATGAAAAAAAAAAAAAAAAAAAACATTGTTTCAAAAAAAAAAAAAATTCAATAATTTCTGTATTAGATTATAATTCTAAATTCTTGAAATTTTGATATTTACACTGCCAATTTAAATATGTAATTATATACATTTACATGAATTTTTCAAATACTGTATAATTGCATAACGTTTTTAGATAAATTTGCTTATATACATAGTTTATATATATTTGTTGTATGTATATATATATATCACTAAATTATATGTATTTACCTAATGGGATTCAATATTTAACAAAAATAGAATCGATGTAGACGAGAGTTGTTAAATTAGAAAAACATTATGAAAACAATAAATATAAAAAAAAGAGAGATGGAATTAAAACCAAATTTCTTTGAGATATGATTATTATTCATTAGTTTAGTTCTTCACTGTGTGAGCGAAACTTAAATTACTTAAGTCTTAAATTATATTTTATAAGATCTCAAATTAGATTTATTTAATTCTTTTCATTTCAACGCTGCTTCTGCCGCCTTGACTATGAGGTTCTTTGCCTTGGCTTCTGTCGAGAAGAGAAGGGAAACTTCGCTAAATGCTATGTAGAAAAACATACTTTTGCTTTTATTCAAGTAACATTGGATGCTTATGTAGATCTCAAACAACGGATCGATCTCAAACACGTGTTGTTATCAATCTACGGACCACCCTAACAATGCATCAACATTTTATGGTGGTAAAAAGAACGAAACGGTCCGTCCCAGTGACAACTCAGGGTGCGAATCTTAGCTTGTAACGTTGTGCCTTTGTTTGTTTACTTATTTCATGGTGGTAGTTGTATAGATTTCAATGTTTCCCTAAACTTTACATAAGAATTCTAAATAGAAAAGTGGATGTAATTAAAAGTGATTAGCAGATAGTAAAGAACATGTAAACAGTGAGAGACAAGTCCAATGTTATTTTAGAAATAATTTAGTTTAAGAGATCGTGTAATTATCTAAATTAGTTGTTTTGGATATGAATTTGACTGAAGCTACTAAACGTGCTATTTTTATTTGGAAGAAATTTATGCGTAATAAAAATCAAAAATCTTAATCACTTATCCTTTCTGTCTATTTTAATGTTTTTTAACTAATTTCTATCGAAAAGTGTAAATTTTTACGACTGTAAAAAAAAGTTAATCAAATTTTTTCGGAAGATGGAATCATCCCATGAAATCCTAAACCTGCTGATGGTTGTGATAAACATCAGCTAAAATAAATCTCGTTGACACGTGTTACGTCACTTAGCCTGAAGCAAGATTTCCTTTTCCGGTCAGGGAGACGACCGACCACGCCCTCTAGTAGAACGAGAGGCAAATAATAAAGAGTTAAAAGACTTCTGAATCATTTTGCCTGATGGGAACAAAAGATTGCTTATCACCATAATCAATTGCAACTTCTATTTTTCAAAGGTATTTTAATTCAAGCTTATATTGAAGCTCCTCCACCTACGTAACACATCCCTTTTCCAATTATTTGAATAGCAAAAAAACAAAGCAAAAAACTTTTTACAAGAATTAAAAAGTATATTGCATTTCAGAAAGATAAATTTCTTTAAAGTAATATTCTTTTTATGATTATTTTTATAATAAACATTTCTTTATAAAACTGATTAGTCAAGAGGATTAATTAGTTTGAAATTCTGTTTGGTTAAATTCCTGTAATGGAATAACTCTTCAAAATTATTACAGACGAATTACTTATTAATTGTATTTCTTTGAATTATTTCTATTACAGACATCAAATAGAGACACAACAAGAGTAAAACTTATTAAAAAAAAACCAAATAAACTTTTGTTCATCTTTTGTCAAATTATCCAACTGCCCATTCCTTTGATATATTTTATCAATAAGTGTGGACAATATTAGGATATAAATTAGGATGAAAATAAATAATTACCTAAGTGAAACAAAAATACAAAGGAAAGTGAGAGTTTCTTTTTTTTTTTTAATTCGCAACATTGTGCGTTTTCTTAATAAATGAGCCCAGAAGCAATTGAAGCAAATTTCAAATTACCCATTGTTTTTGTTCATTACAATGGATAATCAATTACCTAATACACTTTAGCAAGTTAAAAAAAAAAAAAAAAAACACCTTCCAAATGTCACAAAGATAATTTTTGATAGGTTGAACCTGAATTAAAAGCAAAACAATTAACCTCTTTTTCTTTTATAAATTTCGGAGAACCGGTATTCTCTATATTCCTCGGTCGTATATTTATTAAATTCCTTTTACTCATTGCAACTGAAATTTCATAACAATACATTATCATTATTAAATAAGTAAATATAAGTTTCATTTCTTAGTCCTTATGGCTTCTGAACTAATCACCTGACATTACTATTTTTGCATTCTATAGCTAAATATTTGCTTTGATGACATCATGCTAATCTACAGCAAAATTTGAGAATTTATTTATAATTTAGTAATTTGTAAATGATGTCATTTCTAAGAAATGAATAGAAATTTCGGAAACATTAAATCGATCCAATATAGTTAATTACTTAAAAATACTAAAAATAAAAATTCAAAGTTATCATGCGATAATATCTAATTTATTCACTGCTAAGAATCATTAAGGTAATAATGATTCATATAAACATTATTTTGTGTGCCTAAAATCCCTCTTTTAATCAGACCCTGGCTGTGCGACTGATGTTGCACAGCGTTATTTCCAAGATATGAACAATGAAACGATACAGAAGTGCTGGCGTTATCCTGACCGTTGCGTTGGCTGGAAGACGGGGAACAAGAAGAAATAGGTTGTTCCATTTCTATCAGTTTTCCATTTGTTGACTTCTTGATAGATGCACTCATTTATAGACTAGTACTTGAAACTACAAACGTTGATTTCACATTCTAATTTTTATAAAGCCCCTTTGAAACAAACAAAAGGCTTATTTATTTTAATTTTTAGCACTCTTTAACTGTTTCAGAAATGCTATTTCATTTTGATGAGTTCTTTTTATTTTTATTATAACAAAATATTTAAAGTTCTTCTGACTTGATTATATCTTTTATTAAAACCGCAAAGAGATCATTATTTACAGCAAAATATACAAGACATCAAAGAATTATGAAACGTTAATAAAATAAAATATTTTGTACATCAGTCCATTGTGGGCCATTTCCAATATAAAATCACCCTGACTGGGCAGTTGACAAAGTACAGCAGGTCTCGAAATCAATGAAGACTTGGCCAGTCTTTCCAATGGGTTCAAAAGTATATTTTTTAACGGTAATAGTTCTATGTGTATATTGTTCTATGTATATATATTGATAAAATTGTGATATAATTATGTATAAAGTTTATATTAAGAAGAAAAAAAAAGTATCATACCATAAAAAAAACGGAAGTTCGTTTTGTCCAGAAAACAGTGTTCACCTTAGATTTAAAACCAAACTCACTTTATACAGGGTGTGCCCGAAGTGTTCTGCCAAACTTAAAGGTTGTATTTAATCAGGCAAAACAACGAATGAATGTCTTATAAACATGGGTCTGGAAATGCGTTATTTCCAAGATATGAACGATGAAACGATACAGAGGTGCTGGCGTTATCCTGACCGTTGGGCTGAAAGAGGGGGACCAACAGCATGACCTGCTCGTTCCCCTGATTTAAACCCTCTGGTCTTTTTCGTTTGGGGTTATCTTAAAGCATTAGTGTACACCACACCGGTTCCTGACGCCCCCGCACTGCATGATCGCATAGTGGATGGGTGCAACACAATTCGATGTGCACCTGGCATCTTCGACCGTGTTCGGCAGTCGATGGAATGACGTTGTGTTGCATGCATTGCGGCCGGTGGAGGACATTTCAAGCACTTTCTGTGAAACTGAACGACTGAACGACCAACACCTCTGCATTGTTGCATCGTTCGTATCTTGGAAATAAAGCATTTCCAGACCCACCTTTATATGACATTTATTCTTTGTTTTGCATGATTGAAACCTTTAAGTTTGGCAGCACATTTCAGATACATCCTGTATAGTGAAAGCAATCATGTGTTGAATGAGTTTGCTCTTAAAAGCTTAATGTCCAATAATTTATACATAAAATTATATAAAACTGGATTAAGTATGTCTTTCCTGAATAAATATCGTTTTAAAGAAATTTTTAATAGCATCTGTTATCAGACAATGATCTGTCCACAATTTCATTTGAGGACGACGGAGAAAGCTGTTTTAAAATAAAAAGTCTTAAATTAAAGCGTTTTTTTATTCTGCCAATTCTGAATTCACTTTTTTTTTCCCAATCTAAGTCCCTTGTTCAAACACGTTTTACGGTCCATTTAACTCATTTCTTCGTCCACAACTTTTTTATTTTTCTTTCTTCATTAATTCCACTCTGTAGCACATTCCTTATTTTCCTAAAACCACCTTTCACTAACCTCATTCCATTAATTTTTATAGCAAATGTTTCGAAATTTTTAAGCTTTTAGAAAGGATGAAAAAAAAAAAAAAAAAAAAAAATGGAAAATTAGTATTTCTAAATTTGAAACAAGATTTTTTTCATCCTCTGTTTAAATTAGAAATGAAATGGTAAGTCGAAAATAGTTATAAAGATATTTAATTACAAATGGTTTAATTTAGCTTTTAATAGAATCCTTTAAAATAAATATTTAAAATTATTGAAATTATCAAAGATTTTATGTGGCAAAATGTAGGATAGGATTAAATGTAGAATAGATATCTTCTGTTAAATGAGGATACTTGTTCATTAAGATAAGCTCTTTCTTTGTTTCGTTCTTATTTATTTAATATTGTTTATAGAAAACCTACTAAATTGAGATAACATTGTGTTAACAAAAGAATAACAAAATCAAAATTCCGAAGCAAAAATAATCTTTAAAAAATGTTCTTCTTAAAAAAAAAACCCAGAAGTTATAAGTAAAAGGACTTAAAAATTAAAAAAATTAAAAAACAAATCAATTATACATTAAGAAATTTCTTTCTTTAATAATTTTATTACATAAGGGAATTAAAAACACACAGGCAAATCATCGTAAGATGAAATAATTTCATTTATGTTTTAATATGAAACAAAATCATTTGATATTAATTTATTTACAAAAACCATTAGTTTGTAAATATTTACTTTTACTAATTCTAATTACTTATTCGTCTTACAGTTTTCTTAAAAGAATATTAGAAACTCCGGAGACTGTCGTAAATATCCTTATTTATAGCGGAATGTCTCTTGGGAAAAGCCAATGCTGAGTTCATAATTCACGTGATTTCAAATTTCTAGCTCATTAAAGGATTTTTAATGAACCAGGTGTTCGAATAAAGCCTTAAAGAATATGGCTTTTTTTTTTTAAAGGAAAAAAAAGTGAATTATTCATTTTCTTGAATTTATTAAAACGATTATTTGATTGTCTTTGCTCCCAAAAACAAGGACACAATTAATTCTTGTTTGGTTACTTTTTCTTTTCTTTTTTTCCAATATTTTACCATAAATAATCACT
Organism: Thereuonema tuberculata; assembly: GCA_023159025.1. Lineage (NCBI taxonomy): Eukaryota > Metazoa > Arthropoda > Chilopoda > Scutigeromorpha > Scutigeridae > Thereuonema > Thereuonema tuberculata. Next base: position 54,995,028 of record JAFIDM010009631.1, read on the forward strand.
GCATCACTGCACTACAGTAATGTAGGTTAATGGGAAGGTGTTAAATTTTAATTTTGTACAGTACTGTCAATGAAAACTAGATACTATTATTAATTGTTAGTAGATTTATTTGTTCTGGGTTGTTTCCTTTACAGATAATTGCTAAATTCACTACTATTTAATAATTACCTACCAATAAAAAGTATCCAAAGAATATTAAATGTTTGGATTTGTCTCCACAAATACTTTCCAAAGATGGGATTTCTCCTCCTGTAAATCCAGAACCACGCCTCAGTTAGATTTTGGATCAGAGCCGTTGGAAAACAGTTATTAGGCTCAAGGCTAACTTCTATTTTATAATTCATCTATTATAAAACAGTTGCTAATTTGTTAATAATACTTACAATCTTTAATATACTATTTTATTTTTTTATCATAATATCGCCACAGAATTCAGAAGGTGAGTTTCGTATCTATGCAGTAATTCTATACATTTCCTTTAATTCAGTCATGAATCAGAATTTAAAGATTTGGTGATTTTCTGTATCTTTTGAACAGTCAGTAGCAAACCTGGAAAAAAATCGTTCATTAATAAATATTTATAGAACCTTATATCTTACATAGAAGCTTCTTACGAATTTTAAATTGTAAATTTTGAAGAATTTACTTTTAAAAAAATGCATTTGTTAAACAAACTCTACATGATTCTATTCTTCAGAGTGTTGTTTCTTTTGAAAGTTTTTTTTATTGAAAATTGGTCTTTAATATTAAGAAACTAGAATGTAATCCATCATAAAATATTGGCAAAACAACGAAAAAAATCTGAGTAAAATCGGTTATCCCGTCCAAAGACTGAAGAATCTCAGAGAAATTTAATAAATTTTTTCAGCTAGGCAGAATTTTGTGTTAATCATAAAAATCAATGTCGTTTATTTATTTTTTAAAAAGTTATACATTAATAAACAGATGGGTTTATATTTCTTGTAGATTGTTAAGCTTTCCAAATTGTGAATTTATCAAGGTTCCAAGTTGAGGCTATGATTTCAATACTTGAATCTTCGAACGATACCTGATGAAAGGAATTCTCTTTGTTGAGTACAGTACTAAATCCCTGGTCAAAGTACTAGAACCAACGGAAGAATTTCAGGAGACATCAAGAAAACTGGTTTAACACTATTGCTCTAATACAGGGGTCTCCAAACCTTTGAGCCCAAGGGCCGCATTAACTATCAAACAGCAGTTCGGGGGCCGACTACACACTCGAGGTCCAAATAAAAAAGAATCAAAACATGGATGTTGTTTTTAAATATTTATTTAATATTATTTTATTCAGTTATTATTTAATAACTCATTGATACACTACACATGAACACCTGTATTAGTGGGAATCACTAGGATATGCAGGATACACGTATATTTCCGTATTTTTTTCCGTAGACAAAAAAGTCTCCAAGGGCCGGATGAGAGGGCCTCGCGGGCCGCATCCGGCCCGCGGGCCGTAGTTTGGAGACCCCTGCTCTAATATTAGCATTTTTCCCTTTAAAACATTCAGATAATTGTGATTTTAGTCCTAATAAAGATTACTAATGTATCAATGGAAAGGATTAAAAAAAATTCTAATACTGACATGTTTAGTAGTACAATCATAGAGTCATAGTGATCTGATATTAAAATGTATTATTAGATAAAGAAAAAAGCAATAGAAACGAAGTGCATTACGGAATAAACTACAGAATAACAACTGTTTGACAACTTAATTTGCATTTAAAGACAGAAACTAAAGCAAATTCGAAAAGCTGCTTTGTAATATTCATCTTCCATGAATCAAGAGAAAAAGTATTAATTAATTAATACTTAAATTTCGTAATGTGTATTGGAGAACTGAATATTAATAATTTCGATATTTGTAAAATGTGTTTGTTTTTATTTTTGTAATTCTTCTTTTAATGTACATTTTTAAATATTATTAGCATGCAACTTTAGAAAACCAGTACAAAAAGAATTTAAATAAATGATTTTTCTTTTATCCCAAGCTCTTTATCAATTTAATTCAATTTTTAAAAAGATAAATAGCGATTAATTCAATCCACCATTAAAGTTTGTACAGTAGAACCTCATTATAACGGACCCTATTATAACGGATGTCGCTTATAACGGACAGTTTTTTAAAAAAAATTGTAATACTAAAACAGGATTCAAATGAAAATGTGTTTGCATATTATGAACACTTATTGTACCTCCGTCAGATATTAAATGAAGACATAAGCAGCAAACAAACCCAGCAGAAAATAATTATTTTTTCAAACCAATAAATGTAAGCAGTCAACATGAACCAGAACCTTCTTGTTCTAAAGATTAATGCAGTGTACATGTACACATCTTTTTCAATTCAACCTACTACGTTGAAGGCAGTTTTTTATTTGATGTATAATAAATACTTTTTGTAGTTAACTATTGTACTTTCATTGATGTACACCCTTCTGCATTATACCCGCACGCCTATAAGAATTATTTGTTATAAACCGGACTTTCATTAAAACGGACAACCTTCAGCCCCTATTAGTCCGTTGTAATGAGGTTCTACTGTATTTATATATTTATCAAATTGTAAGAATTGCAGTTTCTACCTCAATACTTGGTATTTCTAACTTGGCCCCTATTTTAAAATTCATTTGCAGTATTTATTTTAGCAATGTAATTTTGCATACACTAATATTTTTCTTTCAAAATAATGTATGAAATATTATTCTACCATAATTACGTATATATTTGTTTCAAAGTGTTTTTCCTTCAGAAAAGATTGAAAACACTGGGTTGAGTAGTTATTCATTTCTCAAGATTATGGAGCTTTAGCATTAATGTTAAGTTAAGGTTGTTTTCCTTACCGTCCTTGTAGAATACACAATTTCTATTAAAGTTAATAGAGGCCACATTAAGTATATCCGTAGCTTTATTTCAGCTTTTAACATAAAATGGCTAGTTTGTGAATGTGATATTCTTAAAGAACAATACAGGATGGTTTTTTGGTCTCCAAATTGTCTGTCACATTTTATTATCTAAATCTATCATAAATTATCCAGTTTCAATTAAAACATCCTAGATTATACTGATTATGCAGTATATTACTATATAGGTAATAAACGTTGTAATATAAGTTTATATAAATGTGAAGCGACTACATAGTTTCAGTTTCAGTAAGGAATTCTTTTCAAATATTCTGATCTCAAAGGTAGAGTTTTTTTTTTGTTTTGTTTTTTCACTTAAAATTACATTCTAAAGCATTACGATTAATCAATTCCCTTATTTTAAAAACGCAGAAAATTTATGTAAAAAAAATTGGGGATAGAAGAAAATATTGCCTTGAACCCTATGGTGAAGAAAAAAAAACAATGTTCATTTGTTATTTCCTATAGGTTTGGGTTTAATAACTCTAAGTTTGGTTTCTTATCATACTTTATAAGTTGGGTAAAAACGGTATTCTAGATAATAAACAAAATTAACTAAACTTAAAGTAAGTTTAGTTAATTTTGTTTATTATTTAGAATAATTTAATGTCACACTCGAATAAGAAGAAAGTTACTCGACCATAACTATATAAATCTAGGAAATCTTGTATTAGCAAAAAAACAAATAAAGGGTAACCAGTTTTATTATTTAGATGAGTGGTTTCACTACAAAGTGAAGAATTTTCTCTTTGACATTTCTTTGACATTTCTTTCTCTTTGACAGCAAATATTAAATATTCGAACATTTTCCTTTTTCGTCATTACGGAGAATTGTAACTTTTTTTCTTCATCATTTTTATATCTTTTCTTTGTAGGTTGATAAAGTGAATTTAAAAATTGAAACTTAATTATTTCGTAGCTTATCTGACTAAGGACTCAGATTATCACAGACAACTTCGTTTTTCTTTTCATTGACTGTTGATTTTCGTGATAAGATGTTTGATGTTAATGAGGATTACGTTCACTAGCCAATCAAATAAGATCAGAAATCTAATCAGAATCAATGGATGGATGGTTTCTGGATTATTGTAAAACGACTAAATATTTCCTTGTTCCAATTTCATTCTGTACTCCTATTTCTAAGAGTTCTGATTTGTCCAAACTATCCAATCGATTTGTTCAGTCGATAAGTGTTGCTTCTTCTTGCCTGGTTAGCGGTTGGCCTTGTCCAATCCCTTATGGTCGATCAGATAAAACGCAACGGTTCTAGAAGAGAATTGGGTCACATTCGGTGGCACCACCTTCTAGCTGGGCGACAACACCTACAGTTTTTTGGTTTTTTTATTCAACACTGGTCGACCTTCGACTTGTCCACTTCTTTCAACAAGTTAAACCGATCAAGGTCACAAGTCAAGACCTCCAATGCCCCTCCTTTTCGGTAAATGACAATTAGTCTTGTTAAAACAGGTGAATTATGTAAAAAAAAAAAAAAGACGACTGCAATAATAATTTTTTTTCGTATTTTTTTTTGTTCAACTATCAAATATAAATCAACAGTTGAAAGATAAGCAGATACATTTGAATTAAAGTAGATAAATCAAAGGGTTTCAGAATAAAGTAATGACACTACATATTTATTCTATTCTCTTCTGATTGTTTTTATTCTTTAAAACTTGCATATCTAATTGCTATAAATAATTTCCTTGACTTAATTTGGCAACGCATGTAGCCGTGGTTGAATCGAATTGAAACATTGTAAGGCACAGCTGCTATGTCTGAGATAGTGAAGTTTGTCTAGTAAGTTTCTTGAATTTCCTTCGCCAATTTTGATTTATTCAATATTCCCAGATCAAAAAATGACATGAATTAATATGTTTTTTTTTTATTTTTTCAATTTGAATTCTTCTGGATTTATTTTATTTAATGCAGGAAAAAAATCAAAAGAAAGATTTCCATTTGATGTCAGCCAATACTTCTACCTCAGTCTGCACAATTCAATACTGTAGGTTTGTTAAATGGAAATTTCTGTAGATGTTAAGAAAAGACTCCCTTCATTAATATTTCTTTAATGTATTGTAGCAGTATTTGATAAAAAGAAGTTCCGTAAGTTTTCGCTTTCTTGTACTGTATATCGATGTTGAACATTGAAGGAGCTCAGAGAAATCGCAGAAAAATATCTGGTTTTTGAAATTGTGGTTCAAATATGGGCTACCAACAAAATTTAGTGTAATACTCGAATTTTTTTTTTTTTTTTTTTTTGAATGTGAAAAAAATGCTGAAACAATTAAATTAAATGTTAATTGTCTATTTCCAAAGTCACAAATATAAACAAACATCCTTTTCAGCACTTGCACAATCACTGAGGGCCCATATAAAACTTGACCCTTGTGGAAGTTCTAGGCAGTGGCGTAGCAACGCCTTGGGGACCCGGGGCTGGAGTTCCATTATTCCACAATCAAAAAAAAAAAAAAACCTTGTAAAGGGGCTGGTCGGGATACTTGGGTGGATGGGCCCCTAGGCTAGCTGGTGGGGCCCCCCTTGCTACGCCACTGGTTTTAGATCGCTATCATTTTCAGGTAGATTGAGTTTTTAAACTTTAATTTATCGTTTCGAACAATGCTTTGGAGAATTTCTGGGCATTCTGAAAAGAAGAAATCATAAATCAATTTTTTTGCTCCAAATAAATAAAAAGATCTAAAAATGGACTAGCCCATATTTAGACCTTCTTAAGTTAGCCTATATTTAGATCATTTGGTAAGAAACATTAAGATCGGTTCCCGCCATTATCACTTGGTTCTATGCAATAAATAAACTATGCTAGAACGAGTTTACACTGTCAGTAACGTTATGCATTTTACATATCAGCTTTTGATTCAATAGAATTTGATTAATAAAATAACAAAACTTACCTGTGAAATGTTTCAATGTCATGAAATAGATTGATTGACACTTATTACTACACTGTCTGAATAACTTGACTGTTGGTGACCAACTGTTCCACTCATTTCTCTTTGTTACTCAGACGCATTTTCACTTTATTTCTACTGCGCGGCAGTACGTTCCTTACTCGAATACTTTAACCAGCCCAAATTTAGACCCTAGCCTATATTTGGACCTTCTCCTCTATTACTCGGTCCCACTACATTATGGTTTTTTTATGACTTTATGCTAAATTTTTTAGTCCATCTGTGAACCAAAGGCATATAAATATAATTATATCTTTGCTGTGAATCATTCTCAAATGACTAAAAATCACACTGATGCATGCTTTCTTTCTGTTCAATTTTAATATAAGACTGAATTTCATTTAGCATTATTCATTGTTATGATGATCTATTAGAAAAAACAAAATACAAACTAACAATGACCATAGAACCTACTTCTGTGGGCGTTATGAATCATCTAACTATGATCTCAAGAAGCCTGAATTGCACTACAAATATATATTACAGCAGCCATCTAACAAAAACGATTGAAAAATATATTTTTTTTCCAGAATAGATCTAAAACTGTAGTTAATTTATTTTATAAAGTCCAAGTTAAACTGAAATGCCAAATATTACAGACAGTAGTAAGCGGGATGTTTCTGGCTCGTGTGCCTTCTATAAATGGTTGCAGCCCGATGATGCATGAGTTACATAAGAGATCAAGAGTCGTATCTATTGAGAGGTAGTGTATTTGTGATAGGTATGGGACGTGCTCAGGATTTATCGCCATTTGATCGTGGGCAGATTGTAGGGGCCAGAAGAATGGGAAGCTCCATCGACCACGTGGCCAATGCTGTTGGATTTTCGCGGGCCACAATAGGATTTACCAGGAACATGTGAATTCAGGACAGACATCGGTGGATCGTAAACACTGTGAACGCCCTCAGGTTTTGCAAGAATGGGACCGTTGGCTACTAACAAAGGAAGTAGCCAACCAGAATGGTAACCACCCAGCGCATGGGAACATCACAATTTAAATCGCATCACTATATTGCGTCAAATCACATCACAATTCAACCCTAGGTCCTCTCAACTCATCAGTCAATGCGAAAAACAGCGTACAACGCATTCCATGGGGTTTGGTAGTCGTCGACTAACACGGGTAACGTTGTTGACATACGGCATATGATAATGCGCCTCACCTGGGCCAGAGAATATGGACAATGGACCGTGGATCACTGGCGCCGTGTCGCCTGGTTTGATGAATCACTTTCAGGTGTTTCGAGCAGACGGTCGAGTCCATGTTTGGAGGAGATCAAGTGAAGGCAATGGACCCCCTCTTGTCACAAAAGTTTTGTGCAAGCTAGTGGTGGCTCTATAATGTTGTGGAGTGTGTTCTGTTGAAGCTCGCAAGAACCTAGAGTCTGACTAGACAAGTGCGACATACGTAGATCTTGTTGCAGATATTTGTACCCCTTTATGCTAGCCATGTTCTCCAGTGGGGATGGTGTGTCCCAGCGGGATAAGGCAACCCTGCATTGTGCACGGGTGACACAGAACTGGAATAGTGAACACACTATGGACTTCCAATTACACCCGTGACCCCATGCTCGCCGGATTTATATCTCACTGAGCACGTATGGGAAACTTGCAGACCACACTCAATGCCGTGCAGCAAAATACAACAGCGTTATGGGCAGCCATTGAACTTGCTTGGCTGGACATACCTACGCAACGACTGCAACACCGCGTTGACTTCATGTCATTCGCGTAGCCACTGTTATTAGGGCGAAGGGAGGAGCTACACGCTATTAGGTAGGCGTCTCTAATTTTTTTGGCACTTCAGTTTACAATTGTAACTAAAATGACAAAGTTTGCAAAACTATAATTTATCGATTTAGGATTATACAATCAGCCGTACGCATAAGTGTGTTTGATGGAAAAACAATTGCATCATATATATATTTATTATTTATTTTTTTTAGTAGATACACAATTTAAGATAAAAATACCAATATAACTGGTAACTTTTCTCAATTTTTTGTTTTGTACATAAACACTAGTGGGCAAAATTGTGGAAACCTTTTAGAAAATTTGTGTTTTGGAGGTTTGGTGACTCTGAACATCAACTGTTTTTAAACTAATATTATACATCATTAGAAACATAATTTAATGTAGAATGTAATGAACTAAACTGTATTGAATTATCATTATTCTGTCAGTTATAGCCAAATAACCAAAAAAAGAAAACACAACTGCTTCAGTAGAAAGAAGTGGATTTTCTTAAAGTCAAAAAAGTCAATGAGAGTGATTGTTTTGAAAGCCAATCATGTGCTATTACGATACAGCAAGGAACCAATAAGGTGGTAGTATGAATTGCCTCTCATTTCAGTTAGTATTAGCAGTCCTATTCCGTTGTCAAGAGTCTAATCAAGTTGGTCGTGCGTTTTTGTTGTTATTTATTTTATTTTTTTTTAGGTTCGAAGCCTAAGAGTACTGCATGATGACAGATTAAAAAGGTTTGACTGATCACCTAGGAAAAGAACTAAAATACTAACTTTGCACGAAGAAATTATTAAAAAAGTTAGTGGAAATATAACCAAAGCTGGGATTTCGAAGCTATGCAAGAGATATCAAGAGACTCAATCCATTCACAAAGCACCTGGTAAAACAGGAAAAGGTGTACAACAGCTGTTGATGACAGGTGAATTAAAAGACTGAGCTTAATTGACACAAGAATATCATCTAATTCAATTAAAAATGAATTAACAGAATGTTGCATGAGTGCAAGGAGTATTAGACACAGACTCAAAGACTTCGCTTTAAATTCCAGAATCTCAACGAAAAAGCCACTTCTATCTCCCAAACAAAGAATGAAGAGATTAGAATGGGCTAAAAAACATGTTAATTGGTCAAAAGAACAATGGGTTAAGTATTTTGGAGCGATGAGACCAGAATATCCATATTTGGCAGAGATGGAGAATTGGAGAAGATTTGCAACCTGAGTGCACTACAGCTACTATGAAGCATGCCGTTAGTGTCATGATCTGGGATTGCATAACAGCTAAAGGTGTAGGCAGAATTTGTGTAATTGATGGCACTTTAAATGCAAAAATACATCGAGAATAATACTTGAGCCAAAAATAAAGCCTTCGGCAAGTGACCGTTTTCAGGATAATGAGACTCAGCAGGACTCAGCTCCTTGCTATGTTGCTGCTGTCTGTAAAAAGTGATTTAAGGAATATAAAATTTCACTTCTAGAATGGCCAGGTAATAGGCCTAACTTAAACCCTATAGAAAATTTGTGGAGAATATTGAAGAAACATGTCAGTCAGACGCGACCTAAGAAAAAACACAATTAATAGAAGGTACAATTCAATCTTGGTTCCATATTACAACACCTGATGAACTAAAACACTTGGTTCACTCGATGGAACATCGTTGTAAAGCCGTAATTGCCGCAAAAGATTTTCCGACGAAGTAGTAACAGAAGTGGTGAGAACTTATGAAATACGTTTCATCATAATTTTACTGTAGACCTATACAATTTTTTTAAATTGTATTTTTTTTTTCTTAAATTGTATTGAATTGCATTACGTATTACATTTTCTAATGACGTAAAATGTTATGGTGTTATTCTAAGAAAAATGGAAGTTATGAGCCAGCAAACTTGAAAAACACAAATTTTCTAAAAGGTTTCCACAATTTTCGCCATTAGTGTATATATCCAAATACTACATTCATACATTACATATTCAGTTACAAATACATGCACAAGTACCCATATTCACACATACGCCCATATAATTACACTGGTGGACAATTGCTTAGCAACTGCGTCACCTGACAGCGCTGATTTGAAGTATTGGTATGGACAGTGTTGTTCGAAGGGAAAGTTTTACTGGAAAACGTTAATTGACGAACTTGAAATTTTCGGCATGTCTTCCAGATATCTCTTAGATGATTTTACGCGTGGCTGTATTATTGGAAAAATCGAAGAAAGGCGCCAAATAACAGATGTGCCAGGGAGTTCGGCATCGCCCACAGCTTTGTTTCACGGCTGTAGAAAGCATTTACAACAACTGGAATATGTAGCAGACGTCACGGGGGAGGTCATGTTAGAAGTACGACGCCTGAGAAGACAGGTACCTTGCCCTAACGGCAAAACGGAACCGGCGCACAACAGCTCAGCAAGTGACAAATGAGTGTCTTGCTGCCACAGGAAAGCAGATCTCCCGAGAAACTATAGCCAGACGTTTGGGACAAGGAGGACGATACGCCCGCAGACCTGTTGTGTGTCTTCCATTGTCCAGACTGTACCATACCGCCCGTTTGCAATGGTGTCGTGAGCATTGCAGTTGGACCGAAGAGGAATGGGCTTCCGTACTATTCTCAGATGAGAGTAGGTTCAGTCTGTCATCGGTTTGTAGACGCCAACTGGTCTGGCGTGAGAGTATTACTGCGTATCGTCCAGAAAATATCCAGGAAAGGGACCATATGCGACTTGCAGTATCATGGTATGGGCCGGCATCGTGATCAATGGCCGCACGCCCCTACATGTGGTTGCAACTGGGACTACGACCGGACAACGATACATTGATGAAGTTCGATTGCCTCATGCTCGCCTTTTCCGTGGTGCTGTTGGTGATACATTTCTGTTCATGGACGACAATGTGTTCAGGATTGTCTAGACAGCAAAAGTATTCAACGCGTTGTATTGCCAGCACGTTCTCCAAATCTAAACCCCATTGAAAATGTTTGGGGAGGCGCCTTGCTGGTCGACAATATCTTCCAACAAACAAAACCACCCTCATCCGTGCACTGACAGATGAGTGGGATAACTTGCCTCAACAGCTGCTGGATAATGTTGTGCAAAGCATGACACGTCGTGTGGAATGTTGCATCGCCCTCCACGGTGGACATATCCCGTACTGACACCGTTCTCAAAGCTACCTGCTGCCGTTCATATGCATTTTTCCATTTCTCCGTACACATCATCAAATGAACACTTTTGTCCTTTCAGCTGTTTCACAACCTTGTATATTTTCAAGAACAATAAATTATCTTTATTCTAACATCCGAACAGAGTGGCAACAATATTGTATCCTGCTGGGCCTCCACCCCCGCGTAATGTTATGATACATCGCAATTTGTGATCCGTCCTTAGCAATTGTCCAGAAGTGTATACATACACTTATACATACATATGCACACATATACGTATAATATATATATGTATTTAATCTATGCATTTTATATCTCCTTATTAATTTTTTACTTGATTCATATATGACTTGTTTTAGCTTGCTTATATCTTTTAAAAACCTGTCCTGTGTCTATCGTTGACAGATAGGATGCAAAAGAGTGTGAAAATGATTTAAGTAAAAGCAGTAATGACGTCATTTTCCGATGATTCTAAGCTTACTTGCCCACATAACTTTTATGTTGCTTGGAAGAATCCTATCGCACTAAAGCCTCCAAAATTAGACAGAAGAAATTTCCAGCATAAGCCTATCACCAGAGAATTCTTATTAAAGATGCTATATTGTCTTCCCAGCATATCTTCATAGAATAGCTGCTGGGTCATGATGCTACGAAAATTTCTTTCATGATACCACGAGACATCCTATATGGCCTGGGAACCTGATATTAATTTGATAAATGCCTTTAAGCTTTTAAGTTAATGCATCATTTATTGATAATAAAAAACAACAACAAGGGTTATTTCACCAATGAATTTTCAATGCCTTCTTTGTAGGCTTTTCAGTCATGATAATTATGCAATAGTATAGAAGTTTTCAAAAACTGAAAACAAAGGACGTATTTATACAGGGAGCTTTGGTCAACTCAATTGATAGAAGGTCGTTACCACACTCCATCAACCTTCTTCTAATAATAAGGTTATTGTAGAGGATCTCTTAAGTAAACAAGACGAAAATAACCAAACCTGTGCTTTTTCTTTGTTTCATGCTAAAAAGCTTAGCATGACCATCCTTAATAGGAGAAGAATGCTTGTTCATCAGTTAACATTCTAGCATAAGAGAACGCTAATTAACCAATGCTAATTATCAGGAGGAAAATTAAAAAGAAACGCCTCGTCCACTTAGTTGATTTTTGCTGTTGGAAAAAAAATGATTTTTACCTACAAAAAAAAAGAAAAGAAGGAAATAATTAAAATATTCATGTAGTGTTCTTATAATAAATTAAGTTTATTGCATGTTAACAGTTGTATGTAATTTATAAGTGTTAAAATTAAAAACGTTAAAAAAAAAAAGCAATGTTCTTACAAAGTAATGGATTTATCAATAATATTTCTCTACACTTCAATTACACATTTTTTTTTTGTAAGTTCTTATTTATCCGGATCATCTTTGCTTCCATATATTAAGGCTGTCTTCTATTATTCTTATTTCTGATATTTTTCTATAAGATACAATTCCTTTTTTTTTTAACAGAATAGCATTTTGCTTCGATAACCTCTTTTTTTTCTTCGAGGAAATGAAAACAGAAAAAGATCCAAAAATATATTTCTTCAAATCGAAATCACTGATTTGATAAAGCCCCATTTGAAAGGATATTTTATTAAATTACATAATTGTATTTTCTGTTACATATTTAGGTTAACTTCTAGAAAAATGTAAAAAAATAAAATAAAATAAAATTCTTAAATTTAAGATGTGAGGTAACAGTTATTGAAAATTTTTATTTTTATTTTTTGTATAACTTCCTAAAAAAAAGTAACACACTAAATCTTAACAAGCGAACATTTCATTCCCTGCAGATACAAACATCCAATCCAGCGATATAATTTCACTGTTATGCACTTTAATAACTACATTGTCATTTTATTCAATCGGAATATTCATAGAAAAAACAAGAGCTGGTTAAAACAACATCCCATAGCTATATATTCTTCTTGAGTAATGATAACAATAAAACTCTGTTCATTACACAACAATCATTGTGTTTGCTTCCATTTGGTGCACAATTTGTTTGAAAGTTAAACGATTGCCATCACTTGACAGGAGGGTGCCAATTTGAGCGAACAATGGCACCAATCTCTTAACACCTTCATTCTCACTCAGGCAGCTGCTTTCAATGTCAAGGACCTACTATGTGGCTTTGTTAAGGTGAGGGAATATGGAAGGACTTCATACCTCATACAAACTGAGTGACAGTAGCTGAAAATGGAAGGGTTTAGTGACGCTTGACTTTGATGGGTGAATAAAAAGATTAATTAAGTACGAGTTCAATATTCCATTAAGCCAGTCGGCGAAGCTTACTGGACGTGACTAAAATGCTGTACTGTACATGAACTAAAAAAAGGAATGGGGAAGTTTTATTAATCATTGGACGAGTTTAATTATATTCATGAAAGAATCGTGTACTAGGGTGTATTTACAAAAAAAAAAAAGCAGTTTTTCACTTTGAAAAAATGTTTTAATTCATAGTTATAATGATAATTCAAATTCCAAAATAATTATGTTTACATATTATGTAATCACTTATATTGTAAATGGGGATTTATAACAGTCAAAACTGTTGGGTTTATTCAAGAATTGACGACTTTAAAAGAATTCAGAAGCATAAGAAATAAAAAAAAGTCAAAATATAACATAAAATAATAATAATAATAAAAAAAGTACTTTACAACTAAAACAAATTACTCAATCCATAACCAAGTTTTTCTCAATTGTCTACACGGAAAACCCTAAATATAACAAAAATAGGCTCTTATTTGGTCGAAATAGACTGCAAAACTCAAAAATAATTTATGCAGTATAGATTGATTACACATCGAAAATCTTATTTTAATCAGAATAATTGGAATATATTTAGCTATGTAAACATAAAAATGGAAATTGGGAGCGGGAGAAAAATATCTGGCTCCTGGTTAAATAGATAACAAGCAAATATAACGGAAATGATAGCCTCTTTATTAGCAAGTTCATTAAATATAAACTGACCTAGAATAGAAAAAAAAAGTGGAATTTCGTGACGAAATCAAAATACTTCGAAACGAGATGAGAAAATGGAACCAAAAGAAGCTACAACAGAAGTCGTAGAATATGCTGAATATATAGAAATGAATATCTCACGCATTCAAGATGCTTCACATTGATAATTGGACATGAAGTATCATTGCATTATTGGACACTTAGTTGGATTTTGTTCCATGAAAGGTAATTTTCTGTTGTACAATGGGAAATTGACTATTAAGGAGATCACAGGTCTAAAGAAGGTCAAACATCACCATTAAGACGTAATCAGTCAGTACATCTAAACCTGCATTATGACTATCTCGAAACTTTTGAATTGACCTTAGTTGGTCATTCAACATTAGTTGGAAACGTAAGACAAAAACAACTGTTAAGAAGTAGTGAGTTGTGTTCAGTGGTGTTTTACTCGGTTTAAGATACGTGCAGTAGAGCAACTCAGGCCGGAGTAAGGAACAAAACGAAATATCATCAAGAGGCTTGTCAGGTTGGGCAGGCTTGTCACTGGTTGGTCATGTAGATCTCCTCATAGTTATTACCGGTACAATGACACCTCAAGAAATAGCAAGTTCGAGATATCTAGATCTTTAAGATTAACCTTAGGGGACATTAATGGAGGGAATTTCATTTCACATTACTTAACATATGAAGAAGAATTCGACAGATCAATCAATATTTGATTTCTTGATGAATTGAACACTATTAAGGGCAAAAGCTGCCAGGTTCTATCGATCCCAATTCCTTGAAATTTCCCACCATCTCTTTTCCCAGATGAGTTATCTTTGTATTTGAAAGGATCTTATAGGAATTGTATTTCTAGACTTCAAAGGCTGTTGAGGCATCTTTAAGATAGTACTAAGAGATATGATCACGTTCCTTATTGGTACAAATTGTTAAATTCTTTTTACAAATGGAAAATTTCTGTTACCTTTTCATTGTCTTGAGCAATGAAATTAATCCTTAATCCATTAATTAATCGGTGGTTTGATATGATTAAAATTAATCGGCTTTAGACAATTTCAGAATTCGGATGTAATTAATTTTTTTCAGAAAAAAAAAAATTGTACTCTTTGTATTCGAGAATTCTTTGAATTGTATTTGAATATTTAAGTTTTCACGGCTTAAAAAAGAAAAAAAGAAAGAAATTTTAAAGAAAGTAGACTTTAAGTTCTTTCGAACTTTGTTTTAGTTCTGGTTCTGTTGGGGATTTATTAATAGTTTAAATGGAAAGATTGTAAATTTTGAGACATTACACTGCTAAGGATGTAATTCCCAACTATATCCAAAAAAAACTAGCATTTCCCACTTTTTTTTTTTCTTTTACATTCCCCCAAAATAATTCAGCCGCCCTCAAATAATTCAGCATTCCTCCATTCAAGATTCATTATAACGTCAATGGGACATCACCAATTCAAATTCAAATTCAAAAAACTAAATCTCTCCGATATTATAAAAAGTGAACTGAATAAATTAGCTAATAAAGTATTTATTCGACAGAAGTTCTTATTAGTTTCAATGAATTTAAATCGTAACACAAGATTCTTGATATATTTAAAGGAAGCTCGGGACACCAAACTCTGGTATTATTATCTAATACTCCGGAGTATTATAAAAGCGTTATTCTGTCTGTCATAAGACTTTACGTTTTTTCAATTTTATGACCAAACTATAAGAGATAGATGGGTCATGTAAATGGATAAAATATAGATATTTTTAAGACAAACAAAATGCTACAAAAATCTTTCGAAAAAAGTTATTGGTTTCAAGATGGCGCCTTTTAAAGGGTCAAATTTTTTTTCTCAATTTAAACGAAAAGTGTAAAAGATGGAAGAGAACATTATGTTGAGAAAATGTTGGTATTTGAAAGTTCTATCGAACGATGTGTAACTTATTCACAAACGCTTCAGCGTTTGCAAGATACATGCAAAAATGTGAATTTTCGGTGTGTGACGCCGACCCGCAATACATCCGTGTTATTCGGAGAAGCCACAGCAGGCTGGGAAGTTATATATTCTCCGACGATCGCAACATTAATTTGCTAAATAAATAAAGTTTGTTTTTTGAATGCTATATATATGCAAGGGTTCCGGAGCGAAGCGACGGTACCCGGCTATTATTATTATATATTATAAAAACGTATATTATTAAAAAGGTTATTCTGTCTGTCATTCTATAAGCAAAATGTTAAATTATAAATTACTAAAACGTCGGAGCAAGGAAATCTTTTGGAAAATGATTCAAGAATTTTCACAAAACACATTATTTATCATGAAGTTTTGTAATAAAACCTAATATGTTTCGTTATCAAACACAAAATATTAACATTTTAGCCATATATAAACCAACAAAACACAAAGAAAGGTAAATTTACTGAAGAATTAGAGAATCTATTCATAAAAAATGAAAATATATTAAACAACTGTCCAACTATACTAATTGGCGACGTAAATGTAGATCTTTTCAAAATGAATAAAAACAATGCAGTAGCCTACAGAAATACTAAAACTTATGTGCAATAATGGTTTCAAAAATTGTCTTTAAGGAACAACAAGAAACAACTGTACATATCATGGAAATACGAAAACAAATGTAGATCATATTTTCATAAATAAGCATGATATCGAAACATCAGGAATAATATGTAAAGAACGAATTTCGGATAATAAGAGTTGAAAAGAAGAAAATAACAGATCCAAATATAATCTATGAAGAACTAATCAATGAGTTTAACAAAACAAAATTCATAGAAATCTACCTATATAAAAAGAAAATTCCTGACTCCCTCACTGACTGACTCATCAACGCCCACCCCAAACCCTTGGACATAGAAAGCTGAAATTTTGCACAGAGGTTCCCTTTATGATGTCGACAAGGAATAAGGCCGGATTTTTCGAAATTCCCACGGGATAGGGAATAATCTGGCTAACTGACCATGAAGTGTGTGGCGACAAACCCAGGTGTGTAGTGCCAACCCGCAATACACCTGAGTTAAGCGGAGAAGGTCACATGGGCTGGGAAGTCGTATATTCTCCGATCTCAATCATAATATGCTAAATAAATAAAGTTTTTTTTTAATGCTATATATGCAAGGGTTCCGGAACGAAGCGACGATACCCGTCTAGTTGCTTCATAAAACAAAAACTTAAACTTTAGGGGTTAAAGGATTACTTGGAATGCTTATTTCAATTTATTTATTATTGCTATTTTTCTTATCATTTTCACGGTAGATAGTTCTTTATTAGATAAGCAATTTTATGAGTTACTACATCTGGAAAGTTTCTAATTTATTAACCTTAAAATGGTTCCACTAAATTAATTAAATTTTTATTAGTTATTTAATAAATTATTTTATTTTCAACTAATATTTCATATCTTGGATATTATCGGACAACTTTAATCTTGGAAGTCTTAAATCCGTCATTGTTCATTCGCATTCTCAAGTTGTAAGTTGGAGATAGTATCAGTAGAATAAAGCAACATCAGTAGAAAAACACATCAAAATTCACTGGATAAAAGTATGACGACATCTTTGGAAAACCTACAGAGAAGAAATGAGAGACTTCTTCAGGGAATTGAATCAAAAAATAAACACACCTTCAAATAAATAGTCAATGATTCCAAAAATTGTGCTACCGATATTATCCATGAATAGTTTACTATTAGTTATGGGCAATAATATATCAAAATTATAACTTAGGAATTAAAATTATGGATGTGATTTGCTTATATTAAAAAAAAAAAATCTGTTTCTTTCTCTACAGTATCTTTAAGTCCAGATGACTAAAGAGAACTGAAATTAGATGATGTATTTAATATAGAAACTTTCATCTTTAAAAATTACTTATTATTTGTAGTATTTAATGATTATCAGGTTAATGATTCAGGTTAATTTAAGGCACTACTGTTAACTTGAAACTTAAATTGACATGTTAACATGAACTTGGAGTTTTACAAAGATGTTTAATTAGTAAATGGGAACATTGTGGTCTGGAGATCACTCACTGTGAAAATCGTGCTTTACAGCCTGCTGAGAACCTCACTTAGTTGAAAGATCGTGAGAGGAAACAGAAAGATAAACCATTAAGAAATTAATTGAAACCAAATAAGAGCATCATACTGTGTCTTTTGAATGTTGACAGATTCCGTGAGCAATTAACACCTAATTAATCGTTTCTAATTACCTCAGTGGTAATGAGAAATATACTTGAATTAAAAATGTAGACTGTAAATTAATGTGTAATCTCGAATAATTATTTCAAGAGAAGTCAAGAGCTTCTGATAATCAAAGAAGTGCAATTAAAATTTAAGCCTTACTGTATTTCACTTGTTTACATTATTTTTAAAAACTAGTAATACTTCACTAACTAGAATACAAAAGAAATAGAGAATATAAAGAATAGAGTTAAGAAGGACTTTTGAAAGTAAAACTGCTGCATTCAGATGTAAAGCAGACCATATTTTAGCAATTACTACAGCCAAAGAAAAAGAGATGTTTCATTTAATACTATTGTTTCTGATTGCTGTCAAGCCACAATTCAAGGTCTTTAGGCCTAATGAGTTTTGTTCAGACTAAATGTATACATGCGCCTTATATAAGTTACTTTCGAAAATATAAAAAGGTAAAGGTGTTCCACTTCAAACCATGTTAGTCGTTGGGTGCGCTATAGGATATAAAGATAGAGAGGAAAAGAAAAATGGAAATAAGATATATATACATTCTTTCAGAGTAAATGGAAAAATATGTAAATCTTATTTTTATACCAATCACGGTGAATCTAAAATAGGGGACAAACTACAGGAGGGGGGGGGGCATACCAAATGAAGTATAAAAGGTCAGATAAACATATGACCGGAAGTGCGTGCTTTCTGAGTTATTCCAATCCAAAGAAACGAAGCCAGACTACAATGGAAACAATGGACATGAACAGTATCTTTATTGGTAGCATTACTGAATTAGTGCGGTGACCACATTGTGGTATTGTACGAACTACATGCTACCAATAAAGATACTGTTCATGTCCATTGTAGTCTGGCTTCGTTTCTTCGTTATTGGAATAACTCAGCAACCACGCACTTCCGGTCGTATATTTATCTGACTTTTTTTACTTCATTTGGTATTGGGAACCCTCCACCGCAGTTTGTCCCTGTAGATACATTTCTATGCATAGGCACTTTCTATGCAAAATTTTGTGCTTTCATCATCCATGCAATGTTCAAAATATTTGGGAAAGATAATTAAAGAATAAAAATCTGTGAAGGCTTCTGAGCTAATTCTTCGCACTACAAACTTTTCTATTGGTTCCTGAAACGAATTCCAGTAATATTTGATATAACATTGCTGTAAAAACTAATTGTAAAACATCTAACACTCAACATTATTTTTTTTTATCAACTTTAGGGAAAATTCAGTGAGAAATGAGTTGCCATTTAAAAGTTTTCATTTTACAAAGTAATTAATTAATTTTAACTTAACTTAAATTCAGATAATGGTAATAGACAGAATCATTAAGAAAAGCAACACAGTAAAGCCAATTACAGATATTGAAACTTCTACATTTTTGTTTTACAAAAATTGCCGTCAGTGTAATATTAACTATTGCAGTAATATTCTAGCTTTCGACAATTTGGCCTCAGTGAAAGTAAATTCCACAAACATGATACTATAAACTTATATTTTCTCTTGAGAAACTCTTTTGTAATGATCAGGCGATGTATTTTCTCATATGCGAAATGTTAAATGAAAAAAAAAAAGAAAAAAAGAAGAAGAAGAAAAAAAAAAAGAAAACCTATGATAAAAAAAAGAAAAAAAAAATGATGCCACAAGGTGAAGATAATACGAATTCAGACTAAATTTGGAGAAATTCCCAGACATTAGATTGCGGTCAATAGTAACATCGAAAACCTGAGAATTTGTAAGAGATAGACTTAATAAATTATACAGAGCAACAAAACCACAAATAGATAGGGAAAAAAACATATTCACATCCACATCAAATCGACCATCAAAAGAGTAACCTAAAGTGTAAAATTGTTGTTATTGTAATATGGAAGCCAAAGGCAATGTTTCTTGGGACCGTCCTCGGGCAAAGGGATACCGCCTTGCCTTCTAGCAATTCCACCAACATATAGGTTCTTTCTATTTTCACTTTAATGTCAGCTGAGATAGGAATAGGTAATTTTTTTTTTACACTGCGGGAATTTCAGGTTGCTTTTGTGAATCATCCCACATTTCCGGACATTATGTATTAAAAAAGAAAAAGAAAAAAAAAACAACAACAAAAAAAGTTTGTTAGAATTTAAAAGGGCCTTCCATTACTTGTCAATCAACGTCTAAGTTATGAACCCCTGAAGGTCAGTATTGATAGATTTAACGAGAATGCTACTGACCTCCTCCAAAAGAAGATACTGATCAAACTTAAGCAATAAGTTACCATCAAACGCTGACCTAATTAACAGCAGCAGTTACTCTATTGTTCTTCAATCGAATGATTTCTTCTTTCAAATTGAAAAGAATTTGTGGAAGCTCAACAAGTATTTCGCGGTCCAAGGAGTATAATTAATAAAAGTTAAAAGTTAAAGTAAACAATTAAAGACAATAAGTATTTTATTAATAATAATATAAAAAAAAATCAAGACTTCTATTATTCAGTAGTGTTATTTTTAAAATAAAAAATGTATCTGTATTTCTGCATAAGGTGTTCAATATATAGATAAGCAACTGTCCAAACTACATATTAAAAAAAATAATATACAATGTTAGGATATATTATGCAATGTATAGTGGTTTATAATTTGTGCTTGTGTAAAATTACCGAACAAATTCTGGACAACGTCCTTAGTCATTTTTTTAAAACTAAAATTGAAAAGTTAAAAACAAAACGACAAAAAAATTGATATTACATTTTAGTATTACATGATAATTCTATAAGGCTTTTAGAATGTGAAAACAATTCTTCATGGGAAATTATTAGAACAGAATTTAGTTCATGAATTTTTTATGTTTAAATTTACTTTCTGTAATAAAAATAAATGCCGACTCTTCGTGATGCAAATGTTGAAGAAAATGTAGATTTTTTTATTGAAAACAATGAAGGTATCTTGTAAAAATTTTAAAATTTGTAATATCGAAAGAGTAGTCGCCAGTAAACAATGAAACTCAATAAAGAACTTACGAGAATATTAGTGGAAATAAATATGGTACTACTCGTAGGCGTATCCAAATATTTGGAATGGAGAGGGGGTTATGTTTTGTTAAAACTTATGTCCTTTTCCATATCGGAGGGTTTACACAAAAAAGGATGCCTAACCAATCAAAAACTACAGGTCCAAAACGCTACACTGCTATTTTCGGAAGCAATGGGGAATTACGACATCTATGAACGGTCCTCCTTCATTACACCAATGATATCCTTCAAAATTAAAAAGTTAATGAAGACATTAACCAATACATTTATTAATAATTTTA
Organism: Thereuonema tuberculata; assembly: GCA_023159025.1. Classification (NCBI taxonomy): domain Eukaryota; kingdom Metazoa; phylum Arthropoda; class Chilopoda; order Scutigeromorpha; family Scutigeridae; genus Thereuonema; species Thereuonema tuberculata. The sequence goes on from JAFIDM010009631.1 coordinate 55,016,341, forward strand.
ATCGCTTTTTCTTTTTGAATGAACTGTGGAAAGTAATTTGAGGCCAACCCAAGATTTGCAGGTGAATTTCTCCAGTTGCTTTTTATTGTGAAGTTCTTTTTGCTTTTTTAATTTAAGGAGGACCATATTTCTTTTCACGAGGAACTTTTATTAAGTATTAAGGAACTATATGATTTTGTTCAGAACTTTAGCCGTATTCAACAGAACATAGTGAATTTGTGGATACCATAGATTTCACTTATAAAAATCGAATAGTTATTTTGTTAAGTAAATTAAACGTATTCTTTTTGACAAAGATAATTCAAATCAAATTCTAAAAGAGTTAAAAAACAAAGAAAAAGAAAGAAAAGTTAATTGACTATGGAAAGCAGTTTGGGAAATACAAAAGGCAAATACCTTGAAAACGACTGATGTTTCTGTTTTACTTAGTAGGAATCATGTTATGTTTGCAGCCAGTGAACTTAGATGGATATCTAAAACCCAGACCTTTAATCAAAATATAAACAAATTCTACTCTAAGCTAAGTGGAAAGAATTTCCTTTGCAAGACTTCCACCAATTATCTGTCATTGTGTTGTATCTTTTCAATCGGAAATTTTCGGATAAATCACGAGGTGAAAGGAGGTAAAGACAGTTTGGTCCCAAAGACCTGTAATTCAATTGGAGATTTTGGTGTTTTCTTTTGAATCCACGTCTCCTACTGTTCTTGACATCTGAACGAAGGCAATGACCAGTGGGGGAGAGAATTCGTGGAAGTCTTGTCTCCGCCCTGGTCACGAACACACACGCTACTCTTTTCAGTGTAAGCATGCATTTTATTCTTCCAAAATGACACCTAGAATTCAAAATTACATTCTCTCAATGAAATAATAACTGTCAAAGTTGTGTAAAAAAGATGCTAAGAAGGTAATATAAGTTTTGCACAGTCTAATATAATGACAACCTTTAAACATGAACATACACCCGTATTTTTATCTAGCCTTATTCAAGGAATAATTTAAGCTGGAAATCTCATTCCAAGCATTTTTTTTATTGCAACACAGCAAACTAAGTTATAAAACTTTAACTACGATGTCATTAGTTTATTAGTGAATTTAATTGAAATGAAATCTATTTGCATCGTCTACATTTTTATTAATAATTAAACATTTTAAAGAATGTTTTTATTTGATGCAAGAAACATCTGTCAATTAAAACGTAGGGATTTCATAGAATTTCTAAAAAGTAATTTTTAGACTGCAGATACTCTGAGTGCAAATACTGCAAATGAATTTCCTCCAGCTGTAAAAATATCAGATGTCTGAAATATAATCACACCTTTTTTAAGTTTTATTGTTACTATTCACCAATTACAATAATGATAGCTGACAATACCTTGAATTTTTTTCTTTTGTTAGAGTCAAGTATTCATGATATAGATTTATAGATTTTGCAGGGCCATTTTCATCCCATTAGCACTGGCCTTTCAGTGCCTGTTGTGTAAGACCTACTAATTTTTTAAGAGAAGAGAAATTATATCGAAGAGAGCAAGAAACATCCAAGCTCATGCAGGCATTCGAACCTAGGTTCGATGCAGGAGTATTAGCCATCGCCTTGACCATTATGCAGTGTCCGAACGGCTTCATACTTTAAGTATATTTATTATCCTTTTTTTTTTTATTAAGGAAGTTAATTACATAACATAGCAAAACTCTTACCGGTTAACCTTTCAGTCTAAAACAATTCCCCCCAAATACTTTCTACAATAAAAAGCAAAACAAACCGAAGATCAATAAAAATTAAAATTCTCTTTGACTCATATAAAGCAAAAGGAACAATAATAAATGGAGAATGACTAATGTTTCATTATGACGGATTTCCTTTTCATTGCCTTAAAAATGCTGTTTTAAACACGCCCTAACCTTAATCTTAGTAAATGCTGCAGAATTTGAAATGTCTTTTTTTTTTTTCAAAAAATACTTTTATTGAATAAACTCACTTTAAAGTTTATCAGATGTAATGTTTACAGTACAAAATACCAAAGAGAAATAATAATAAAAAAAAAGTTTAATTTTTCTCATAGGAAAAGTGCGATTGGCATTCGTGTTTCACCAACCCTTTGCATAATAATGAAGAGATCTTAAAAGAACGTAGGTGCAGTTTATGGTGCGAATGTTGGTGGTGACGCCCTGTGGAGGAAAGATATAAAACAAAGGTCACGTGGGAGGTTGAGGTGAAAGTTGACAAAGAGTGAAGGGGCTATCGTCAATTCTATGACACTTTCCCATTTATCATGACTTTGTTTGTTCCTAAAGATCATTAACAAGAAATAAAGTTGATCTGACCTTTCTCTTTGCAACAAAAAAATTTGTCATTGAAGAATCTTTTAAAATTAACACTGATTCTCTTTTTTCTTTTTTTTTTTTATTTAACTACTTTTCATTCTTTATATTTTGTAATGAATTTTTCAACACCTTCAGTTGAACAAAGAAGAGAGTAATTGTACACTACTAACCCAAAACTTCTCTCATACCTTTGCATGTCACATTTACTTTTAATCATTTTTATCTTTTTTGCGTTAACGCTGCAGAAAAGATGAAATTTGCAATGAACGTCTATGTAAATGAACTCCTGTAAGTCCTACAGGGCAATGCTTTCATGTAGTTACAGAATTCTTGATAAATACATTGACAGGAAAAAAGAAGTAGTTATTATGGTAAATTCCATACAAAATTGATCTTACAAAAATTTTTAACACAATATTTAAAATTTAAATTAATAAAATGCCAACACACAATTAAAATTTAAAAATTTTAATTTGTACAAAGTTAAAATACTTAATATGAAGCTTTCGGGCTCCTGTACGGCCGTCCCTCATCAACATTGATGATGGTTGATGGGGAGTGGTCGCAAAGGAGCCCGAAAGCTTTTTACTAAGTATTTTAACTTTTTATAAACTAGAATTTTTATCTTGAAATTGTGTGTTGGTATTTTATTAATTTAAACATTTTTATCTCACACATGTTAAAAAAAATAATGACAATATTTAAAGATTTAATAACAAGAATAACTTTAACAATTTAAAAATAAAATTGTAATTAAGGAATAAGTTAGCAAAAGAAGACGGAGAAAGGATATGCAGACTTTATAGCCTGAACCTAAGCGTAAAAAGCACTGGAATCTGTTTGGGAACTCGCTTTAAAGACAATGTTGGAAATATCCTTTCCCCCCTGATTGTAAGACCCCCAAAGGAAAGATGGATCAAGAAGTTTGAATTAGAATGAAAGTGACAAAAAAAAAACAAAACAGAAAAGATAAGCTGCAGGAAATTCTCAAAAAAGGGTGTAAGTAAGAGCTATGCGCAAGTAAAGTAAACTTTGTTTATCTTTTTCTAGCCATATCTGAACTCTCTGAATAATGGAAATCTGTAATGATATGGTACAAAGTCAACATCAATCATTAAATAATTGGATTTTTTGTATTTTAAATCTTGGTTCAAATCTTTGCTTGCAAAAAAAATTAAAAATTTAATGATTAATATATAAAACAGTAACTAATCACAGAGATGATAAAATACAAAGATATTTTTATAGAAATATAAAATGATCAAAAATGATATGAAAATATATTTGTTTGCATGTATTATAGTAAGTCAGTAAGAAAAAAAATACGAGAAAATTTGGAAAACTCTATATAAGCCGTAGAGTTGAAGAAGCTTAAAAAACAGAGCTAGGTAATTATCTTTTACGTTTAAGAGGAAAATATTAGGCTTAAAAGGAGAATAAAAAGAATGGCAAAGATTAAAATCTGTACAGTGATTAGGAAAAAAAATCATTGCAAGTAGTGCACGCACTTGTATACTGCAAGTAGCAAGAGGTGTTCGTTTAACAGCAATGTTTGAAGGTGAAGCTGACATGAAGGTGTACTAATAGTATATTACTGTTGTTTTTAATGGAATATAGAAAGGGACTGACGAAGACCAGGTTACTTGTAGTTTTCTTGACTTCGTTTTTTTTTGTTAATAGAAGGTCTTTGGCAAGACCAAATGATGGTCTTCACGTCCTACGGAAAAAAATTATTCTGTAGAAGAACAGCAGAACCCACAAATTGCACACTGCACAACAAAAGATGACGGTGCAATGTTTTAATCAATCTAGTAAATCAGGAAGACCTCAGGAATATAAGGTACCCACACTTTAATATCTAAATTCGCTGAAAATGGACTACAATCATTACAAGAATTTTGGACTATAAGAATTTTGGAGAATTTACTGCTTATATCAGATGTGTCTAATGCCATAAAAATGGTATAAACTGCAGTAAAGGTAATAAGGAAGATAAGTGACACAATAAAGTTTTAAAAGCAGAAACATGAAAAACTTCTGAAGCTTTATAAAATGTTAAAATCTCTTGATGAATGAACTGAATATAGAGATAACCTAAGAAAGATAATTGTCAGAATTTAAAAGGGGATTGTCAAGTGTGTTAGAATGATGTTATTCAAGAGCGAATGATTATTAATCTCTATTTCTTTCTCATAATGGATGGGATATAAGCCATTGGACGAAAGTGAGATTTAGCATTAGATTAATCAGAACAGTTCTCTTGAATAATATCATTCTAACACACTTGACAGTCCCCTTTTAAATACTGACAATTATCTTTCTAAGGTTATCTCTATATTCAGATCATTCATCAAGATATTTTAACATTTTATAAAGCTTCAGCATTTAATTTAGTTATCAGGCAATTAATCCTAATGAATTAATTAATTTTCAGCTACTGAAAAGTTTTAGATACCGTTTGTATTCGGCAAATATTATAATTTACAAAAAAAATTCGTTTAAAATTTTCTCACTTTTCAAAAAACAAGGAAAAAAAATAGGAACATTTAAGTGAAATAGGCCATAGGTTCTGTTTTTTTATTGTGCTACAAAGCTTATTTATTTATTTATTTATTTATTTATTTATCTATCGTATTTATAATTTTACGTTATTTAATAGTGAGGAATGTCTGAATAGTTAATGAAATACACTGTCTTGGTGAATTGATAAATTCTAACTGTTATAAAATTATGCATTAATTTAACATCAAACTGTGCAGATATAAACTGATATAATGGCCTTCGATTCAACTTTAATCGGAAAGTTTAAGAAGTTTCAGATTAAACAGATAAATTTTTTGTAATATAAATAAGTTAGATTAAATTAAAGCTGTTCGGTAACATTTACTTTTCAATCTTCTTCTAAATTAATAAAAAATGAAATCTTTGATATATTCTCTTTAATTTAATTGCTACAATTATGTTTTTCAGTCTTTTTTTTTTTTAATTGCCTTCGCTACATTGTAATGTCTGCAATGAACTTAATAACAGGATTCGTAACTAAAAAGAAAAAACTTAATTAATGTTGAAGTTCAAATACACAATTTAATTATTCTGAAATTTCAAATTAAAAAACAAACAGCGACTCCAATAATTTTATATTATTACTTTTTAGAAAATCGGGGACAACAACAAAGAAGTTTTGAGAATGACAGAATGTATAGCTTGATCTATATATGGAAAATTCAGCCAAAAATAGTTTAATTATTAAAAAATTAATTATATATAATTTAGTAGCTTAATTGAATAAAGTTGTACATATGATTTTTTTTCTTTCTTTTTTATCTGTGATAATGAAATAAAAAGGAAAATAATATCAATATTTCTTTAGCGAAGGACTTGTGCCTGAAAAAAACCTTTCATTATTTCCATTTTCAAAAGTAACTAAACGGCTGCCAGCCGCTTTGTTCCGGAAGCCTCGCATATGGAACAGAAAAAAAAAAATACTTTATTTATTCAAAAAACCAAAACGAATTACATTAAGTAAATGAAAACCTAAAACTTAAAATTAGAACTAAAAATGTATTAAAATTTAAATTCTAAAAAATATATGCATTGAGTATTGACATCCATTTGTAACAGTCGGAAATTTTGTTGCCTGGCAACGCTCGTTCGAAATCCCTTTGTTGCGGACAGTGTTGATCAAATATTAATAACAATACTCCTGTTGCCAGTTATTTTGCAATTCCTGTTACCAGTGCGAATTGCTTCAAAATTCAATTGTTGATGGATGTAGGCACGCAGGCGCACATACAGTTTTTTTTTTAAACCCATCCCCCTACAATTACAAAGAACCATGGAACATCTACCCTAACAACTCACTCAAAACCACCCTACATGTCCTTCCGTGACGTAACTCTCACAGATATTGAGACAGCACTAAAACATGCACACAACTGGAAGGCTCCTGGTGCAGACGGCGTCCAGAACTTCTGGATGAAGAGGTTCACGTCCCTGCTTGGGAAGCTAGCGCTTACACTCACTTTCATAATCCAACACCCAGAACAAATAACTCTTTTCCTCACACAGGATGTCACTTACCTATAGAGCAAGAACACTGAAACAGCGCACCCTGCAAACTACCGTTCAATCACTTGCCTCCCCACACTTTACAAACTCCTCACCTCCTGCCTCACAAACAAAAATCTACACCCACATCGAAACACATAATATCCTTTCCGAACAACAGAAGGGCTGTCGCAGGAATTCCCAGGGTTGTAAGAAGCGGCGCGCGCGAAGAATAGGAACTTACACATCGCGTACATCGATTACAAGAAGGCATTTTGACTCAGTCCCATACTCCTGGCTCCTACACAGTCTTCATCTCTACAAAATACAGCCCAAGATCACGGCATTTTTAGATACCACGATGAACAGTTGGAACATAACATCACACCTATCCACCTCCAACACCTCCATCACT
>JAFIDM010009631.1:55023135-55036174 GCA_023159025.1 Thereuonema tuberculata
ACAAAGTGTGTTAGAGCCACCCAACATAAGCTGTACTGGGACCGTCCCATTCACACAAACAAAACCTTACACCACAACAGATCTGACATCACACTTGTTGATAAGGCTAACAAACAGACCTATCTCATTGATATTACAGTCTTATCAGCAAGAACATGCAGAAAACTCACGCAGACAAGATCAATAAATACACTGATCTACCACACGAGCTCCAGAAGCAGTGGAGGCAGGACCAAGGACTTGTTGTACCCATCGTCCTGTCCGCCTCATGTGTGGACTGGTGCCTCACACACTGAACCAAAGTCATAAAACTTCATAAAAAGACTTTTACACAATTTTAGAAGGCTGTGGTACTCATCACAATATGAATAGTTAGGAAACTCATGGACACAACCACACATACCTAATATCCCTCAACCACCTTGCACACTTTTTTTACACTTGGCAATATGTGCTTTGGTCTTTAACCCGCCATGTTGTCTTTACTGGGGAAACCAAGGTAGAAACTTTTTTTTTATAATAATAATAATAATAATAATAACAATAATAACCGCCTGATGTACTTATTTATATCTTTCTTTTTATATATCCAGTAAGTCAACCAAAAGGTGAATTTGATGAATCTTTATGTATTTTTTTTTTTAGTTAATTGACTTGCTGTACAAATATGCTTGATTTAATTCCTTGATTAGATAACACTGTTTTCCAAATCTCTATTGTGATTTTGTAGAATTTCTGGTGATTTGATAAAATATCAAAGTCAATAAACAAAAATCTACTACATTGCAGATTGAAAAAGATGGCGAAGTTTGTGGCTTCTAAATTTTTTTATACGGTCAATGTCAATTCTGATTATATTATATTTAAAAAATTAAAATATTTAAAAATAAAGACAAAAGAGAACTTATCGTCCTAAGTGTAGATCCACTGCATTCTAATGTTTCTTTAGGAATAAGCCTAGGAGTTCAAACATTAGTTTCCAAAAGCGAAATACATCCTGGTCTGTAGTCAAAAATCATTTGTTAATGCAATTTTCATCTTCTTCAGCTGAAGAAGACCCGATGATTTCAATGGATCGAAATATTGTCAGAATTCTTGGGAAATCACAGCTAATTCGATGTCTTAATATAAAATTTAAGACTTAATATAAAAAAAAATGTAGTATAGTATAAAATGCTTGCAGTTATACAATGTTTGTTCTTCTTCTTTGGCAATATATAGATAGAATGTTTGGGTTTTTTTTTTTGCTCTTCTGGATGAAAGATATTGTAAACATGTAGACTGACTTGTTTTTAAAACACCTTCATATCTTAAAATGAACTAAGCTAATTTCAAATAACACATCCATAAATAACAGATATTTCCGCTCTAGATTTAACTACTATAATAACATTAATTTGAAAATTATTTTCTGTTCTTTTATTGGAAATGACTTTCAATTTTTTCACTGGCATTGTTTTATGAATGAGATCACAAACCTTCTATTAGAAATCACTCTACAGTATTGAAAAGTATGTTAAATCGAACAGCTGTGTGTTGACCTTTTGGAATAACAGATCGTTCTTGTCGAAGAATTCCGAAGCGGCCCCGAGGCGCGGCTAATTATAGTCGTTCGTGACGTCATCATAAACGAGATGGATGTTAGGGTTACACGAACTTTCGCTGCTACTTTCACATGCAACCATAGAAAAAAAAAAAATAATAATGAATAAAAAGAAAAGAAAAGAAAGAAATTGCTTTAATCAAAGAACATGCAAAGTTTCTCACTTCTTTTGGAGGATTTCTTCACGGCTAAATTATTATTAATCTATGTTATCATCATCATCTCAAGTATTTACAAACAACTGTAGGAATAATAGTCATAATGGAAGCTAGATGTATAAAACAGCCATTGTTATGAATGGTAATGTGAAATACAATGCACTACAATGAAGCACTGCGTGACGGCAATTCTCTGTGATAAATCAAAGCCAAAGCAGTGAAGGTATTAAGCAGCTTAAATTGTACAGAAGTGTTAATGGTTGTCGATGTTTATAAACACTCAACCATCCCTTGGAGATAATTACTTTGAAATCCGTTGAGCATGGGAAACGTGTGCGGAGATTTATCTGCAATTTTCTTCCACTTTTTTTTATCTATCACACATTCAAGAGCAAAAACGACAAAAGAGATTATGACTGCGGCTATTTCATAATAACAAAGCAAAGAGGCATCTTTAATTAAATTCTTTAATGTCATTAAGCGGCCATTGGACACGCCAACACTGAACCGGCTTTATACAGCGTCAGCCCTCACGCCTGGTCTTCGAACTTTGACGTTTCGGTGGCGAAAACATACTTTTTTTTTTTCGGAAACAGAGATGTTTGAAAGAAGGAAGGACAGTGAGGCCTATTCTGACAATCTTATTAGTTCCAATCTGTTTATTTATTAACAACTAAAGAAAGTTATCTTAATATATTTCATTTTTTTTTCCTAATCTATATTACTAAAATCTTTTATTTCTCTGTCTTTCTGTCTGTCTGTGTGTCTGTCCGGCGCAATTTTCTGAGAGAATGGAAAATAGAAATAATTTTTTCAATGAAACATCCGCGACAGGAATCGAACCTGCAACCTTCTGATCCGAAGTCAGATGCCTTATCCATTAGGCCATAGGACTACAACTCTATTCATATTGTTTTTTGACTTATATCTCCTTTCCTTTCCCCCATCAATAAGGAATGTATTCAATCTTTTTTTTTTGAATTTCAAGATTGGTTATTTATTTCACATCCGTCAGTTTATTTGTAATTCGAAACTGACAATTAAAACGATAATTGCCGAAACGTTGCAATATTTTAAATATTCTTACTTAACCAAATTCTATGTGATATTGAAAAATACGTGCGTGTACACGCCAGATGTTGGAGTAAAGAAAACAGAGTCAAGAAAGAAAGAAGCACTTTTTTTTTTAGGTGGAATACCGAAAAAATCACTATTTGCCATTCAAAAACCATCAATATTTGTAATTCAAACGTTACTGAAAAGTGACAATTATAATTAAAATGAGTCAAAAAAGAATGAAGCGGCACTACTCGAAAACCACTGAAAAGTATCAATAGGAATAAAAAAAAAAGATAGTCAAGAAAGAAAGATGTACTATTTCTATTAGGTAGAATACTGCTCAGAAGTTAGACGTCTTAGCCATTAGACTACGAGGCCTATATTTTAATCTCTATAAAAAATAAAAATAGATCATAGATATATGATTAAGACGCTGGTTCTAAAAGCAGTTGTGGATTGAGAGAATATAGACATCAAAATTAAAATTAAAAAAAAACTTTTAAAAAATTTTAGTTTTAGTTTTCTTGATGTAATTTGTGTGTGTGTAATAAATAAAAAGTTGTTTTCCGTTACATAAGCGAGGCTTCCAGACGGAAGCGACGGGTAGCCTGATTTACACGGTGGTTCTAAAAGCAGTCGTAGATTGAGAGAATATAGACATCAAAAATTAATATAAAAAAAAGCTTTTAAAAAATTTTAGTTTTAGTTTCCTTGATGTAATTTGTGTGTGGGTGTGTGTGTATTTTTAATAAATAAAAAATTGTTTTCCGTTACATAAGGGAGGCTTCCGGAGCGAAGCGACGGGTAGCCGACTAGTAAGTGAGAACAAAAATACTTAATCAGAAAAGAGATATTTTAGCATATTATTCTATTATTTTATATTTAAAGATTCACTTAATACAGTATATTACAAAAACAGAATTAATAATTTCCAAACTTAAAAATATGATTCTATTTTACTGGCGTATTTGAGAAAGGGATCTATTAGATTTGCCCCCTTCCTCCCTCGAAATTTTTCGAAAAAAAAACCCCAAGAAATACTGTTGTTGTGCAAGGAATGACTCTGGGGAAAACTTTACTATAAACTCATCCCCCACCTTCCAGAAACAAAATCTTTCCACAAAATGGTAACTATAGAAACCAAAAAGATTTCGCACCTCGAGGTGTCACCGGGGAGAGACTGGAACGGCTGTTTCATCCTAAAATATCTACTGATTTCATAAATATTCTTAATTTTCGTAAAAATTAATAAATACATCATTATCTTACGTACATTAATTTCATTTCAATCATTTTAATAATTTCATATTTTTTGAAGGGTTAAATGAGATTGTTTACTTCAATTTTTTTTTCTGTATTTTAAATCAAGAATTCTTATTCCGGTATCTAGGGATCTTTGGGCTCCTTGAGCTGAAGGATTGTAAACATTACTTATTATCTTTATAAATGTATCTTAACTTAAATATTTTTATGTAGTGTTATTATTTACAATTTATTTTTTATAATTTGTTTATTTGTTTATTTACTTCAGTTCTTTTTACTTTCTTTGTCGGACTCTTTACCTTCTATCAAATCAAAGAATGTAACAAACTAATCAATACATAGGCCTACATAACACTATGATCAGCAACTGAACTTCTCTTTTAAATAATCCATACACAAGAGATTCCAAACTTAACGAAAGAAAAAATAATTGGAAACAACTTCTTTCAATGTAAAAAAAAAAAAAAAAGAATTAATCCGATTAATAAACCAATTTACCAATTTTTATTGGCAGTTAAACAATGACTTAGCTGTATAAAACAGGAATTAGGAAGATTTTAAAATCGAAGAATATTTTAACCAAACGGGAAAGGTTTAAGTAATAACAAATTTTACGTGCTTAATAATTCAACAAAATAGTAACCACGGAAGGCACCTCGAGCTGTCACCGGGGAGAGTCTGGGACAGCCGTTTTGTCCTCTTTAGGACTCATCAGTCAGACAAACTCCACCGGACTTAGAAGATGCGAACATTTGAGAATCCTACTCTCTCTCCACAAAAACAAAACAAAACCAAAAATACACAATAATAGAAAAAAGTCAACTCCCTGCGTTCCCCTAGACTCAAAAGAAATTTGTCTATAGCATAAAACAAAGCTTTTAAACTAACCAGTTTAAGTAATAATAAATTTTATGTGCCTAGTAATTCAACAAAATGGGAACTACGGAAGGCACAAGGAACCAAAAAGATTTCGTATCTCGAGCTGCCACCAGGAAGAGTCTCCTTGCTTTTCTGAGGTCCCGCTTCCGGGAGCTAGAGTGTGATTCTTAAAAGTTCGCCTTCTGAGCCTGTTATCGATGGAGTTTGTCTGGTTGATGAGTCCTAAAGTGGATGATATATATATACAGGGTGTTTCGGAAATGGTAGACAAAGCGAAGAGATACGGGTTCCAAAGGTCATTTTGAATCGAAAATGTTCTATGACATTTTGTTGAAAGGACCGTAGTTCTAGAGTTAGGAAATGAATGCTTTGGGAATGGTCCCTAATCAAAGAGAGTTCAGTTCACATTAGGAAGTAAGTAAATAAGGTATTTTATTTAATTATCATATCTGTTTCAGTCATGACATTTGTTATCCGGATTGCTTTTCATAATAAACCTTTACCTTATTTACGTACACTTCCTAATGTGAACTGAGCTTTCTTAGATTAGGGACCATTCCCACAGCATTCATTTCCTAACTCTAGAACTACGGCCCGTACAACAAAATGTCATAGAACATTTTCGACTCAAAATGACCTTTGGAACCCGTAACTCCTCGCTTTATCTACCGTTTCCGAAACAGCCTGTATAGTATTGTTTTATTGTGCCGAATTCGGCTTCGTTCTTGAGATATGAACTGAATGCTGATTCATCAGTAGTTATCGTGCGAACACATTAAATACCAGATTTGATCCAATGAGAAGTTCATTATTGTTTTCTTGCTGTTATTTTACCGATAGGGATTAATTAGTCGATGTAACCGATCGTACGGTAAACTGGCCTCCTTGGTCCCCGACTTATCGTTATTAGATTGCTATCTAATAAATCAAGAGTGTATTTATATGGGAAGCCAGAAACACGGGGACAGTTACTACAGGCAGTAACTGATGCTGCTACTAGTATCCGCCATGACATTGCTGATGTTCCATGGATGCAAACTGGCAGCACTCGTCACAGCATGTTTACACCACCGAGGTAGACAGTTTGAACAACACCTGAAAAAGGTGCAGTGATTTCAAGTAATTGCATTGCAGATCAATAAACCAACAGATTAATAAATTGTAATCAGATAGCTTTCATTCTGCAGATTTGTGCCCATATCTAAGGAACGAAGCCGAATCGACCCACGGTATCGATTAGTTTTTCTACTTAAAATAACTATCCGAAAACGCTGGCGAAGTTTGTCGGTTTCGTAACGGAACACCCTGTATTTATCTTTATTATAATATTATAATTATTATAAGAAGAAAATCTTTAAAATAGCTTTGTATTTTCTGGCATTACACTCGTGTATAAAAAAAATATGTAAATGTAAATCAAACAGAGGAAGTTTACAAGAAAACTACTAATGAAAGAGAAAGCTCTTAGAGTTGAAAGTGAAATGGAAAGGGTTGTTTTCCGACCTGTTCCCACGACTATGGCTTCGGGGAAAGTCAAGGTTTTCAAGGAAGGAAATATAGGGAAGCAGAAGAAGGCATTCGGTCGTGTGTGATTAAGAAGAACACAAACGAATTTCTTTATGTTTATCATCAAGGAAGATAAGGTTATTTGGGCCTTGGGAGCTAATCATCTACCATCACGGCGAGTAATTAGCATAAGGAGAAATTCGCACAGGGATCAAATGTACCTAGAATACAGGAGTAGATCCACCCAGGATAATTGGGGGAGGTTCATGAACTTGAAAAGAAAGGGAAAGAATTTATTACACTTATGAGAGATGTCAACAGATAATTTACTGAATCTAAGAAAAACGATTCAATCGAAAAAAAAAGAAAAAAAATGATGCAATTTCAAACATTCTCTGCAAATAATTAAATAATTCGTTTAGCTAATTTTACCCCCAACGCAACTGTTAATGAACTTACTTAACGAACTTTTTTAAGAGATTTTTTTAATTTTGATTTTTTTCTTTCTTTCTTTTTTTTTGGTCTATACTTATAATGGAGACTTAATAAAAAGAAGTCTTTTTTTGTTTTTGTTTTTGGGAGGGTGATGAGGATTGGCCATTGGGTTTCAACTATACTTTTAAGCCCTAAGCAGTGGCTTAATGGAACTATGGAGCCTCTTCGTAGGAAATAGAACTAGGGATCTTGGAAAATTTCCTTTCTGCTTTTCATGCCCTAAACAACGAAAGAAGCTGTGTTGGGGGGACATTCCTAGCCAATCAACTGTCACTCGCCCTAAAGAAGTTGAAGCTTTATCTCCAAACAATTCATAAAAGCAGAAACGATTTTATAAATTCTGACATTCTTGCTGGTTTGTTTTTTTGGAGAGTATTTTTAAGATCAGCCAAATATAAGAAAATAAGGTCTGGCAACTTGGACATTAACTATCTAAATAAGAATAGCAACAACTTTGTACGATTATTATTATTAATTATTAAGTGAGTTCGCTTTTCATTATTGTTACTCATTGCTTCCATCTACAGACATTCGGAGAAAGTAGAAATTTCCGAAATGGAAATCACATTCAACCTGATATTATCATTAGCTAGGAAAGATCTATGGAACATTAAATTTCTCGAAAATTTGGGGTTGATCTCACTACATAGTATGAATAGCATTTTAGTGGGAGACAGATTGTGGACATTAGAAATCTTCTAGATTTAAATTCGAATATGCCTAATTTAAAATCGCTCTTCTTGATAGAAAACCCTATTTCTCGATTGTTCTTTCTATTTAATCAGTTCTCCGTGATTCGAGATGAGAATATATGCAATAAAACTCATTATATACGAATCTTAATATTCCCTTAAAAAGACAAAAATTATGAATTTATAGCCACTTCATATATGTATTCTATTTTTATGGAGTATTTTCTGCAGATTTTCAAAGCAATTCCTCAACAAGTCAAATCGTCACAAATCTTTTTCATATCAACTGCTAAAATCAACCAGCTAGTCAAAACAATTTAGTTAAACAAGCATTTTTATAATGTTAAAATATGTCAATGTTTCCCAATATCTTCCTAATCTAGTATCGAAATCTTAATAAGCATTTGTTCGCCTAATAAGTTCAATAGATGCTTTTAGTCTAACTCTTAGGGACTCAATTTTAATCAGAAGATTGCGAATCGTTGGGAGCTATACCTTCAGTGCTCTGATTTGCCTTCAAGGCCCTTTTAAGCTTTATCTCTGATACATCCAAAATAAAAGCTACCCTTAGTAATACCACAAATAAAAAATATAGGAAATTCTCATATTTACTCCTATCATGACATTATTAGCCAATTTATTATATAGTAAGACTAGATTTACAACTTCAACAACTAAAAAAAACAGCATTTCCACGAAAATTGAACTTACAGATACAGAAAAAGAGAGATTTAAAAAAAAATCCATTTCTTAGCAGGGATTGAACTGAGTTCTGTTCCCTGAAAACAAGTTACATTAATAGCCATTTCAAGAATCATTAATTAGATAATTCATTTTTTTAAGAAAAGAATATTATTTTGAAAATACTTACAACGCTACAATTCTATTGAGTATAATTGAGATAAGTAATTTTTAGTTTTGTTTTTTATTACAATGCATTTTATACAATGTATTATTGAAAACTTATTTATTCCTCTCTACATGCTTTAGTAAACTTACATATTTGCAAAGCATTATATAATTTAGCCTTCAACAATTCTTACACCGGATTACCTTGAAATTTTGAATCGCTACAAAGGCACTGATAGAACTTACGAAAAAGAAAAAAAACAAAGTGATTGTTTCAGGTGATGACTCCAAATTATTGAAAGTCAACGTGGGCGATTAAGTATGTCGCTGGGTCAACTCCGATTGGGGTTGGGACCTCGCCCGAGATCGACTGAAATATAGTCCACTGAAGGGGAGACAAAATGATGTAATCTCCAAAGATTCCTGAGGGGAAAAACTGTAGACACAGAAGCAAGTTTATCATTAATTAAATCGTTAAGTAAGAACTTACAAGTTGTCAAAGATCAAGAATAAGAAAGTATTCATCGAATTTCTAAAAAAGTACAATAATATTCAAGGCCAAGAACACAATAAAAAATCTATTAAATAAACCAATTGACTTTATTTTGAAGTTTAACGGCCACAAACAATGTTACAAAATATTTACATTTGTAAATGACGATTTATTTAGCATAGTTCATAACATATAAATGCATTCAACATTAAATAAGAAATTAATTGCTGTGAATAAATTAATCGTTTCTACAGAAAAAAAAATTATAGCTAATTATTTAAACTTATTCTTTTGTCTTTTTTATCTTGTTTGAGTTGATTGCTTAATTATAATTCTATAATTTACCTCCAGTCATAAAATTCAGGTTGAAAAGATTTAAAAAAATGTAGAATATCCAATTTCATGTGGGAAAATGCATCCTTAAAAGTATGAAATATTAAAAGTATATATGTAGTAATTAAAAATGCTAACAGCACTTTGTAACGAATAAGGACAAATACCGTTATGAATTTCGTTGCAGTTTAAAATAATTTGCAAACTGAAGGTGTGAAAATTACTGTATTTTAATAAATTATGGTTTTTATGAACTTTTTAGCTGTTCTTATACATAAATTATGTCATAATTTTAATAAAGAAAAGTCAAACCTTTTTACAATTTTGTTCAGAACAATTTTGAAGAAAAACAGGAATTTTGCAATATTTAGATGTTTTTAAGATTATAACTGAATAACAAAAATATTTTGAAGTGCGGAGACAAAATCCACAACTCTAAGCCAAAAATGCAAAAAAAAAAAAAAATCATCTAAATATTTATCGTTGGTAAGATTTAAGACGTGAGCCGAATTCTACTTGAGGTTATCATCTTTAAACATCAGAATCCCTAATAAATGGAGGGGTAACTAGGATTTCCAAGCCTAACGCAAGAGGGGGAATGATTATCCAGCTTTGGTCTTTATGGAGAACATTTTTTTAATAAAAAAATATAAGTTAAATAACTTTCAATTTACTAAAATGAAAAAGCGATTTTTTTTTATTACACATTGAAATCTTCTTCTCTGAAGAAGTGACATGGGAAATTTCTTACAGTTAAAGATAATGGGTTACTGTTACTCATTTGCATTTCAAGCAACTAAATACTACAATGAAATTACTATTCAACAAATATGTTAAGAAATAAAATGAATGAAATATTATTAAAATGAAATATTAAAATGAAATATTTATATAAAGTGCTTTGTAATAAAGATAGCAACAAGATATGGCATTTGTACTTCTGAATATAAATTTTCTTCCAAATTATCTATTTTTAGTTATCTTAAATTATTGTAAATAACGACATAATAAAGATAGTTATGTTTTTGTTATAGACTTTTCTCAATCATTTGACCTCACACAACTTTTTCTTTCTGGACTGATTTTTGGAATGGACCTACAGAAAATTTGTGATCATGTCTGGGCCAAATCTTTGTGGTCTTTAGATGTTCGATTGGCATATACGTCTGATATTGTAAGACTTTGTTGATAAAGGGCATTAAAGTCACCGAGAGATAATACCACTGTTTTTAAAACTCTCAATTACCAACAGTCATCTCCACTCGAAGCAAAAAAAAGACGATACAAAATCTAAAAGTATGGTTTGTAGTTCATGGACAGCATCTGGCTTCACCTTCTATACTTTCCAAAAGCGGATACAACGATCGTTAAATACAAATGAAACTGGATTCGTCGTTAAAGACAACTCGCTACCAATCCGGTTACTCCAGACAGCGGCGAGTGGTCAAGGAATATCGATGAATTCTATATCTGCCTGAGGGTTTTTTGAAATGATAAAGAGGATTCTATAGAGCAGTTACTGCTCCTCAAATGACAGCAGTGGTTTTACTTCCATCTGCCGAAGAATCCACCTTTCCTGACTAATAACACCTTTATATGAATATCCTCTTAAGGCCATTGGCCACTCACCACTACTCTTATTTAAACGACTTTATCTTCTTGAAATGAGAAGCGACAACTTTGTTCTTGTATCGCACACATACCCTTAAGATTTCGATGTTTTGCGAAAACTTCGTCAACAAACATTTCTGTCATCGGTGATTCATAAGTTTCAGTTCTTCGTCGTTTCCCAAAAAAGAATTAGCCTCTTAGCATTCGTCTTTATATGTATAACTATTTGTCATGAATACGTAATCATTTGCATTTAGTATCACGCAGATCTTTCACTCCTTCTGGGTAGGGCGACTTCAATGTCATGGAAACTATGTGATAATGTAAAAACAGTATCTTAATCAAATTGACATACAGCAGACTACAGTCAAATTTGTAATTAGTTACAATTACTTGAATATCATCTGTAATGAATTTAAGAATTGTGTTTCGTATCTGATACTCTTCCACCACCTTTTCCGCTTCGACTTCAGTTAAAAGACTATTATATTGCTTCGTTGTTTTTTGTTGTTTTTTTCTGTAGACGATTTACCTAACAGAATCCTAATTTGTAAGTGTTCTAAAATTTCCTGTCATGTGGAAAACAAATTCAAAATTTTATTACAGAATTAAAAAAGAAAAAACAATTAGCATTCAGTGATTGACAAAAATGCAAACAAAACATTCACAATTATGTAAATCTACAGCTACCAGCTTTGTTATAAGAATTGAATTGGGACTATTTTATTTGAGGCATTATACAAAGTAGTATATTTCTCGATTCCTTCGTGAAACGAAATGCACCATTTATTTTAACCGTTAGTTTTTCAGGGATTTCTAACTTGTAAGTCTAAATCACAAAGCACCAGAAGGGCTCTTTTAATGAATATCAAAATTTATTTACACCAATTTTTGAAATAAAGGTTAAAGACCGATATGGTACATAAAATGTTGATATCACCGTTTTTGCTTTTGTTTTTTTCCTCAGAGGTTACAACAGCGGTCACCAAATAGCATTTGAAAGATTTATTTCTTACTTCCCCTTAATACAATCGTTTCATTACCTTAAAGAACGCATTCCTTATGATTTTTGAATAAACATAAACATATTTTTTCTATTTTTTGGAAATATTAAAAATAAGCACAGGAAAAAAAAATATATCATAGATAATATTCAGGAATTCCTTAAATTCGAATAAAATTTTAATACTCATTTTCACTGAAGATAATGAACAATTAAACGCTTATAACAAAATGCAGATAGATCTAAATAATGTAAATAAATGGGCAATGAATAATTATATGACCATAAATTTAAAAAAAACCAAGATGATGATAATGAAAAATAAAAATAGAATAATTCAAATAAACATATATCATGCGTTACATAATATAAAGTGTAAAAGTACGAAAAATAGCTATCCTATTAATAATTACCAATGTAACTGCGAAAAAATTGAATATATCACTCAACAAAAATATTTAGGAATCTTTATTCATGAAAAATTTTCATGGAATGTTCATTATCAGCATGTTATTAAAAAACTAAATACATTAACGTATTTATTCCATAATTTGAAAGAAATTTTTCCTTTCCAACAAAAGTTAATTATTTTTAAATCCTTAGTTGATTCAATTATAAACTATAATTGGATTGCTGGATCTTTATGAATAAGAAGCAAACGGAAAATATTAGTAAGATCTTTTTTAAAATATTAAGTAATGTTTTTGTAGATTGTAATAAAAAATGTTGAGTTGAAAAAAATCGTATTAGAAAAAAAATTAAAATATTAACAATAGAAGAAAAATTCATATATAAATAATAAAAAAAATCTTTGAAATAAAAAACGAAAGAAATAGTTGTAAAGAAGAAAAAAAAACTAGAAATAACTGGCTCAGCACTTTAAATAATAGTAAAATTAGAAATAATTATGGATATCGATTAAATGGTCACATAATATGCAAATTATTTAAACAAATTAAATGGGAAAATTATGAATTTCAAAGAATTAAAGATTTAAAAGAAAGACTAATTTATGACATTATTAATGAAAATATTAAACTACAAATACTATAAGATAAATATTAAATTACTATAAGTCATAAGTTATAATATTAC
>JAFIDM010009631.1:55041174-55055311 GCA_023159025.1 Thereuonema tuberculata
AAATTTCAGTTCATTTTAAGATGTTTTGAAAAACTTAATTTTGTATCTAAGACATAATCATCCCAGTTCATTTTCCCTTCTATACTAAGTTTATAATTGAAGGGCTCCAAAGACAAAGGTGTTAAGCGACAATTTCATAAAATTTCTGTTAAAAGCGTTTACAAAGCTTTTCGACCAATAAATGTGGTTCAACAAAATCATGGTTTTTTTCAGGACAATTTTCAATTATTAGTGATAATTAAGCTGTATATTGTTCACAATAAATTATTATTTCCAGGTAGCAGCCAAACTTTAACTTTTAATATCTCGAAACTGCCAAGATGTTACTTAACACCTTTGTCCTTGGGGCCCTTGAATTCTTTTACAAACTAAGTTATAATTTCTGTAACTTAATTAAAAAAAAAAAGTCTCTTTTAACCGAAAAAAAGGAGCATGTAATTCAGAAGGATTTTGCTGAAATTTTCCCTTGAAATAATGTTATCTTAAGAGAGATAGTAGCGCTATGGCGACGGAAATGTAAACTACTTGTCGATTCAGCATTCATCTTTCTTTTATTCAATATGTTTTTAGTTAATATACTTTATGAAAGTAAAACGCCACGCTTTTCTTTTTAATCTAATAAAGAAGGGAATTTTGCTGCAAAAGGAAATGGCCGTTATCTAAATCACGCCTGGAAATAGTTGTTCAAAATATGAATTTAAAAAAAATCAATAAGTAATAAAGCACAAATTTAATATTTGGAATTCCAATAATAATGAGGACATGTCCAAGTACAGAGGGTTGTTTACAATCTATGGTAACGATTTGCATGGCGCGTGACGACGCAACCAATCACAGTAGGTATGCAAATTTATGCAAACGTACAGGTGAGTACTTAAAGATTAGTGTGGAGGGGTGCGGGTTAGTTTGTTCGGAGAAATGCCGCCGAAAGTGTCACAGTTTTGGGAAGGGTACGTTACAGCCCTTTCCGACGCGAAATTTAGTTATTCCGCAATAATTACGGCATGTAGAAAAAGAGGTTTCACCATTTCGAAGAAAGGAGTTCATAATGTGTTGGCTGGTGTTGGTTTGGCCCGTACAGGACAGATTTCCGGGACTGAAAAGCAAGCAAATCCAAGGACACCTATAAGTCGCACAAAGAATGTCATTCAGAAAGTCAAGAAAATGGTGACGGGGAACAATCCAGCGACCCAAAGGACCATTGGTGCGAAGGTAGGAACATCTCTTCGTACCGTAAACAAGATTATCCATAAAGATTTGGGACTTCAAAAGAGACGTAAAAGCAAGGTTCACAAGCTCTTACCAAAGCACATTTCAGAAAGTAAGACAAATTGCAGAAAACTGTATAAACGACATCTCGCTGGGGATAAATGGAAGTATGTGGCCACATTAGACGAAGCATATGTTTATCTGTCTGACTGCAATAAACCAAGGGCGATTTTCTATCGCCCAGTGGGAGCCAAATCGTTTCCAAATTGGTACAGAGAATGTCGTGAAACTTTTTCGAAGGGATTCATGATCGTTGCGGGTTATTCCTATCAAGGTAAGCTACAGATACGGAGGGTGGCTCAAAATGTAAAGGTGAATTCTGAGTACTATCAGGATCACGTACTGACACCAATTTATACACAGGAACTACCTGCTCTTTACGGAAACGACGTTTCCAAGGTCCGTCTCCACCAAGACAAGGCGTCCAGCCATACGTCCAAATCGACCCAAAATTTTCTGACACGAATGGAATAGCAAACTGGAATCCAGGCTATACAGTTTACCGAGATACCAGTGAAGTCTCCAGACGCATCGCCCATGGATTTTTGCGCATTTGGACTATTAAAACGAGCCTTGGGAAAGCGACGTCCTCGTTCATTGGATGGACTCTGGAAATGTTGTCAGCAGGAGTGGCAACGTATAAGTCTTCCCGTTCTTCGCAGTAGTCTCCTGCAATGGAAACTGCGCTGCAGAGCGATAGCAGTATCTCATGGCCATCAAATAGAGCATGATCGTTGGTGGAGAAAGGGAATTTCTGGGAAATAGAACCGAATCCAAATCGTTACCATAGATTGTAAACAACCCTCCGTATTGGTTAAAAACAGTGAGATTGAAAAAAATTAAAAAAAAAAAAAACCTCGACATTTTAAAATAAATAGATTCTCGAGCTTCAAAATAAACTTATTTCAAAGAGGTCCTTCTAGTGTCCACGTTTGTCTAGGAATTCGCACAATCGAAAACCGTCTTTTGGATGATTGAAGTATTCAATTTTCGATTCAGTTTTCAACATTATTATGAATTTAATTAATAAGATAATTGGAAAACAAAGAGAGGGATGTTAGAAGCTCAATAAAAGAAGATTAACAAAAATAAAAAACATTCTTACCTTCCAAGATATGATGTTGTTGTACTTTAAAAAAAATGGCTTTTTTTTTTTTAAATTTTTTTTTCAGTTTAAAAAAAAAGGACAATTGCAGCTCAATTGTCAGTTATGATATTTTGTTTCTCTTTTATATTTATAAATTATTAGTTGATATAAATACTAAAAAAAAAGAAATTCTTTATGTAAGAACTTGCAGCTACCTAAATTCTAATGAGGTACCAATTATGGAGATCAAACACACACACACACACTCTCTCTCTCTCTCTCTCTCTCTTTTTTCAATTAAACATTTTCCTAGTTTTTTATCTTTTTTTTTTAACGTAACTATAAATTATTCATTTGATATTTTTGCTATTTACATTAACAAAAAAATAAATTGTTCACGTGAATTAATGTTTGATCCCTCATGAAATTCCGCTATGAGATGCCCTTCCTCTGCTTTATTCAATAACTGGTTTTTCAGGCATAAAAATGATGAAGAACGTGATGGTTATTACACCATTTACTTTCTTCTGTTAAGGAGTAAAGGATATTAATCCTAACTCCTCTCAGCAATACCGTTATAGAAGTCTTCGTGCGACGGCATCTTAATCTTCAAAAATTGCCGTTAATTTCATTTACAATTTACATAAATTGTTAATAAAATCTAATTAAAACTATAAATCTAATTAAAGCAAATTTTACCTAAAGTTCGAATCAAATCCACGCATAAACCACTCAGTTCCACTGTCTTTTAATTCTGCCTTTACCCCAATAAGTCTCTTGCTTTCCCTTTCGATACTGTTTTTATTTCCACTAATAAAGTCAGTCTCAACATTTCAGGAGAGGAAGAATATAAAACAAGTTAGGGATAGCGATTAGTAAACCAATCACAGTGCTTCGCAACGGCTTCTGAGTCACATTTACTTTAGAATGGACTGCGCCGGGGTGGTCTAGAAAATGCGCGCGAGAATCTCTTTGCGACCCAATGCTATCTTAACCACACCTATTTTTATGGAATAATCGTCATTCTTAACTCCAAAATACACTGAATTCCTAATAATGATTTAAAAAAAACTTAAGTTGAGAAACTGTGAAAAGATTTAAAATAGGGAGAAAAAAAATGAAAAATAAGAATTGCCCATGAGGGGATCGAACCCACGACCTTCGTCTTATTAGCACGACGCTCTAACCAACTGAGCTAACAAGCCACCTACAACATTCAAGAAATCCTAAAACAGTCGCTTCCTAAGTATCTACTTAAACAACGTGATACTAATTTTAGAGAAAATAAAGTAGTTTTCAAAATCCCAATTCTAAAGGATTACATAACCAATGTCTCATAATGTCATAAGTTGAGAAACTGTGAAAAGATTTAAAATGGGGAGAAAAAATTAAAGAATAAGAATGGCCCATGAGGGGATCGAACCCACGACCTTCGCGTTATTAGCACGACGCTCTAACCAACTGAGCTAACAGAAGCCGTTGCGAAGCATTGTGGGATATGTGTCCACAGACAGACAAACCGGGGATATAAGGCATCTTTCAGGAGTCTAAAAAAACACGTAGAATATATATTTAAGGGAATTAACAGAAACTACGATTTAGTACGATTCTTTGCTATAAGGAGACAGAGCAATAATAATAATAATAATAATAAATATGTCATTTGATTCGTTGTTTTTGTTTAGTAATATCTTATTTGTAAAACAACATAAAGCAGAAAATGGAATTTTGTACTTTTTTGCTACGAACTTCAATAAAAACAATTATTTAAGTAAATACTGAATAAAATTTGTAAAACAAATTCCAAAGAACTTCAAGTCTTCTTTCCTTAAAAGTAGATTTTGATTTAAAAAAAGTTTGATTTTTTTTTTTAAAGTCGTGAAAACGTTCATTTCTCAACAAAACCCACTTGGAAAAAATTTGAGATATTAAAGTTAGATCGTCTCTTATCCTTAAATGTACAAACCAAGTTTCAAGAAGATCTACCAAGTGGTTCAAAAGTTATTAGTTAGACACATGAACTCACTTTCCCAGAGTAGTGTAAAATTAAAATTATCCCACCCACGACATAAAACAGAATTTTGTCTTTCGATTTAAATAAAATGAGATCAAATTAATAATTACATTTGAAAAATCAATTTCATTTAGTATCGTTGATAAGTTTACTATTTCCAAGAGGAACTTTGATCAAGAATTTAATTCGATAATTATTTATAGAATGTTTAATTTCTTTGTTGCCATTAGTAGATTGGGGGATTTGCAATTCATAGACATAATATAAACCTTTTTACACCTTTCGCAATGAATGAGAATTACAGGAACCGTTAATCAGAGATTCTTCATTATTGAATTTAACTTTTTTTTTCACAAATGAATGAAATGAGTGATTTTCGTTCATTTTGATTGGTTTAAGTCAAAATTTTGTTCAATCTTATCAAAAATTCAGAAAATAGTTTTTAAAACTTTGGATGCTTTTTTTGGGGCAATATATCTGAAATATCTTCGGAAAGGCTACGACTAATTCAAACTAAGACTATAATATACAGTTCCTATTTATTTATTTTTTTTTAGTACACTGACCTTACCAGAATGTATGTCAATGTAAGATCGTTAAATAACAGTATATACACTCTGTGACAAAAAAAAAAAAAAAATATCGAAGCATCATTGTACTATATTGTAAAACACAAATCTTCCTTGGCTAGGAGTCGAGACAGGGAACATTTTCTGATGATGATGCTCTGAAGACTTTATGATCATTCATTCTATGACAGAAAGATCACCCTGAAAGAAGCGTCCAATTTGAATGGGCAACTACCTTACCATTCGATATGCAAATGATTAAAGTTTACTTCTCACCCCACAGCTCAATGGAACTGCTGCATCTCGAGGTCCATGTAAACGTCCTTAGAATCTTACTAGACACATTCTGCTTCGTGGCACTGTTGTATTCACATCAATTTACTCAGTGCATAAAATAACATGTTAACAGTGCCGAGATGTTGTCGCCCAGTGACTGTGGGTAGTGCCGGCAGAGTTTTTTTTTTATGAAATGGCAAAAACGCATTGAAAATAAAAAATACAGAATTAATACAGAATACGTATTAATTTAAAATAATATATTATTTGAAAATCGTTCTGGGGAAAGGAGGAGGGTTAAATGATTCCCCAATAAAATAAGGCTTAAAACCATGTTTTTGGGCTTCAAATTTTCAAAAAATTACCGGGGGGGACCCCCAGTACGAACACCCGTAAATCGCCCAGTGGAAATCCCTTAAAATATGCTCTGAGTTTACTATTACTAATGTCTCGATGACGAGCTCGAAGACATTACGAGCGATTGCAGGAGTTTGAGAGAGGCCGCATCGTGAGACTGCAAAAATCGGTTGTGTCATGCAGACGAATCCGCTCGCCATCTGGGTCCTAGTGATGCTTCTGTGGAAGATGTTGGAATCGATGGTTCCGTGAGGGCACTCTTTCATCTCGCCAGGGTTCTTGTCGGCCCAACATTACTACTGTTAGAGACAATCGGCTTGCCTCACAACGTAACTGCTCCGACAACTTTACTCTCCACCATACAAAGAGATGTGGCAAACTGATTATATCAATTAATATCTACTATACCATCGATTACAAATTTCACAGGCTGGGTTTCATTCCCGGCGCCCCTTACGAGGTCTGCCTTTAATAGCCCAGCACGGGAGGCTCTGTATGCTGTTTTTGAGAGATATAGTCTACTCTCATATGGTCTCGTATTGTGTTTAGTAATGAGTCCCGCTTCTGCCTTGCAGCAAGTAATCATCTAATTCGCGTATGGAGGAGGACTGGGCAGAGCTCAAAGCCTGGCAATATTGTCGAGACGCAAATAGCCATTGGTGTAATGGTGTGGGGAGCCATTTCTTATGATACAGATTTCCTCTCATAGTAGTTGGAGGATGCCAGCGATGCCAGCGATACGTGCAGGAGATCCTGCAGTCATTAGTTTTGTCCTTCGTGACAGAAGCAATTTTTCAACAGCATAATGCATATGCACACAGGTTTTCCCATCAATGTCTGCAAAGAATTCAAACTCTACCTTGGCCAACCAGATTTGTCCCTCATCGAGCATTCGGAACGTGCTTGAACGTCAGCTGCATCTACCATCGAACATCCGGCATTTAAGGCAGCAGTTGCAGCAAGCTTGATGTGATCTACCATAAGACAGCATCAGAACTTTGTTTCACTCCATACCACGCCGCATATCAGCTTGCTTAGCAGCCAGAGGCAGCTCAATATAATCCTTATAATGTAACAACGATGCTCCAATTGTTCAATGCATATTTTGTTTAAATGTGAAATTTTGAATCAATTCCAATTTTCTTCATCCAAATGGCACTTATATAGTTTCATTCAAATTGGACGCTTCCTTTATGATGTTTCGATGTTTTTTCTTCTTTTCCTTTGTCACAAAGAGTATCTTTAAGTAGTGAAAACAAAAATTATCCAAAACTTATTAATTTAGTATTAACTAAAGTTCCAAGTGTATTAGCACTATATGATTTTTTTTTAGTAAATAATCTTTTATTAAAATTAAGCATCCTAAAAAAATGCTTTTGTTTCATTGAAAATTCTTTAATTTCTGCGTTCAATTAGATACACAATTAACAAGTTAATATTCATTCCCTTAGGTCACATTAACTCCTAACCTCGTTGTTTTTAAAGTAACATCTTTGTACAGTTCAATCTACAGCAACATAACAAGTTCCAGGTTTTTGCAAAGAATTCACACTATTTCATTGGTCAATTTATTTCATTGTACATAAAATCTTCTCCGTATAACCACATACTGCTACTGATAAAAGATAAAAGTTCTCTCAAGTAGGTCTTTGTTCCCACCAACTTCCCTAGACGCCATATGATAATGAGAGAGAAAATCTTTCGTAGTAGATATAAATAAATAAATAATTAAATAGCCGTCTGCGAACGGAATATGAAATAAGGTTCAAAAGAGGACGTCCTCCTGCTAATTCCCACAAGCAGAAGAACCTAAATGTCTTGACATTGAAAACAAACCTAATTGTTTCCTTTCGACGAACGAAAGGTTAAACCAATGATGCATTGAAGAGTTTTTCAAAGAGTAAACAGAAGAGCATTGCATACTAAACACCAACCATTATTCTTTCCTTTCGTATTTCTGATTCGTTAAAGATTGAAAACAATGTTTGTTCCTTAAGCCTAGTTGATGAAATGTGAAGGAAGTTGGATAAAATGAATTTTCAAGGAGTTCGGGATTTCAAGTTGGTTTTCGACGGAATAAATTAGTCACTGCTGAAATTTCTGCAACACAAACGTTGGAATTAACTGTGAATCATTTCATGAGGAATTGTCTATTCCTTGTTTCCATTTTTGTTACTGAAATGACATCATACATCGCTGCTAACTTTAAGTGTTCGAAAACGTCCTGTGACTGGAGGAAACATATTGAAATTCATTGTCTAATTAATGAAAACAAAAATAGTTTAATATTCTTATTTTTCATAAAAGTTCAACTTAAACATTTTCGAGCTGTAAAAGACGGATAGAAACACGTTTTTAAGTTCTGAATTGGGACTATTTTGTTTGCTTTTCACCTTTTTGTGAAATAAGAAATTATCTAAATATTCTCAAAGAAAGAATTATTATCTCATTATTCATTTATTTCTGACTCAATTCTCTCTATCTGTAATTTAATAAATTAAGAAATTAACATATTTTTATAATATCTATTATTAAATTTAACTTTTACTAACTTTAAACATAGTAGGCTTAAATTAATAAATGTTAAAGTTTAGTAATTGATTTTAACACAAGATAATAACTGCTCAATTAAATAATTTATTGTCTAATAACAATGAAAAATCAAATAATTAAAAAAAAAGACGCATAATTAGACTAAACAAGTTTTACTTGTAGCTATCTTTTTTATTTTTATTTTTAATTGTTGATCGACAATTAATTACTTCACGCTTTATTATGTGGGCTTTGTATTAGACTTCTGAATTATTGTTTTTTTTTTTTTTACTCAGCTATTTTTTCTTTAAATTCTATAATTTATAATAATTCCTCATAAGATTCTTTGAGTAATACTAATTTTAATTAAGTATTCTGTAAGTGAATTTTGAAATACCGATATTCAAATACATAATATATTTCGTATTTTTTTCAGAATGATTGAATGATATTTATTTGAAACTCATCTTTAATCCATGCAATTAAAATTAGTTAATCTGGAACTTTCCTGGGTTTTACTACCAGTTATTTTACCCTGGGCTGCTTTCATGCGGATGGGGCACTGGAAAAATCACTTCTTTTTTGGTCAACATATTTCAGATGTACGCCCGTCCCGAGAAATGTATCATCAAAGTAACGTATTATGCTGTTAATCACTTACTTGTTAGAATATACTATATTTTATCAAATATCTGCAAACATTATCAAATATTGTATTAATCGTAATTCGTATACTTTTAAATCTTTGCTAAAAGGAGTACAAAATATCTTCCTTTATTGCTTATTTCTTCAATGTTCTTATTTAAGAACTATACATTGTTTGCTAATAGAACTGAAAAACTGAAAATTCATGATATCAGAAGAAACAAATTTAAATAAGTAAATAGAAATTCTGTGGGTGTCCTCACTTAGATGCTTCTAGATAAATACTACATATCTTTGCAATGGCTGAGAGACAAAAGATCTGAGGCCAAAAAAAAAAAAAAAAGATTACCAAATAATTGACTTTCTTTTTACTTATCAGAATTTCGATCAGGAACATTCAATTCAATGTCTGTAAATACTTGAGCTAATATTTGTTGGCACTACACGTGAATTGCCTCAGGAAACAGACCATTGTTTCGCTTTTTATTGTAGATATTAAAAATTAATCATATAAATGCCATAATTTCAATAAATTTTTCCAATGATCTTTCGAATCAAAATCATTTTCCCCGGGGGCTTATTTTTAAGATTTCAGACTAATCTGAGCTGACGGGAGATAAACATTAAGATAAAACTATTTGATTTATCAGGAAAACATATTGTGCCAAGGGTTGTAACGGTGATACGACCATTGCTATAACGCTTTTAAATACAAAATACTTTTTCATGGTTCTAAATTAAACTGTGAAATAAAAACTGTAAATACAAACTCTCTTATTTATAATTTAGGTTACCGTTTCAGGTAAATAGTAGGTTTTAAGTTGTTGTTGTTGTTTTTTTTAATATTTAAGTTTTTTTAATATGAATTAAAAAAAAAAAATGAGGAAGTGTGAAAGACTTATAATTGGTTGCAGTTAAATAAAAATTCAGAAGCATGAAACCGAAGTGAATCAGTAGAAAAACTATATTGTGCCTTAATCCTGTTAGATATCTTTCTTTTATTAGTCTATTTTTATCAAAGATTTTTCTTTGTCCCAAATTAAGATTTGTATTTGTTAACAATTTACACTAGAACTGAACTACCAAAGGCGTTGTTCTTTCGATCTACAAAAGCACGTCCAAATCATTATTATTTATCATTATTATCTAATCAATGCAGATAGCCTAACGATCAGAGATAATTGCCTTGCGGGTCACAACCTTGGGTGGGAAAAAGGGGGGGGGGGTAGTTAACTTAGGCTGTATCAAGTAACGAAAATAATAATAATAAAAAAGCACAACTTTTAATAAGTAAGCTTATTTTTTAAACTAAAATTCCTTTATGACCACAAAATAAACTTACGTTTCCTATGTTTAGAAGTAAATCTTTGTTATCCACGTTTCGAAATAAGTTTTTGTGGCTCTAATGACCTTAATGTTCTAAAGACACTAATAGAATTTTAATAATTTGTGCTTAATTTTACTGATTCCGTATTGTGACACTGTTTTAAGCAATTTGGCTATTAGTGACAAATTTACTGATGATACATTTCTGCCTGAAAAAAAAAAAGGAAACCAAACTGCAGGTAATAATTTTATTAATAATAATTTATTATGAGCTTTTGTGAAGTTTTATTTCTGTAATTTTGATTCTAAATACGTGAAATTGAGATAATTCAAATAATCAAGCTAGATCTTTAACAATTTTGTCCAATTATTAAAATAGGAATCACTCAGAAAACAGTTCGTCCAATTGACACTTTTCTAAAATTTTCCGATCCTGAAGATTATTTCATTGTATTAAAGTCTTCATAAGGAAAATATTGAGACAGGCAATGATATGTCAGTTTTTAAAGATATTTCTTTTTCCCTACCTGTACTAATATTAATCTCCGTAATAAGGACCTACTCTCAACTGATGATCGGCAATACACCGAGAAACAGCTGTTTAGAGATGTCACGTTGCATTTATAAACACTGGGTCTAACTTTTAATGTGTTAAAGATATTTTATAATATTTTTCATCAAATGATTATAGTTACTTAATAAAACCAACTATTACTATTATTATTATTATTTCAAAATTTTGATTTGAGTAACTCGATAGGTATTTTGTTTATGTTAATATATATAGTAAAAGCTTCCAGAATTTATCTTGTCGGATAACATATTAAATGTGTATTAAATATGTGCTTGTAACTGAGAGAGTGTGTATATTTTAAACAAGGTAGGAACAGCAATCCCAGTAGCCATCTCATAATGCCCCACGGCTTCTATACAGAGCGAATGTATGCGTCACATAAAGGGAAACAGAAAGATACCCTTTCAAAACTCAATGGAATTTATACATGAACAAAATGAAGATATTACGAAAAAGTTATCAACTTTCACTGATAATCAAAAATCAATATCAGAAAAACTAATTATTTTAAGATCTTCATTTTAACGTGTGATTAATATTAGATATTAGTGCTATAAAACAAGGTAGCACACTTTCGTAATATTAAGATTAATGTATGTTAATCTTAATATTACTAAAGTGTGCTACATTGTTTTATAGTATAGAAAAACTAACCATTATGGAAAACAAAAAACCAATACTACAGATATCAAAGGATCACAATAAGAAGCAGGAAGAATGATAATGATATAAATAAAGAAGTAAAGTTATCAAATTCTGAAGACAACTTAATTGAAAACCCAATCGATTTCACTAAATCAAATGGCACAGTTCCAAACTCTGATTCAAAAAGATTTAGCGCAGTCTATTTAACACGAATTATTCATGAATACGGTGTGTAATAGTATCAAATTAAAAAAGGGAACCAAACACACTAAAGTAAATATAAATACATTTACAAAATTCATATTCGTCACATGCACATGTTCCGAGGTATCTTACACAAACCTCTTCTTCAGACTACAAGTAAGAAAGAATACAAATTAGGCTTTTCTGGATTACAAACATTCTTAATATTATTACAATATCTAAGTATCAAAGTATTAATGTAAGCCAATTTATTGTTTAAAATAAGTGATTAAAGTTAACAGAGCTGGTACTATAATTCCAGAAAAGCCTAATGTGTATTCTTTCTTACTTGTAGTCTAAAGAAGAGGTTTGTATAAGATACCTCGGAACATGTGCATGTGACGAATATGAATTTTGTAAATATATTTATATTTACTTTAGTGTGTTTGGTCCCCTTTTTTAATTTACAAGAATTAGTGGATAATGGAATTTATAAATAAACAACATGAGGATATTAGGAAGGTTATTAACTCTCACTGATAATCAAAAATCAATAACAGAAAAACTAATAAATACTACTTCTACTCTCATAACATTAAAAAAATCTATTTTTTAATGCAAACGAATTTTCGAAAGCATATTCCTCGCTTTCTTCTTCAAGTTTGTTTGATAACAATATGATTTCAGGTGAACTTACATTGCATATACATAGTTATCATCAATCACAATACTGTAATAACATCTACATTCTTACATTAATACTACAATAATTGATAATTTACAACAGAAAAACTAACCACTATGGAAAAACCCAATACTGAAAAAGAAAAAAAAAAACCAAAATGAGGAAATACGTCAATTGGAGCAGAATGTGGAAATGTTAGAAAT
The DNA here is from genome assembly GCA_023159025.1 of Thereuonema tuberculata. Taxonomy (NCBI): domain Eukaryota; kingdom Metazoa; phylum Arthropoda; class Chilopoda; order Scutigeromorpha; family Scutigeridae; genus Thereuonema; species Thereuonema tuberculata. The sequence continues at coordinate 55,053,540 of JAFIDM010009631.1, forward strand.
ACAGTAAAGGAAAAATAATATAGAAATTAGTTGAAGAAACCAAGGGTGAGAATTTAAGGGTTAACATCTCGGAAACTTCACAACTTCAAAACCCCACAGAAAAAATAGAAGCTCTCTATAGATTTGGGAGATCCCATTGTAATAAAAACGTATAAGAATAAATAATTTTATTATTATTTGCGAATATAGTCACTTATTCTTCTATAATCATACTTCTGAAATGAGTTTCAGTACGTCAGATCGGTTCTTTGCTATTGGAGAATGTTTTTTGAGTGAATCAATCAGTGTCTCGACATCGGGTGCAGTTCACCTATGGCTGTCCGAACCTCAAATATATGCAAAAATACAACTTTTTTTAACATTCTAATATTCTCCTAAAATTCTCAAAAATAAGGGGAAAAAAAGGTGGACTATCTTGAAGCCTTAAAAATGCGATCTGATAATTTTTTTTATTATTTAAGAAAAACCACGATAAACACCGGCTTGACTAACAATTCGTAATGCTAAAACCATGTCAACGGGTTCTTCGAACTGATTATCAGTTCGGATATAAGACGTCTCTTGCTGTGAACTATGCTTTCTATAGAAGCCTAGTAATGCATTCCAGATACATAACTTACTTTAATATACACTTTTATGTAAAAATGTATTCGCCAAAAATGATGTGCATCTTATATTGTCATTCATATTAAACTTCTGTTGAATTATTCACTTCTTTTACTAGCATAATCAATCAGACCACTGTGTATAGAATACGTTGACTTGCCAGGGACCAGACATTCTCTGCCCCGTGACCCCGGATTTTGAAGTCTACGCCTCTGTGAGTTTTATCGGTAATCGACGAATTGTCCCTCATTCTTTTAACACTGAACTTCATAATAATTCTCAGTCAATAACAGATTAAAAACGATTTATACAATGTAATTCGTACTGTTCCGCTGTATTCCCAGTTGTTGCTTTCAGAAATTTCTTTGTTCAGTCAATGTTGAAATTCCAGCTTCCATTAGAATTAATCAAGGGCCCCCCCTGCCTCTCCCTTCTGAAATTTTCAATTTTAAGACAATTTACTTAATTTCTTTCTCGCAAGAGAACTAATTTACGTACAAAGTATTTTTTCTTAGTTACTATTTTATTTTACTTAATTTATTTTATCAAATTTGACATTTTTTTTTGTATTGCCAGTATATTTGTTCTCTTTCCCACGCCCTGAAAAACTTCTGTGTTCACCCAATGCAGCAATACTTCAACAAAATACTTCAAGCAGGTTCTAATATTGAACACAAAGAATGCTATTCACTAAAATAAATAATATATCAACATTTTATAACCATTTTACTCAATGAAAAAATGTAATTTAATTGATAAATAACAAATAAATAGAACTAAGTCATAAAATAGCTGTAGTTTAAAAAAAAAAAAAAGAATACTGAAATTCTATTTGTACATGTAATCCTTGTATATTTACTTACTTATTTTATTCTGATTATATTTCATTTCTGTGCTACACTCTGTATAATGCACTATTCGTCTCCTGGCGGTCACAGAAGAAAGTTCATATTCTAAATCTACTTTCTTTCCATTAATCTTTCCTTTCTTGATGAAAATTATGTATTTGTTTATTGTGTCAAAGATGAAATCCTGAGTTTCAATAACTTGGCTAAACTCCCTGTAAATACAATTTCTTTCACAAGTAATTGTTTAAAGTTTTGAGGTACGGTATTTAAATACTTTTGATTTTAATTCTTAAAAAAAAAAAAAAAAAAAAAAAAAAA
>JAFIDM010009631.1:55055411-55124214 GCA_023159025.1 Thereuonema tuberculata
CATTCATATTAACTGGAAAAAGACAAAATAATTTAAATTAAAAAAAATATTTTTAAATTTTATTGATTAAAATTTTTATTTTTTTTATTTTTAAATTTTAAAAAAAAAAAAAAAAAAAAAAAAAAAACTGATATGAAATTACAGCCTCATAGTATTATTTCAATTTTAATTCATTACAATTTCTTTTTAAAAAATTTTTAAAAATATTTTTTAAGATAAAATAAAAATTTTCTAATAAAATAAAATAAATTTTTTTTTTAATAAAATTTTTTAAAATAAAATAATTTTTGTTTCAAATTTTTTAAAATTTTATTTGAAAACTTTGTCAATCTATAATTGCTATTTAAGATCGAAATGATCCTACATTAAATAACTATGTTATCTTGTATAAATTTTAGATAAAAGCTAATGGAAAGCAAATTCTTAGATTAAAACCACTTTTGAATAATTAAGAATTTAAAACAATTTTGCTTACAATAAAAAATGAAGTAGAATTTCACTTGAGCGAAACTATACGAATGAACAACTAAAATTATTAGTGTATAATGATTACGTAGATTGAGCCAAACATTGCATTAAATAATATATATCATCTAAGTAGAAAACGTTCTGCTATTCATTTCTTTATTAGTGCTTATGTAGAGGTCGCCACCAAGCAACAGCACTAAAATCAAACACTGACTGCTTAAATGTATTAAAGAGAAATCTTTCATTCTTTGTCAAATTACTAAAATGATATAATTTCTAATATGTAAGAATACTGACGTAGTTCGTAATGAAAATGGTCAGTAATTATCTGCTATGTTTTGGTTCGCCTATACTTAACGATTTTATTTTAAATCCTTAATTTGTATTTATTTTTAATTTGAATATTATTATATTAACAAATAGTATATATCGTCGTTGCAAATTTAAAATCTCCCATGTGTAAAAGTAACTTTCTGAGAAAAACGCTATTTCATGCGTGCACGACGTGATATTACACTCTAAGATTTAGCCAAAGAGGCATTGAGTGACCACATAGGTTTTTTTTTTGTTTTTTGTTTTGTTTTTATTATTGTTATGGCGAGACATATTAGGAAAAACAAAATGGTTATTAAAATCTCTTATATGTTCATCAGGCACATAGATGATCTTGATGAACAATTTAATGTTGACGGTCACTTAGGATATTTTACAAATGGGATATACCACAGCGAAATACAAAGATCTGCACATAAGAGATTTTTTGTTCGGTACATAATCGAAAAAGCTATTCAAATATCTGCAAAATTAATTTACGACAAAAATGACACATAGAAGATTTTAAATTTGTAACGACGATATTGTCATTTTATTATTATCAATTTATTATATAATTTTTGGGCTATAATGATATGTATTCTTTCTCAGATGTTTGCTCAGGAATATAAAAGACTGAAAAAAATCTTAAGGTATTCAAGTCAAAGGTCGATTTTGTAAGGAATTGTAATTTTTATGTGATTTTACAACCACTTATAAACAACATTACATTGGAGAAGAAAAAAAAAAAAGAAAAGAAACAAACTGAAGTTAGTATATCTACTATTAGTTTCACTTTTTAAGGCTGGTAAAGTTATTGTCTTCTATCTCATTAATTAAAAAAAAATCTGAAATAGAATTATTAAGCAAAATATTTTCGCTTTTTTCCAATTTGTCTCGATTGGGCTGCTTTTTAATGCTCTTCCAATTTGTCTTCAGATGCCAGCCGCTTGTTATCATCACAAACCTCAGCACTAAAATAGAAGATAAAATGTTATTTTAAGAAACATTTAAAACCATAATGAAGAAGTAAAATATATGTAAATGCGAACAACCACTGGTTTCTAGAAATTTCAACGGAATCGTAATTCCTGATGTCGACCTTCAGTTTTTAGAAGTTTCCTAGCTCCAACGGTCCACTTAAACACCAACATGTAGGCTATAGTATTTTTTTTATTTTCAACTGCTTCACAATTTTAATATAGTTTACATAGATAGAAAAAAAGCCCAATAGATTACAATTAGAATTAAGCAAGTGTTTAAATGGTAAAAAGCAAGTTTTATAAATATCATTAGTTTTATAATACTCAAGAGCATAATGATTTGAAAAAAAAAACCAGCTAATAATAATTTAATTGGAAATTAAATCGAAATGAGCAATTTAGACTTAAAAATCAAAAGTGATTTATCAACAAAAGAGATTTTGTTTGAAATATAAAAAAATAAGAATCGAATTCAAATAAAAATATCTTAAATTTCAGTCCGCCATATTGAGCTATAAGTAAAACTTAATCTCAAATTCGAATTCTGTGATTCTGGAAACTCCCAGATTCTTTCAAATCGAAATAGGTCTAAAATTAAAAATTATAGAAGGCCGCCATTTTAAATTTCCAAAATTTTCTCCCATTTTCTAATCGTTAAAGTAAGCAATCGGTTTGCCATCGGCTGATGGTCTAGAGATTGCCGCCTTTGCTCCAAAATAGAACATATTTTATTTTCAAAGAAGATTGTTGTCCATATGGTAGTAACCTGACAACAGCACACCTCGTATTGAATTGTAAAACTTGTTGCCCAATCGCATTGTATCTGTTTAATCGAAATTACCGACTACAAAATTTATTTTCACGAACAGAAGTCATATTTCATTATGTTTTCTTGGATGCTTCCAGTAAAATCCACATTATTAACCAAAAATATAATATAATATCGGCGTGAAAATCTAAATGGCAGGATGATTAAATTCTTATAAAATGTATCGTTGCTGTTCGAGATTTAATGAGAAATGTCGAAACTAAAATTGAAGAAACAAAAAAAAAAAAAAAAAATGAAAAACGAAATACATATTTCCTGTTTTAATTAATTAAAAACATTCTTTATCCTATTCTGATGCATTGAATGAACTACTCTTATGAAAAATCGATGTTAATTTTCTTATGCAAAAAAACTAGATATGGCGGCATTAATTGTAATGATCTAAAGTTTTCTTCGGCTATTGTCAAATGGAGTGCTCAGAAGCCAATCAGTGTAAGTCAATAAACCAAAAAATGAAATAGGTTTTTTAAAATTACGTACCAAAAAATAACAACGTTTGTAAATTTGAAGAATGAATTTTTAATTGAAAGATAACATAACTATACACTTGGAGGAGTGATTTGGGCACTTTGTCAACCAAAAGTATAAACATTAGAGTACGACTTACAGAAAAAATTTCAATTTAAAAAAAATGACTTACACTGATTGGCTTCTGAGCACCCCATATGTAAGTTTTCACTGCTGATGGAAGTCGCTATGGAAACATGTAATATCGAGTTTTAAACATTTTGATTCATTGATAGCCTATCCTCACATTGCCATTGGTATTGCATACTTAAATCTAAAACAGCATTTTGGGGAAGAGAATTTCTAAGTGCCTGATTTCTGTGCACCAGTTCAGTGGTCCCTTTACAACATCCCCAAATTCAAACTTTTTGATAGTCACGAAGTAATGTCGTTTTTATTAGACATTATTACATTACGCTTTTATTATATAGCTGACTGTTAAGGTAATCAATTATACAAATTACTGATTTTTAGATACAATATTTTTAAATTAATATTTTTTTTTTACTTATTTATTTACAATTTTATAATATTTATTTTTTCTCTGAAAACATATTAGAAAATACAATTGGACCTCTATTTAACGAAGTCGCTAAATCCCGAAAAAAAGTTCGTTATATGGAAAATTCGTTAAATAGAGATTCATCTTTTAAAATAACTTTAAACTACATAAAACAGATTTAAAATACAAAAACAATAAATATTATTAAAAAAAACTAATAATTGTAATGACATAAAGCATACATTTTCACATGCGTACTTAAATTTTACTAAAAAAGTCTGTTAATTTTGTCTGAGGGTTTTTTTTTTTTTTTTTTTTTTTGTTGAAAAAGTGTTTTCGCTCGTAGTACGTCTCGCATCTTTGCAATGCACCAAAAACCCCTTCAGGCGTATTTTCTTCAAATTGTAATCCGCGTCGGATTGTTTCAAATGATTTTAGCATTTCATCATACGAAGGTTTTTTGATTTCTGCATCATGATCATTTCCATTTTCATCATCTTCATCTTCATCGCAATTCATTGCTGTATTGTTTTTATTTTTCCCACTATCCAAAATATCCGATTCAGTTAGTGTCTCCGGGTCTCAACTTCAAAATCAAGTGAAAGATAATCATCAATCAGCACATCATCGTTAATTTCTTATTTTTCCCTCAGCTGTATCCACATTTATTTCATTTCCTCTAAGGGAATATTAATAATAAAAACATTTCAAGGAGAAAAAAAAAAAATAGATACCACGAAAAAGTTCGTTAAATAGAAAATGCACTTCGCTATTTGGAGGTTATTTTACGAAGAAATCAGCAAAATGTTCTTGGTTCCAAAGAAAAGTTCGCAAAATAGAGAAATTCGCAAAACAGAGGTTCGTTAAATAGAGGTCCGACTGTATATGCAATGAGAAATGCATTCAGAGAACGTAAGGAATACCGAATATTTTTTTTTCATCATCCAAATTTAATTAATGTTTTATAAAAACATTTTTTTTCGGTTCTAATTTGAGAAAAAAAAAGTGAATTTACGATGTGAATTCTTGGAAAGTATTTATCATAAATTATTGAACAGGAATAGTCTCCCTAGGAATTTTTAACTACCTCTCCAAAACAATTCAGATTTAAGACAACTGACCTGTGGCTCCATCTGTCAGAAGGCACAAAAGACACTAAAGCGGCAGCTTGTCGGAATAACTTAAAATTCACAAAGCGCCTCGAAGCCGTTGGAGTGATGGTTGTTTGGCAGGCTATCATTAAACTCTCCCCCTTGTGCTGGTGGGTGGTGGGTATTCCACTCATACCACCATTCAATCAGAGGGTAAGTATTATTTACACTGCCCACGTGACTCTTTAACTTAGGGCAGGAATGTGAGGCACCGAAAACAGATGAAAAATTCATGAATAAAGGCATGATAAAAGTCTGGAATTCAGAATCACTCTAAAGGAATATAAAACAAAATGTTAAAATGCTGAAACATATTTATCTAATTAACCTTATTACATTTGTTATTTTGAAAAATTTGGAGTTAATGTATTTGAGATTTCACCCCCACTAAATACTATTCTAATTTTTAGCGAACGAGTGTTAACTTTCTACAATCTATTTCCACCATAAACCTCCTAATGGTAAGGAAAGAAATACTATCTCTTGATGAGTAGCTATCTATATAACGAGACAGCTTTAAAATGATAATCTATGCAGCTCTTCGGAGTGCCAAATTTACATATCTTCTTTTCAGTTACCTAATTATTTGTAACGACATTTTCAATTTGTCTTTTTGCTGTTTTTCAATTTAAATGATGATTAATGACATTTGACGGATCTTCATGTCTGAAACAGACTATAATCAAAGGATGTGATTGATCAATGTTGATTAATGAAAGGAAAATCCTTCACACTGGAACTCGTGGAAAAGTAGCTCTCATCCAACGGAAATAAATAAGTCTGTCAAATCCAATTACTTCTCGGTGTAATTAAACTCTCATTAAGTAGTTGTTATAATTTTAAATAACATGAAGAGCTTCTTTAAATCAGATTACCACTTTTATTTCAGTTTATGAAAACTGCCTCTGTCGAATATTAGAGTTCACGGACTTTCTGTAAATCAACATAACCTAAAAAATAAACACATTAAAAAAAAGGGATGAAAAAACAATTACGCTGACCTACACAACTTTTTTTTTCTTCAACAATTTTTAGATAATGTTGACATATATTATCTTCTCACGATCTTTCTTGTAGCTTTACGGTTGTTTTGCTTTTCTTTGTATTTGAATTCTTGTGAAATGATGAATAATACAACCATATTTTGTATCGGTAACATTAATGTCTTCAACTTTTCAAATTTATGAGTGATCAAAATAGAAATAAAGCGAATTATGTTTATTATTGATTCTTCTTAGAATTCCTGATGAGTCTTCATTTCAGTGCGTATTGTCTTGGAATCATTCGGAATCTAAATTACCCACACTTTCAGAAGAAAGATTGAATTACTGTTTTCAGAAATCCTATGTAATGTCTGTGCTTTTTATCTTCCTTCGAGGTCATTTCAAATTATTTTCAAGAATATCTATCCAAAATCCTCCTGAAGAAGCAGTTTCTTTTATGTGGCGACTTATTCGATTCACTGCTTCAAACAATTGTCTTCTAAGAACTGAAATGACGTCATTTGACACATCATCTATCGTTCGAAAGTGAAAACTGCTTTTTATTAAGATGTTTTCAAATAATGTCACTTAAAAATGGAAAACTTCCATGCATTTAAAGTGGTTTTCAAAAGTCCTTTTTCTTTTTAATTATGGAATGAAAGTCTGAAATAAAGCAAATGAGATGGAAGCAATCATCAAGTAACAAGGAACAAAACATTGGACATTGGAGTAATAAGAAAGAAATAGGCTTTATTGCATTGCTGGTAAACATGGTATTAAATGCATAGTTTACTTAATACGTACCAGTAACTCTTCCTCTTATTACTGATGAATCCTCTTATTAAAAATTGTTAATGATGTAATTATATACACACACAGTCGGATCTCTATTTAACGAACCTCTATTTTGCGAATTTCTCTATTTTGCGAACTTTTCTTTGGAACCAAGAACATTTTGCTAATTTCTTCGTAAAATAACCTCCAAATAGCGAAGTGCATTTTCTATTTAACGAACTTTTTCATGGTATCTATTTTTTTTCTCTCCTTGAAATGCTTTTATTATTAATATTCCCTTAGAGGAAATGAAAGAAATGTGGATACAGCTGAGGGAAAAAGAAGAAATTAACGATGATGTGCTGATTGATGATTATCTTTCACTTGATTTTGAAGTTGAGACCTCGGAAACACTAACTGAATCGGATATTTTGGACAGTGTGAAAAATAAAAACAATACAGCTTTGAATTGCGATTACGATGAATATGATGATAATGGAAATGATCATGATGCAGAAATAAAAAAAAAACCTTCGTATGATGAAATGCTAAAATCATTTGAAACAATCCGATGCGGATAACAATTTGAAGAAAATACTGAAGGGGTTTTTGGTGCATTGCAAAGATGCGAGACGTACTATGAGCAAAAACACTTTTTCAAAAAAAAAAAACAAAAAAAAAACTCAGACAAAATTAAAAGACTTTATTAGTAAAATTTAAGTACGCATGTGGTAATGTATGCTTTATGTCATTAAAATTATTAATTTTTTTAATAATATTGAATAATAAAAGGCGAATCTCTATTTAACGAATTTTCCATATAATGAACTTTTTTTCGGGATTTAGCGACTTCGTTAAATAGAGGTCCGACTGTATATTATATATGTATTTATATATTTATATATTTTTAATTACAATGTGGGACAATGAAAAAGTTACAAATTAATTAATTATTTTAAAATAGTGATTATATAAATAAGATTAATTATTATAATCTCAAAACCAATATATCTCAAAACTACAGATTGACAAGATAGCATTTTGTATTATTTTAATTTCGTCATTAATTAATCAATACTTGAAAATTAATCATAAATGATTATACATTACTGATTACTTTTAACCTAATTGAGAAAAAAAATATAAAATGTTACATTTAAGTCTAATGAAAGTTTAGTTTCTGCCAATTAAAATAACTACAAGAAATAAAATATTAAATATTTCATTTTAAATTTTCAAAGCAATACTAGTCGGCTACCCGTCGCTTCCGTCCGGAAGCCTCGCTTATGTAACGGAAAACAACTTTTTATTTATTACACACACACAAATTACATCAAGAAAACTAAAACTAAAATTTTTTAAAAGTTTTTTTTTTATTTAATTTTTGATGTCTATCTTCTCTCAATCCACAACTGCTTTTAGAACCACCTTGTAAATCATATATCTATGATCTATTTTTATTTTTTGTAGAGATTAAAATATAGGCCTCGTAGTCTAATGGCTAAGACGTCTAACTTCTGAGCAGTATTCTACCTAATAGAAATAGTGCATCTTTCTTTCTTGACTCTCTTTTTTTTTTTATTCCTATTGATACTTTTCAGTCGTTTTCGAGTTAGAAATAGTGATGGTTTTTGAGTTACAAATAGTGTTTTTTTTTCAGTATTCTTCCTAATAGAAGTACTGCTTCTTTCTTTTTTGAGTCTCATTTTTATTCTAATTGTCACTTTTCAGTGACGTTTGAGTTATATTTATTGATGGTTTTTGAGTTGCAAATAATGATTTTTTCGGTATTCCACCTCATAAAAAGAGTGCTTCTTTCTTTCTTCACTCTGTTTTCTTTACTCCAACATCTGCCGTGTACACGCGCTTATTTTTCAATATCACATAGAATTTGGTTAAATAAGAATATTTAAAATATTGCAACGTTTCGGCAATTATAGTTCTGATTGTTATTTTCGAATTACAAATAAACTGACGGATGGGAAATAAATAAACAATCTTGAGATTCAAAAAAAAAAAAAGGTTGAATACATTCCTTATTGATGGGGGAAGGAGAAAGAGAAATAAGTCAAAAAACATTATGAAGAGAGTTGTAGTCCCTATGGCCTAATGAATAAGACGTCTGACTTCGGATCAGAAGGTTGCAGGTTCGATTCCTGTCGCGGATGTTTCACTGTAAAAATTATTTCTCTTTTCCATTCTCACAGAAAATTGCGCCGGACAGACAGAGAAATAAAATATTTTAGTAATATAGATTTCGGAATTGAAATCTTAGATCCTTACTTCCTAATGATAAAGCTTATTATTTATTGAAATACCATTCGTATACTTTGCATATTTGAAATAATTAATCTTATTTATATAATCAATATTTTAAAATAATGAATTAATTTGTAACTTTTTCATTGCCCCACATTGTAATTTAAAATCCCAACAAGTTGATACCGAATATTTTCTTATGATGTTGATTTAAGAAAGAAGTTAACAATAATATATATGCTTTTTTTTTTATTTGTACAAAATAATTTATAAATTATTTCAGAATTATTTTCATTTACAATTTTTTTTTAGAATGTTTGAATTGTCGTAATAAATTAACTGTTCTTTGCATTATCAGTCATACTGTACGCATTTAATACTTTAAAAACATTTGAATTTAATAAAATTTAATATTGAAGATTTTAAATAAGCAGGGAAGGTTTTAGGTTGAAGGAGAAACAGTAAACTTAATAATTCTGTACTTGAATTTGAAGTCGCTGTCTCTTTTCATATAATAAGAAAACAGTCTTAACCTACATTGAAGTCTTCATTTAATTACACTAAAGTGTGACAAGGCGAAATCGTAATGAGTTTGAAATTTTAACTTCTACAGACAATCTACAATTATAAAGGAAATATATTTTAGAAAAAAAAAAAAAAAAAAATACATTGATTTTGAATACTGCAAATCTTCTGCTCACTTTTAATCTTGTCCTCGAAGTTGAAAATCACGTGCTGAATGCCAGCTCAGAAAGATGTAAACAATATGTTGTAAAACTGATTTGATGTCTATCTTTGTATCTTATTTCTTAAAGTACAGTAATTTTGAATAATTAACCTTATATCCTTTACATTTTGTAATTACCAATTGTTTTTCACTGAGAATAACTAACCCCCCCCCCCAAAAAAAAAAAAACCCATCTATACTCATGGATAATAACAATCTAATAGCTTGTCATTATTAATACTATCAGCATCAAACGAGACTGCAATCATTCTTTCAAAATTTCGTTTGGAAAAGAAAAAAAAAAAAAAAAAAAAAAAAAATCTTCGTCAGCAGTTCTTTTACTTTTACTTTTCGGCTGTAATTAAATGAGGTGAAAGTTTTGCCATTTTGAAACAACAGCACGAACTCACGCACATAGTTGGGAAGAACTGTGCCAAGGTTAAACCTCTTGCTACTGAGCTAGACGTGATGTACCGAATATTGTTTATCTAAAACTGAAATCGCTCTTACATCGTAGCAAATATGCATTTATATTGAGGAGGGGGAAACAGGTCTGCTTAGGTTTTTTACTACGTCATTTTTTTTTCATCATTCGCTACATCGCCATTATTTCTTTTAACAAATTTTCAACAACGTTTATATCTACAGAATGTATCATTTATTAATCCATAATTTTATAGCAGTTACGAATAAATCACAAACAATTCTTTTAAGACTACAGAATGAATTGTCCCAAAGTTGTTTTAATTAAAAAAAAAGAAAATAGTCCATTAACCCCCCCCCCCCCCCCCAATAATGATAATTTCTGTAAACTCCTTTACAGAAAACTCCTTTACATTCTGTAAATTTCTAGTTTTCCCAAATGTTTTATTTATTTACTGTTCCTTTGCTGCCAAACTAATACCAATCACAAAATATACTTTTTAATATTTTTTTATATAAAAATACAAAGCTGTTATCATAGTTTGAAGTAATTCTAAAATCAATTTAGCGCAAAAGTCCGTCAGTTCTTGACATTAAAAATTTAAATTTTATTCTTACCAAATTTTTTTGTTGCGGAGATTTTTTGAGAAAAGGAAAGATAAGCAAATGAATTTTTTTTTGGTCAATTTATGTTCAGGAAAGATAAAAACATTTCTTAAGCATGAAATATTGTCTTCAATTTTTTAAACTTTTTTTCCACAATCTCTTTATCTCAATTTTTCTCTTTATCTTTCCGATGAGAATGTAAATAACAAAGCTTCTGTAATGTAATTCAAAACTGTGTTTTGATAACTGATATCTTTATAATCCTATTTTCATTTCATTATAATTAAAATTTGCGGTTTCTTTCATGTGCTTACGATTTCAATTTCGAACATTCCAATTTTTCTAATAAATTGTTATTTCAATCAACAGTTCCATTGACGGTCCACGACAAAGTTTTAACGTTTAAATGAGAAAATAAGGACCGTCTAATTATATTTTGAAACTAAATTTACTCATTGTAAGTTTTATATATTACATTTGAGTTTATAATAAAAAAAAGATGTAAGGTAGTTTGGGGGAATATGCCGCACTAGCTGTATCTAAGAAACCCAATACCAGGTAGCAGCACCATCGGCAGGATTTGGTGGCCATTTGGCAAAGAAAGGCTATTCAAACGACACTAGGCCGAAATATCTCTTCAGACTGTATTTCTGCATACAAATAGAGGAATGTAATGAATTTTGTTACTAAATAATTATTTCAAGTTCGTAAGGATTTTGTCACAAGAAAGATACCATACATTTCTGCATGTTAATTTTGTTTTGGCATGAAACCTCATCATCTACTCTTTGTTTCCAGCCTTGGTAGAGGCCGCCATGTTTACACCCAACCACGTGACGAAGCTTCTAAAAATAATTGACCGAGTGGGGTAATATGGCCATATGATAATATGGCTATATGGTAATAAGGCCATATGAGTGGTCATATCGGTCCAAAATGTGATTGGATTCAGTGTATAGCTTGCATGCGTTGGCTACATGAAATTTGTTCGACATCGACACGTTACTGCGAAAACTGTTTAAAAACGCATGGTGAATAGTTTAATACATTAAACATTAAGACATTCATGCTTATCAAAGCTTTTTTGTGTCATTAGTTTGATTATTTCTGCATTAGTTTGATTAGTTTTGAGTATTTCTGGTTTTTGTGTGATTGAACTGTTTGCAAACTGTGTAACATTGCATGTGGCCATATTCCCCCAGTACTGGGGGAATATGGCAGTTTTTTATTTTTTTTTATTTTTCATTTATTAAAAATTTGTGAACATATTGAATTAAAAAGTCTTTCAGGAGTTATTCCCAACATTCTATATTAAACAATACACTGTTCAGGTTCTTTATAGCAATATAAAATATGCTCAATAAACGTGTTCAAAAAATAAGTGGTCATATTCCCCCGAATTACCTTATAAAATGTCAAACTTAAGCCGGATTTCAATTTATTTTTTTTCTGAAATTTTACTAGGTTCATGAATTCAAAAGATTAGCAGCCACTGATTTAAACATTGAGATAATAGACAATTTTCAGTGATTCGCCGAAATTGAAAGGATTTTTAGTTGTTGGTTTTGCAGAAGGCAGAAGCAACAAGAGATGTCCAGAAGTGTGGTAAACATGGCAAAAGCAAAAAGAAAAAACAAATGGAGGAAATAAAAATAAAATAATTAAAGAACAAGACGAAAACAAATGAGAATATTCATTTATTCTCATCTCCAGGTGATTTTATAAACGACTAAGTGCTATTAACAAAACTAAATCTGATCTTTCCACTAATTCCAATAACATTCCTGCTTGTAAAAATTACTCTTTTCCTTTCATACCTTTTAATGCTCAGTATATAATCAATTTATTTTAAATCTTAAATTTAAAAATAGCTTTTTCAGTTTTTAACAAAATAACATATTACAATACCAATATTAAAGATCCCACTACATTGTCTATAAAATACCCAACACCAAATATAATTTCTCATACATTGACAAAAAGAGGACCCTTTTTGTCAGCATTAATGAACACTTAAAAGCTTTTGAAACAAGAATTCTATCCGATCTGCCACTATGTCATATTAAAACGATCCTGGTCACACTTCTGATTTCATTAATAACGACTGTCATCTCATATCATCATTCTAACTTTGCAATAGCCACCATTAAATATAAGTCTCAAATTCCATTCTATGAAATATATATGATAAATAGGCCTATACAATTATAGTGATTATAATACATTAACACTCAACAAAAATACATCTATTATTGGTCTAATGGAAAATCTGTGCCTGACAAATGATTATTTCAGCGGCAAAATATAAATAAAATTAAAAACGCTAACAGTACTTTACGTCAACGAAAAGCAAAGTAGATTCAAGATAGAAGTATAAAACAAATATAAAAATTCGAAACAGGGAAAAAAAAAGCTATAGAAAAACCAGCCATGATAAAAGCAGATAACAAATAAAAAAAATTGGGGCACAAATTAAGAAAATTAACAATAAATGACATTAAGAACAATTCTTAAAAAGTTTACTGGGTATTATTCCATTATCCAGACGTCACATTGAAATTCCTTCATTAAAAGAGTACATAGGGGCAATAGAATCACTAAAATGTTTGGAGGTTGGAAGGAAAATGGCTTTAAATGGCACTCAACTGACAACCTCCGAATATTTTTGTGATTCTACTGCACTTATGTGCTGTTTTAATGAAGGAATTTCAATGTGGCGTCCGGATAATAGATAAGTACCTTTAATGGTTATGTTATTCTTAAGAAGTGAACAGAATCAGTGATGATTAAAAGCTTAAATTTTAAACTAAGTGTCATTACAGATGATGACTAAATACTGGAAACAGTAATTATAGGAGAGTGGACAGTAGTTGTTTGTTAGACAGCCTAGTGGTATGTGGACGGTAGATGCAGGTTACCAATATATCATCATGGCACATTCTATTTTTAGTGTGAAACAGAACTGGGCGAGATACACTATGTTTAAAGATTTTACTTCTTCCATTTGATTGAAGGTTCTTAGTCGAGATTAACGATAATCAAATAACGCTCTTCTACTCAAAGTAATCTAAACAAATTCTGTATGACTTTATAGAGAATAACCCAGTTTTAAGATCAAGTAGAGTAATACAATAAAAACTGAAATATGATGAAAAAGTGAATGATACTATTTGAAAAGCACTGTTCAGCATTTGGCTACATTTTTTTTTTAAATTGTTGATATCCTGATAGTATGATATATAATCCTGTTTATACATTGACAGATGTTTCTCATAAGGTCTGCCATTGTAAGGAATTGCAGCGCCGTTCGAAATAATTTCCAAAATATAACATATATTTTGAAATATTATACTGTAGCTTGAAATATAAAGACCTGAAAGTTCAGTTGATCTATCAAAGTTTTTAGCCGATGGTCAAAAGGTAGTCACAGAACGGAAGAATGGTTTTAAAAATATTATAGAGAACCACATAACAGTGGTTTGAATGATTTTGATTGTAATATTGTAATTATTCTACAATAATACTTACAGGCTAAGATCATTCCCCCACGCTGAGCTACGGTGGCTCTTCCATTTTTTTCATTGATGATATGCGAAAATCACGGAGCAAAATAATGGAATAAGTTTATGAAGCAATACAGAAATATCACAATACATCCACAAACCAGTTTTAAGATTAATAGTGGATAAATTTACCATAAAATTAAACAATTATCATCTAAAATGATAGAGAAATCTAAGAAACATTAAATCAAGGTTTGGAAAGTTATTTTTTTAAAAGTTACTTTTTTCCAAAAATAATAGTTACTTTTTAGACTATAATAATTTTAACGACGCTTGGTTCATCATTATCAAAATATAAATATCAAAATAAACCAAAATTTAAAAAAAATCTATTTATTCAATAGTAACAATATTATGTAAAATATTAGAATTTTAATTTTTATTTCGTTTCATTTTTCCTTATGTACTAAAAGTATGCAATGAACACTGAAAAGACACAAAACGGCAAAAACGTAGGATGTCCAGTAAAAATATAGCAACGAACACTAAACGGAAAGAAAATTAAACATCCATGGTGGTATTTAATACAGATTTATTTTATAAAGAATTGAGCTAAAATAAAAAAAAAATATTAAATATTAATGTTTTTTCTGTTCATAATTTATTTCAGATTTGGCTATAACTTTTTTTGCTCTATTTTTTCCCCTTCAAATATATTTATTATTTGTTGCATTCTATAATTTAGAAAATATCATTATAATATCATACAACAAGCGTTTTAATATTCCAAGAGTAAATATTAACGTGCTATTTTGAATTTAACAGATTGCCAACTACATTAGCACTCAAATAATTAAAAGAAAACAAACAAAAAATAAGAAACAATTAATAATTTAATATTCATTTAAAGCCAGGCATGAATCTGATATATGATATTAAATCTTAGTTATTTGATTTTTATTACTCGTCTTCACAAATTTTTTAGGTCCTAATTAATGTTCTAGAAATGGAGGCTTCTTTGCATAAATCATTCTCTACAAAAACTTTTAATTTTCCCAAGCAAAGCAACTATTATTACGACAAAGACGGTTGTGAAGCCTCAGGAAGTGAGATGTTAAAAATGAAAAAAAAATTGATACTGAATTCTTATTATCTATTGATAATAAGCTTAAATGTTCTTACTGAAGCGATTATATGTTTTTTTAAAAGAAAGATGAAATAATCGGAAGCAATTATCTCTATCATTACCAAACTGAATGATAGGAGTCAAAAGATTAGATTAACTATCATGTATTCCAGGATGTCTGTATAAAATTAAGAGGATTCTTGTACAGTATTTTTAACTTTTCAAAAGAAGGTTCACATCAAATTCGTATGTGATTTCCTACAATGAAACATCTTCACAGTTGAAAACAAAAATTATGTATAAGATTCATTTCTTGTATTAGGAAAGAATCATCTTATATGAATAAACTGCTTCCTCAAAAAACGAATAAGATGTGAACCACTGGAATAATTCTTTTTAGTTTTTGGGTAGAGGTTATTTCCTACGAACCGAAAGGCTCTTGGCCCAGGGCGACACTTCTTTTTTTTGAGAAACAATAGGTTCATCAAAAACAGCTACAAAATTTTTAGAATGCCAAATAACCACAGTAATACTTCAGGAATATTTTTAATATACAATATATTAAATTTAAAATGCATTTTTGCTTTATTTTGGCAGAAAAAAAAATGGTCACTTTCTTGAAGACTATGAAGTATCTTTACTGTAGCAAAACAGCACGTATTTGATAAAATTTAATATTTAATGTAGTAAGTGTAGAGAAAGAAGAATTACCTTATAAGGAAATAAACGGTTCATTTAGTTGATCCTGGAACTTATTGCTGCAGAAAGGAATATGGCGGCGTCATAAGAACAGGTTAATGTAAGGCCTGCACAGCCAAGCTAGATGTATAATTTGGAACGTTTTCCACTATTTTAAGAATCAGGGTGGTGATGGAATATGTATTTCTGAATTACTAGGAAGATCGGCTGTTGCTACAAATTTGTTCCATTTGATGGTGAAGAGAATTGTCAACGAACGAAAAACGACGAAGACGCAGTTCGTTTTCCTAGTTCGAAGCCTTTTGGATACAGATGATATTTATAAAAAATGTGAATAATATCAAAACAATAATAACAGTTAAACAGTTAAAATAACAGTTAAAGATGCAAAGAATAAAAAAAAATAAAATAAAAAATCTTGTTCTCTTCTACTTTGATTTGAGGAAATGTAGGTATTAGTCACAATGCTTTGCGATAGATGCCACTGAGCATACATGGAAGTAGTAATCCATGATAAACCCACGAGTTTCATCTTTTTACAACCGTTGTATAATAAATAATTTATATGTCGTAAATACCATTTTAATTAAATGTTAAAAAAACTATCAAATGTATATGCTGCCTTGTTATATATTAAAAGTATCAGATAGGCCGAAGATAGATGAAGCAAAATTAGTGAATCATAACATATGTCTACAAAAATTAGCGGAAACCATCTTATTTCCCTCATCATGATGTTATTTTTCGATTTCTGATCAAATTTCTTGCTTGTATCTACTATGAAATAAAAAACCAAATTAGATCAAAGCCTGCTTATTCGGCACCGTTCAAATGATTAAAAAATAAGAAATTAAAATAAAAAATTAAAACATTTAAAATTTTAAAAATCCTCTATCCGGATGTTTCGAAACTTCAATGGGACAAGTTTCACTTTCAGAGGTAAAAAATTTTAAGTAGTTTAAAATAGTTTTAAAAAAGTGCACCCCTCCCTCTACCTTGCGGAGTTGTCCCTGCAACTCCGATTAAACAACTACATCTAATTAAACAATTTGGACTGTAAATTGGAAAAAATGATCCCAGCTGAAATTGAATCTATCCCTTGAAGAAATCTCTACGTGAAGACAATAAAAATCCCGTACACTCATACTGGAAGCGAAATACAGAAAATTGAGAAAAACACAATTTGTGATAGTCGCTGGTACTGATGGATATTGCTTACATTTTTATTACTTTATTGCTTAAATTAAATGGACTTAGTTTTTCTGTCAAATACAAATGGCCTAATTTCCAAATGTGAAGACTCCCCCCCCTTTTATTTTGGAAATAAATTAAGTAACATAGCTGCCTAATCAATTAATAAACATAGAAAAAATTACGTTATGTAAGCTCCATTCATTGAATTTACTGTTATCTCTTCATTGTTGTTATTAATTATTTTAATTAGAATTCTCACACAATTCTATATCAATCATTTACAAAATATGTCTGTCGGAAATTTTTTTTAAGGATATCAGAATTTTATATTTTGCCGCCAAGAAAGAGAATTAATAGCAGGAGAAGCAGTAATTAAATTTAAGCTTACGTTGGAAGGACATTTTGACCGTAAAGTGAATAGTTTTTTTTCTGGATAATTCGTGATGAAATACGTAGGAATATTATCTTATACAACTATCGAATTATATGTAAGTAGATAACTTTTATATTTATAAAAGTTAAAATAAGATGTTTTTATTTTATAAATGCATCTGATTCAAATTGTGAATAACGATCAATTTAAGATGTAAGGGTCAACTCTATCGTAATCCCGCGTTCTAAACTTTTTACTTTGATGTATTAAAATGAACAATATAGTAGATATACAAGCCAAGATCTGTGACTCAATTTTAAAACAAAATCTGTTAATATTAACGTGATGTTTCAATTGAAATCCTTAATTTGATAGCAACACTGTATTTGAAAACATCCTAGTACTCTCCAATAAAAAATGCAAAGTAAAATTTATTATTTTCTTTAAATTTCAATAATCTCCTAGTAAAAAAAAAATATTCAATGAATGAAATCTAAAGAATAGTAAAAGAATTGTCCACTGATCATCTTCGAATTAAATTTACCTTTAGTTATAAATAAAACAAGATAAATTCAATAATTGTATAATTTAAATTCCTCGCCGCTAAGAGTAACTTCAGTCATGAATCTAATATTGTATCGTCAGACAGAAGTAGACTTCAATGTTGTTTCCTTTCATTGGGTATCATTGACACATTGGAAATCATAGACTGCTGATGTGTTACTGTTAACAATTTATTATTAACTCTTAACAGTAAGTAGGAAAGTCAGAATCCTTGGATCAGCCATATTTCATTATTAAAGTTAATAAAAGCTGTTTGATTTTTAATTTTGAGTTTTAAATGAAAATTTGCCTAATCTTGAAAATTTCAGTCAAACCTAAAATTTCTGTTAGACGGGCTGTAGACTAATCCGTAAGCAAATTCGATTGTTTATAACGAAAGGACTTAACAGTTCCAAAGCTAATTATAAAGCCAATTATAATGCATACCCGAGCAATCTAGATGGCGGTCTGCCGTGCGGCCGTTGTGTCGGAACCTGAGTTCTAATCCCGGCATCGGCATGGCTCTTTATTTATTCTTCGTCCGTTTTTACCTGGGAGTTACTACCTCAGTGTTATTCTGGACTTGATATGAATCTCGTCCCCCTTCTCGAGCTTTCCTAGCTCCACCGTAACGGTCGTCATATGGGGCTATTGTCCGTGGTCCTTAGTTGGCCCAAATCCACGTAAAGAAGAAGAAAGCCAATTATGTACAATCCGACATTGACGGCAGAGTGCACACGACTTATCAGTTCCACAGCTGTCGACAAGAATGTCACAAAAGGCTAATAATGCTCCTATTACTTACATAGGGTACAACTTGAAATAAATTATTAAAGTACTAAAAATAAATTAACATATCAATGTAAGTAGGAATATGAAAAGCAGACAGCAGACAATGATAAAAGCTTATTTTTATTTATTATTACATTTTATCAAATTTAAGTTATTTTAGCAATATTAAATTATTTAAAAAGAAAAAAAAAAGAGACATAATGAAATGATTGGCATTTAAATTATTACAAATTTATTAAAAACATTTATCAAATACTTTTCGTAATATTTGTTGTAGAAAAATATAAAAGAACCGAAAAATAATAAAATAGCAAGTAATACTTCCAATTTGTAAGTATAGACCACGAAATTATTTGTGCATCAACAATTATTTTGAAAATAAAATTTAAATATTTTACTAATTATTTTATTTATTTAGCTTTAACTTTTATTTTCATTTAGCTATAAATGAATTACAGTAACTTTTAATACAGCAAAAATTATGCATTTTAATTAACAGATAAATATTTAAATGGTAAGTATCAATTAAAACAATTACAAATAAGAAATAAAAGATATAACTTCAAAATTTTCACAAAGACATGAGCTACTGTTAATGGACACTGAAATAGACGCTTCGTGCTTATTAGCACTCGTCAGCAAGAATTATCAAGTTAATAACGCTCAGACAACGTTATCATTATCTTCCTTGATATCAGGGGGAAAAAAACAAACAAAAGAAAATCGCTGCTGTAGATTCCTTGGCCTGTGATCTATTTATCATAAAAACAATACAGCAACAATCATTACAAGAGGTTTAATTTGTTGTGGGAAAAACTTTAGTGTTTACGAAAAACTGGCCAAAATTTGGAAATTTCACTTGGTATAATGAAGTTTCTTATTATTCCTTATAATGGAAATTATTATCTATAATATAAAAGGGAAATTTGTGGATATGTATGTGTGTGTTTCTGTTCAAAATGTTTAGCATACTTCCCAACATGCTATAAACTTGAAATTTCGGATGTGAGTAGGTCCACACTGTAGATAATGTAAAAAGTGTAAAAATAACCTTGGGGGGGGGGGGGGGGAATGCCATGAAGTATGGGGCAGGTTTTGAAAGCGCCACATATGCACCTGGAGGCGACAATTTGAACTAAAATAACAACGGCTCATATTAATCAGGAGGCAAAAAGTAGAACTATGGGGATGGGGTGTAAACGGGAAGGTTGTGAAGGGATGGATATACATTGTTTAAGGATACTTCTACGGGGTTTTCGAGATAACTATAGATTTTCGCAATAGATATAGATTTGTAATGATCACTTTATTTTTTTACGAACTGGGAAAGGTTTGAATTGATAGGGGTGTGGAGATGGAGAGAAAGGAGTGGGAAGTTAGAGATCTCGAGTTACAAAATTCAAATATAACATTACTTTTACGTATCATGTGATTTTTACCAACTGGGAAAGTTTCCAAGTGATCTGACAATTTCAATTTCTTCCTCATCTACATCAGAACAACTCTTTTTTGTAACCCGTACGAAGAACGGGTATTTCAGCTAGTCATTAATTTGTAAGGTATATTGGAGGAATGATTTTCATAACTAAAACATTCTTTGATGTAATCGTTAACTCGCTAACTCTGGCTAATGAGTGTTAATCAGCACGAAATAGCTGACCCTCAATCCTGTTTACAAAAGCTCAAGATACGCCTATTAAAAAGTCCTTTTTTTTAATATTTTTTTTCATGTTTCATTTAAGCAACATTCAATTATCATTACTAACAATACTATTTTTGCCTAGGGTTTCAACAGTATTTCCTTCTTTACTGATATTTTAACGCACATTAAAATGTTCCTGTGCTGACAAAAGTAGATACATTGCTTCTTACAACTCAAAAATAGATGCTCGATAGATTTAATAAAAACTAACTCTATCTCATCAAAAGATATTTCTAAAAGTTGGAAATAATCCATTTTTTGATATAGCAGTTAAACGAGCAAACGGGGATCATTTATATTACAAGGGAAACCTGATATAAGAAACATCATATTAAGACAATGTTAACTCGAAATAATAATAAAAAAAAATACCAATAAACAAGGTTCAAAATTGATTGATTTTGTTTGTTTTAACATTTACGAAGTGGCACATTGACCAAATAACAAATACTACAAATAGCTTATATGGTATTTAAAGCTACTGATATTTTTATTTCAGAGAAAATATAATAGCGGTCATTCAAGAACCGGCTGCCTGTTTTAAATATGTCACTTCCCTTGGCTTCAGGATTGGAATGTCCTTAACATGTATTAAGAAAAAAGAACATTTAAAAACAAGTTACTATGCAAGAATGGGTTTGAAGTAAAAACTCAAGAGAGACTCCTGCTAAGAAACCATTTCCTTGTCCGTCTTATACAAAGATTAAGAATCACTTAATACCTACGCAGATTCAGATTCAGAACTTAGCTCAGCTCAGCTACATCGTAATCCATTTATTTCGGATTGTAATAATAAAAATGAGGAAACAAATTCCTTTCACTTGGCTAACAGCCACTGGGAGGTTTTAAATCCTTTTCTTCCATTTTTTAGATATAGAATTTATTTTATTTCTAATGAATTAAATAAATAAATTAATTACTTTTTTTAATAAATAAAAAGCTAGATAATAAGATAAGCGTAATAATCCTTTCAAAAAGAAAATTTTATACAAGCGATTAGTTATAGCCAAATTTCAGTATTTTGTACCAATAATCTCATAAACTGAATTAATTAAAAAACGAAATATAACCAATGAGTTTTAGACTATTAGAAAAGAAAAAATAACAATAGAAAATTCTGGTATGGAATGGATTCTAATTTGATTGGAAAAGATGATCCTAAGGAAATAAAATAAAAAACACACAAACACGCTTAACTAAATTGTTTTTGTTTTTTGTAATAATAATAATTAAAAAAAAGCGGAGTTTCATCACAAAACTTAAAAGACTTAATTTGTTTCTAAGAATAATAAGATGATTAAATAACATTTACTAGAGAATCGACATGAAATTCATTTATTAAAAAGAAATATTAGAGCTGAAAATATTTCGAAGTACAATTTACATTCATTTGGATGAATCAAAATTTGCAATTGAAGACAGAATTAAAACACAGAATTTATATAAACACGGACTTATAATTTTAATTACAATATTGAGATTTGCTAAGACCACAGGATTGTGATATTGACAGAAACAAAACATTTTTCCACAGCATTTCAAAAGAAAAGAAAATTAAGTCTTTAAATAAAACCTTAAGTTCACAGATGACATCCTTGCACTGATGTTTCACGACAGTTGTAGATCATAAGCTAGGGACAGAGAAGATAAGCTAGTAGATATTCAATATAATGTTAGAAGATAAGCTGTCAATTAAGAAAAAAAAACAAATTTATAATTATTCAAAAAAAAAAGCAAATAATTAAAGCGTAAGCTACTTGGATACAAATAACCACATGAATTATTTCCTTTTTTTTTCTATTGTGAATTTAACTTTTTTTTTAGTTTATAGAAATGCTGTGTTATTATCCGTGATTGAAAAATAAGTCAATAAATCAAAACAAGCCAATTGCAGGAGATTAAAAAAAAAAAGAAGAAAATTACTAAGTAATTAGTAAAGCACCTTAAGCAAGACAACATTAACTCCATGACAAAATCAATTTAGGGGAAGGGACTTAAGTTTAAGCGAAAGCAAGTGGATCAGCATCAGTCTCCGAAACGAAAACCTCCACACGCTCCTCGAGAAGGTCAGTGAGACGTGGTATTAAAGTGCGTAAATAACCACGCTCAGTGTTGCTATGTTCGCATAAGATGACAGTGCTTCCTTTGGCCACGGCGTCTAGAACATCGTGATGAGACATCTCCCCTGTGACATACAGATCAGCTTTTACACCAGACAGTACAGAACTCCCAGACCCAGCACAGACTGCCACTGTCTTCAAAGACGACTCTTTAAAAGAAAACAAAAACAACTTCAATGAATCAGGAAATTCAATGTTATTTAAGTAAAATAACAGAAATACAAGTGAATGTAATTTTGTGCTAGAGCATAAATTTAAGGGCGATCCATAATAATAAGAAAAATTAAAAATAATAATAAAAAAATGGTAGTACAGTAACGTCAGGAAAAATAAAAAAATGTTAGGAAAATAAGAAAGAAAAAAAAAAGCCCACGCGGACATTGAGGGGAAAAAAAACCAAACAAACAAAAAAAAAACAACAACAGTAGATACACGGAAATGAACCTACAACCTTCAGTATATGAGTCCGAAAACTTACCGATTACGCTGTAGTTGACAACTGAAATGAGATGGTTGCATTTCTAACATTTAGCTAATAGAGAAAATCCAATGAAAACAATAGTTAATATCTCGAATGGGGGGGGGGGGGGGCGTTGGCCCTGAAAATACCCCATTCCTATGTTGTTTGGGCCTCTGAACACGACAGTGAAACCCGTTTGCCGATCCGACCTTCCGTTAAGGGAGGACAGACACGGATCGACGGACAGGATAAATGCAATAGTTACCGATCTCAATAGCTTCCAAATGGTCGCTAAATATATCCAAATCGTTAAAGGAAGGCAGCTACAGAGTTTAAAGAAAACAAAGAAATGCCAATAAAAATCCCAATTAAAGGGTTTTTTTAATAGTAAATACAAAAGAAAATAAGACACGTCATTTTATTTCTAGGTCTATTGGAAATCTGTGGCATATCAGGAATTCCTTGCCTCTGAACTGGAACTTGTAAAAAAAAGTTTCTAATGCCCTTCTTCAACCCTGACGCATTACAGATTGCTGAATTGTAAGGTAGGGGCTTGGACTGAAACTGGGAGCGGACATTTCCAACATTTATTATCTTCACAGATCTTGATTTATTGTGCATCAAGGCCTTTTACTGTGTGTGTGTGTGGTTATTTTTTTTTAAACTCCCTTCCTTTAAAGATTTGGACAAATGCTGACTTCTTTTTTTGAAGTTTCGACTTTACATTATGAATCTTAGAATTATGAATCTTATGCAGATTGGTTATAAGATTTTCATTTAAATCCTGTTTTAGCGGCCCCTACGTTACAGCTTGCCTGTAAAACCGCTAGGGGACCGCTCTTGCTTATATCCTGTCTGGATGTCACACTCTGTAGCGGCCAAACGGTTAGAGATATTAGAATGAAACCTTCACCATTGTGTTCAGCATCAAAAAGTAGGTAACCACGTACAAAAAAATCAGACCTCTAGGACCACTCCCTGACCCCCCCCCCAGGCATTTTCTGTCTTTTAAAGGCGTTTTTAAAAGAAAGAAAACGTTTTTTTGGGGGGGGGAATCAGGGAGTAGTCCTAGACGTCTGATTTTTTACACGTGGTCACCTACTTTTTGATGCTGAACACAATGGTGAAGGTTTCATTCGAATATCTCTAACCGTTGGCCGCTATAGTGCCATTAAGACAGCATAAAATCAATATTAGCGGCCCCTAGGTTACAGCTTGCCTGTAAAACATAGGGGACCGAAACCTTCACCATTGTGTTCAGCATCAAAACGTATGTCGTGATCAGAAAAAACCAGATCTCTAGGATCACTCCCTGACCGGAAGTTAGGGGGTCAAAAGTGGTCGCTTCCGATAAAGTTTTGTTTACAAAATTGTGCATATTATGGGGCCGCTTTGCTTTTGACACAAAGTCTAAAAGCATTAATTATCTTATTTCAAGTATTCAATCTTACCTTGAGTCTTGCCTACACCAAGTGCCAATCGAACGTGATTCAACCCCAAGTGTTCCTTGATACGTGAAACAGCCATTTCTACAGTCATTTCAGCATTGAAAGACCCAATACGACCCATACCATGACCAGGGATTGGAATCTATGGAAATATAACAATAAATTATTAAAATAAACAATGGAATAAGATAATTTATTTAAATGAAAGTGGTGAAAAATAGATGTCTGATTCTTTGTTCTTATTAGTATAAAATTACTATAATCATTAAAATCAGTGAATCAAAAATTCCAATATTAGAAATGCCCCGTGAAACGACATTTCTTGTACCATCACAGCATTATCTAAAAAAAAAACCACCTTAATATAAGCTTTTATCTATGCATATTGAAGTCTTTTATTTTTTTTTCTCAGAACCAGAACTTAAAGGAAAGTTTTGTACAAGGACAGATGAAGAGCTATTATAATTTTCAAATGAGAATACAATGTTCGAATACTATATTTTTTGTTTAAATGCATATATGTTTGTGCTGAAAAACATTACAAGAGACTTTCCCTATCTCCTTTAACAGCATTTCCAATTAAAAATCAAACAAAAAAATATAGAAAAATTGTAAATTACTGATTGGAAGATGTCACTGTCTCACTTAACTCACTTCAGCTTAAAACAGTTGATTCACTGAAATATAAATACTACGTACCAATTCTCCCAAGTACTTTCACTATAAACTTATTATTCAGATCTATGTCTTTTACTGAATCTGAATTAAATGTATTTTTTTTTATTGTATTTACATAGCGAAAGAGAGTGAAAGCCTATCTAGCCAAGCTGATCCTATCTGAAAATATCAAAATCAAAATATTTGGAGCATTTTAAAAGTTTTTTTTTAATAAATCAATATTATTCCCGAAAAAAAATTCTTAAAAAAAAAGGACATTCAGACTTTTAAAGGATTTCAAATTTTAAGCTCATGTTTAAGCCAATTTCTTATTTTTGTTCTTTTAATAATTATCTTTAAACTTAAGTCTAATTTACAGAACAGAACTTAATAGACAAGGTTTTATTAACACTGTGCAGTTATTTATGTATGCATTTATTATTATTTATTTAGTTATTTTAGTTATTTTTTATTATTATACTTTCTTCTACTTTTCTTTTATTCTCCTATTTCTTTCTTTCTTTTTTTTTTATAAGTTCTTAATGAATTAGATTCAAACCTTCCTCTACCACTGCCTGTTTTTCCGGCTTAATTTTTGTTTATTTCTTTTCTATTAATTCTTTTGACTGAATAGATTTATTTTCAGAGAACAGTAGCAGTAAAATTATGAAGATTAAAAAAAAAAAGGAGAGAAAGAAGTCTGAACTTGGTGTGGGAAAGCCCATTGAAAGCAGATGAACAGAAGAAAGGTCGACGGGAAAGTGAAAAGCAGAGAAGAAATTTACAGCAAGGTTCCTGCTCTTTGCTCCACGTTTACCGTAATGAGTGGGTTAACAATGGAGTCGACAGCCTCTTTAAGAGAATGGTTAAAGGAAATAAGAGCAGTCAACCCTGAAAAAATTCCAATTATATTGAACGATTTTATTAACGTACAATTTCTATTCTGGATTTCTCAGTAATAATTTGGAGCAGAATTATAAGTTATACAATAATCTTTTTTTCTTCTTCTTAACCTGTGGGAATGTAATTGGATTATGGAAATGGAAGAGAAATAGAGATAGTATAAAATAATGTTATTAAAACAGATTCAAGCAGACAAGCGTAACTTTTAGGCTAAAGTATTATGGAAAGAACAAAACGTTTTTTTGATAAGTAGATAGTAACTTGGCCATCTTTTCTTGACTTCTCCGTTATTACGGTTGCTTATCTAAATTGTAATACGAAAACACAGATCTAGTGGGAAATCTTAGAAACAGAGTCTGCTATAATATATTCACCTTCAAACAGATAAAAATTTGTAATAATTATTGATAAATGTTTACATAAAGGGTCAGAAACTGGTGTGGGTTAAAATAATGAGAAAAACTTCCAATGAACGATATTTGAACACTAGTACTTGTTCCCCTTGTTCTAATGAGGGGTTAAGCTTTGGAGGGATGGTGTGGTATAAGAATGCTACGCCGGAGGAAAGGGGGAGGAGAAGAAAGAAATATCGCCAGTGAAGACGTTATTCATAATTTACGATCCACTGAGCAAAGAAAGATTCCCGATGGACAGATATGTATTGACCTTCCCACTTTGAACCACATATTAGACTGATCTGGAATTCAGAAAGTTCAATTGTGATTACATAGGTTGATTCTACTTCATCTCTGATTTCTTCAAACGTTTTTTCCAATGTTGCGGCATTTTGATTTCTTTTAAAATTTAAAAACTTATCATTTATTCAACGATAGAACATTCTAAAAATTTAAAACAATTACTTTAAAAAAAAAAATAACTATTAAACTGAAAAAAATGTTAAGTTATCCTCCAAACGCGATTTTAGAAACTCTATATTTCCTTACACCATTTTGCTTCTTCTGTATTTATATTTTTAATATTTTCTCCCTTAATTCTTTTACGAATTAAATGCTTATAGATCTCTAATTTATATAAACTTTATACCAAAAGTTTATATAAATAAGTTCTTTAGGAAAGTTTCATTAAAACTTTGTAACTTGAGTTGATTCTCTCACTTCCCAATCAATTTTTACATATATTGATCTGTATAATAATGATAAAAACAATCTAAAGGACCAATTTTCTTTTTTATATCAAGGCATCACTGAAAACTTTCCTTTACTGAGAAAGTTCGAGAAATAATGTTCTGTGGGTATCTACGGTGCTAGTATTTTGTTTCTCTATTTATTTAAATTCTTAAATTATATTTAATTCTCTTTATTAATTTTTAAAGTTTAAAGAAATTTTTACACAAAAGCAATTCTCTTCCTTTTCGTTTAACCAAATAATCAAGAAGCTACAGAAATTATAAAATATCTGTATTAATTTATTCTTTACCGTCTGTATTCACTTTTCTCAAACTAGAGAGACTAGATTTGGAGAAATTTAATTAACGCAATACTCTAACATAAAATTAGAATTAGGTTAGAAAAGTTCGAACTTCAATGTGTTTATTTGATAAATCCTTAGAACACTGTCTGCCAAAAATACAACTTGCTTTTACTCACCAATTAAAAGTACAGTAATGGCAGTTTATTGAAACTCTTCTCATTCGTGAACTGATGGTTCTTCATGTTTCTTATTATCTTAGAGTAAAAAAAAAAGGGAGAAATGGATGCCAATACGGAAGAACCATCAATTTAGCTTGTTCATTCGGGTTTTTTCGAAATTTCAGTTGGAAACAACGAATACAAAAAATAAAAAAGTTAAGACACATTTACAGGGTGATTCAAAATTCCCTGTACAAACTTTAAAAGATAGGTCAGAAATATAAAAACAAACCGTCTTCCTAGTGGAACGTACGTCCTCACATGCCACTCGAATGTGCTAGAGGGCGCTGTTTGGCAGCACATTAGTTAGGCAGTGTGAACCACCGTCATTTGAGATTACCTGAAAGGCATCGTACACGAGACTCCCATTGGCTCTGACGCTGACCTCGTCGCAAGAGTCGCTGTGGCAGCTGGATGTGTCCGCGAAAGGCCTCGCATTTTTGCAGAAATCCATGCATGGACGTTGAGAGGCGTGTATTACTGTTGGTGGAAGGAACTTTGAGCACCTACTGTGAACCTGTAAATGTACACCTTAGTATCATTTTGTAAACTTATGGCTGTAAACATGTTCTATACTTTACTTGTTGTATTTTATTTCGCTAAGGTTCAGCGTACCTTGTTACCGCTTTCGGGTGGCGGTTACGGACAAATGTTCCACTACGAATAAGGTATGTTTTTGTATTCCTGACCTACCTTTAAAGTTTGTACAGGGAATTTTGAATCACCCTGTATCACACAATGATACTGTATTCACTATTTGAGAAAACAACGACGACTTCCCCAATCAATCCCGTTTAATCATTTTCCTTCGTTGAACAACAGATGAATTTCAATCAATTATTAGTGTGAATATACATAAACTCTTTCATTCACCGATCGTCTCCATCACCGAGTTTCAGTAAGGTCTTAAATCCCAACATAAATCGATATTGGAATTTAAGATATTTAATATCATGATTTTTTTTTTAACCAGCGAAAAGACCAATTCTGTCTGTCATAAGCATATCTAATTGTATTTTCAATATAATACATGATGTTTATACGTACTGTTCTTATTAAATGTTAAATGTATCAACATAGAAGGGTCTTTCAGCAACTGCCATCTGAAGTGCCAGTATTGTATTCCTGTTCACAAGCTTACTTTAAGGCGGCGAAACACGGTCTGAAAGTGCATGGTAAGCTGTGTGTCTCTTAAGTCAGTTCATAGGAAGACCATCCAGGGTCATTTATAGTATTTACAATGTCAACACTGAATAGAAGTTAAACAAAAGAATCCTGGCGTCGTGCATCTTTCGAGGACATCATTCTAAATCATTTGGTTGCAGTTGAACATTCATTAAAATTACGTAAGATATTCAAGTGGTAACTACTAAACCAGTCCATGACAAACATATTCTGTATATTTTTTGGTTATACGACTTTTTTTTTCTTTAAAACCCAAAAATCTGTATTAAATGCTCTGAAGTAGGTAAGGATTTTACTATAATTTTAAACAGTCTAAATGATTTCCTGTACGAAATTTCTTTCAGAATTAACGGTCTGACAATGCTACTAAAATTAAATCTGAGAAGAGGTAACAGTAGATTTACACTCATTAATTCTAGGAGAAACCAGAAAGGAATAGGAAAAAAAAAAAAGGGTGGGGTGGGGTCTAGACTACCTTATCTCTAATCATATCGTACTAAGAATACACATACACTTGGCTGCTCATCCTGCAAATAATGACTGAATAATGAGAGATTTTCAAAAAGCAATTTTCTTATTTCTGCCTATTATTATTTAAATTGCATTAGATAAAACAACTGACCTCCCCTTCTATCAAATCAATTCTCAATCTTGAATAACGTAAATAACTGCCCTGTAGACATAGAGGATTC
This sequence comes from Thereuonema tuberculata, assembly GCA_023159025.1. Lineage (NCBI taxonomy): Eukaryota > Metazoa > Arthropoda > Chilopoda > Scutigeromorpha > Scutigeridae > Thereuonema > Thereuonema tuberculata. The sequence continues at coordinate 55,084,982 of JAFIDM010009631.1, forward strand.
GTATTATAAGACTTATAAGACGAATCATCTATGTCTACAGGGCAGTTATTTATGTTATTCAAGATTGAGAATTTAAATAACGATTACTACAGCAATAACAGTCTTTCGAGTGAAAAATCCGGCCGCTCTTCGATATCTTGTTAGCCGATCACTTAGTGTAAATAAAAAGCCCAATTGTAGGTCTTCACAAAAAAAAAGGCAAGCTAATATTATTAAAGTATGCGATAGCAATCAGGATTTCATCATCAACCTAATCAAATACATATGTGCAAATAGTAATAGGAACAAGTTCATTATAAAACTCGTGAATTGTATTAGCTAATACTTAAAGAACAATATAAAAATGAGATAAATAATTCACAGGTAAAAAAAATAGAAAGTAACTAAATCCCTTTTGGATTAGGGACCGTCCATAAATGTCGTTGCCGCCTGACGGGGAAGAGAAAGAGAATTTGCAAATTGTGACCATTTTGGACAGGGGACGAAGGGAATCAAATCCTTGGGAATGAACGAAATCCTTTTTCTTTCCCTTTTTGAGTTGTTATTAGCTATTAAAGTAGTCAAAGAACAATGCAAGATAATTTTAAATGCGGATCCAAAAGAATAATAATAATAATAATAATAATAATAATAATAATAGTACGTATGAAAAAGAATTCCCCAAATTCTGAAACGGACTAACAATGTGAATAGGATAATGATGATTCTTTCTTGAACAGTAGGGACGTTAAAGTAAACTGAAAGTAAAAGCGTCTAATTGAAATTATTAAAAAAACTCCCAGTTTCGTGGAGGACAGAGCAAAGCAGACATGGTTCAGGCCTCTTACGTCCCTTTCCTCGCATTCCCGGCAGCCCAAAGAGTTGTTTACAGTTGCAATCAATCCCCAAATCTATCTTTTTTTTTTTTTTTAAGGGATGGTCTATCTCTAACATATATACACTTTTCTCCTCCTTCTACCTACAGCAAAAAAAAGAAAAAAGTTGGTTAAAAGCATCAATCAATTCCCCTTCTTTATAGAGACACTACGTTTCGCCCACCAAACGCAATAGAAGTGCTTTATTTTTTTTTATTTATTTATTTATTTTTTTGGAGGGGTAGGGGAAAGGAGGAAGAAACAAGACGAACACCGTGCATGGTTTGTTTAAAGGAAGATACGTCGGTGGTTTCCCGTTGCCTTCTGCAGAATGTAACACTGCAGAAAGGGGATATGTCACGTGATTAGCTACAATGAAGAATTCTCAAAGTGGACGAGTCGCTTGCTAATTCGTCAATCTTTTATATGAAAGATAATTTGATATAAAAGATTTATTTTAATTTTTCTGAGTTGAAAAGAAACAATCGTTTGCAATTACATCAATCCTATAAAACCAAAGCCTGTAAATATTCAGACAGAAAAAAATTAGATCCGTCCTGGGATTCAACTGTTTCGAAGTGAATGTTAGTTTTTTTTTTTTTTTTTCTAACAAGCTATAAATTGATTATAGTTTACTGGCCTCAATTTTACTTAAGTCTTCAATTACTAATTTATTAATTATATTTTGATGAATGTTGTATTTTAAAGTGCAGATATTGGGTTAGGTTTTTGCTGAGTGAAGTGTGAATGGATTTTTATTGAATGAAAAATTACTGTCTGAAAATACAGCATTGGGCAAAATAAACAGTACCGAAATCAAGTTCAAGGAATAAAGATCAGAATTGATTATGAGAACACACAACATAACTATGGAATATTAAGGATTTACTTGTGATTTAAGTAGAATACATGCTACTATGCCTGTATTCTACTATACATGTATCTTCTCCATTTCGAGCGACACAAACTTCATAACGTTCTTCCAAACTGGTTATCAACTGTGCAGGTTGTTGCAGTCTACGGCAGTATGGGGACACAGCGTATTTAAGAGATTGAATGTCATGGGACGAGTTTTCACGGAAGACTCCAACATTCCCCAGATGAATGCATTGGGAGGTGTGAGATCTGGGGAATGAGATAGATATGGAAACTCTGTAAATCTTCGGAACTTTTAATTGCTATTAGAGCATTAAGAGAAAGAATTAAGGAAAAAAAAAAAAACTTGCGTCCACATCGCTTTCAGTTGTAAACGATTGGCATCTCTTAATCCGAAGTTGAAAATCGCTTGGTGCGAGATCTGGAGTTTTTTTAGCAACTGATGATCGTAGCCATTCGTATGTGAAGTTGGCAGTAAATGGCCAAGAGTAATTCGTGTAATTCTATCTCGCCCTTTAAGACTTGAGATCAATAAATAAAATCTCTCAATTCAGCTTTCGAATCTACATCTCCGGTAAATGACGAATTTTGGCTGAGTTACATTATATACGATGACATCAAATTGGCAGAAAAATGACAGAAAATTTTTAACTAAATAAGAAGTAAACTGAAGCCAGTGGAGGATTTGATTCTTAAAACCAGAATCTCACCCATACTTAAAAGACAATGTTGTGCTTCAATTCATTTGATGCTACAATCTGCACACTATTATTTGAAAAGGATTTAATCCCTGATACCTTAGTAATGTCAGATTTTGAGTCCATTCTCATAATGACTGAAGCTACTGATTGTTCTTTAAATAAAGTCTTTTAACAAACAAGAATTAGTAAAATATTTTATTTATGAAACATATCATTAATAAAAAAAAATAACTTAGACAATATTAAAATGCAAATGTTTACGAAATAAAACATAGATTGTGAAATTAAAGAAATTGCAATTTCAACGAAAAAACGAAAAGTTTTATAAATAGTGAATTTATCAATGTATTTTTATAACTTAAAATTTTGTTTACTTTTTTGGTTGATTTCATAAATTACTTCTAAATTTGTTTAATTCAAACCGCGAAAACTAAAATATTTGAAACATTTCTACGGAAATTTTTGAAATTACTTAATAAACATTTCTTTAAAAATGATATAACTACAAAAAAAAATTAAATATATAAATTTACACTTGGTTTGGGGCCGTTTTGTAGTTTTATATCGTGACGACTGTGCTTCCAGCTAAAATTCCGCTTGTTTCAGAAATCAATTATAATAGAAGCTCCCTTTTATTTTATTTGTATCAGATTGTACCAAGAGTTTCCGTAAGTTTCAGAACAGACAAACTGGAATGAATAAAACGAGCACTGGTATTTTGGCTTGAAATACTTAGCAACTAATACAAATGAAAAGATTAAATACCCAGGGATTTAAGTGTGGCTTCCAAAGAAACTGAAGATAATGTAAGCACGAAACTGATCCGAAGTAAAATAATTCCTTTGTAGCTAGACTTCATAATAGGTACTAATTTACTTTGAAATTCACATCGACTGAAATCGTATTTATTTATTTATTTATTTTGCACTTACTTCTTTAGCTTTTAAATCCGTAAATATTGAAAAGATTTAAATCTTCAGGTCGAATTTGGAAAAAATTAAAGATTAAAATACTAATCGAGAAATTCCAAAATATTCTCTTTACAGAATGTTTCAAAATAAATAAATAAATGAGTATTATTCTTGACACAGATTTTACATATGAGAGTTTTATGAGAGTATCTCGATGCATTGATTATTTTGAATTTTCCTAAACAAATAAATACCATACAAATCAATATAAACAAGCATATGAGTATTAACAGCTGTATTTTTGCCTCCATCTCCCGGGTAAAATAAAATATATTCCAAAAAAGCACGCTTATTGTTCTTGAAAGAAACCTTGTCATATATTCTTATAATGAATGAGATATATTTTTCAGTTTGATATCAGAATGCGCAATTTCAATCGTCGGATCACCGTAATTCCTTTATGAATAAGAAAAAACAAAAACAAAAAAAAAAACAAAGAAGTTTAACGTGCCCAATGATTCAAAGAATTGAGTAAACAAACGAAGGCACAACGCTACAAGAAAGGATTCGCACCCTGAGTTGTCATCGGGAAGAGACTGGGACGGACCGTTTCGTCCTTTTTAGGACTCATCAGCCAGCCAAACTCCACCGATAACAGACTCAGAAGGTGGGAGGGCTTAGCTTTCCCGGGACTCGCTTCGGAGAGCGGGAATTCCCCCCGAAGAAATCCTAACCAAAAATTAAATAAAAAACAAAAAACAACTATTCCTTGTCCTGCAATCTGCTAGGCGCAAAAGGAATTCTTTTCAAAAGGTCAAAACGGTCTGTCCCAGTCTCTTCCCGGTGACAACTCAGGGTGCGAATCCTTTCTTGTAGCGTTGTGCCTTCGTTTGCTTACTCAAAAAACAAAAAAACAAAAACAAGTAATCATCTATTGCCTTCCTCTTCTTCATCTTTTTTTTTTTTTTTGGTGAAGGGAAATACCACAGAATATTCATGATTTTCAAATTTCCAAGACCCATTATTTTTTTTATCATCCTAAAAGTAAATTCTGGATAATCCATGAAATTTTGGAAAAAAAAAATCTACTTGAAAGTAGCCGAGGATGTTAAACTTTTCTGTAAATTTTCCCCTTCCTGAAAAGCAAAGTAATGTTTTTAATTGAGGGATTAACAAAAAAATATCCACGGTCAATAGAAAATGTCTTAAGACGTCAAAAAGTGATACAAACTATTTCTCACGATCAAATCCGGAAGATGAGAACAAATTAGATTAACACTCTAAAGTAATTTCATATGCTTTTATCATTATTTATTTAAGAGAAAAAAAAAATATAAAACTAAAAAAAAATTATATCTTTGAGTTATTATTATTTGTTCTTATCGTCAATAACTAAGCCAATGCACAAACTAATTTTAACACATTTAATTTAATGAAATAAATATAAGCGACTAATTTCATAACCGTTTACGGTTATATTTTCAAGCTCTTTGTTAGAATTTAAATTTTACAATAATTTTAAAATTATTTGTTCTTTTTCTTGAAAAAAATATTTTTGTTTTAGAGCAAAACTAGCAAAACAGGTTTTTTTTTTATTTTTTATGTAATGTATATTCTCACAACCCGCGAGCGCGTCTCGGTGACCTCATGTTTGATCGTAAGTCACGTTCCTTCCGGTTGACCCACATAGATAGAAAATTTGAGCATCCTCAATACTATATCTAACGTTTGCCACCTTACTTGTATTTCTATGTCTTATAGTTTCGGAGGAGATAGGGTCAGAAAAAAAAAATCAACGTTTTCTTTGATATATATTTGTACGTTTCTTAAGCTAGAATTTTGTAAAAAACTTAGCTTAAATCTATTAGTCACTAACAATAATAACAAAAGACAAAAGCTCATAAAATTTGAATAAGAGCCATTAGGACAACATGAAAACGTTTGATTTTTATGTAGGAGAGACAGATGCGAATTAAATCAGCGGTCGCAGTCTACAAACACCTTTATTTGATATCAGCGTCTTTTGCTGTCAATCATTTCGTTTTCTGATTAACATCAGAGTTAATTGTTGGGCATTTTTTATTATTCATTCACCGCAAATTATACCGATCTCTAAAATCGGATCTTTGATTTATCGGAATTCGAAGATAGTGAACTTTTCATGAACTTTATGATTTTTTTTTAACCACAATTCAAAAGTGTAAAGGTTTAAAAGATTTTAGGAAGAACTAAAGACTAGAAAGGAAGATTAATACCTGATGACAGCTTAGGAAATTATAATGACTTACACAAATCAAATTATTAAGAATATCAAAGTCATGTAGTGATTTTTAGTCTTGCTGTGATGACGTATGCTTTCCGTTGCTTTCCTGAAAGAAAACTGCAAGAAAATAAACCCGATACCCATTTTCTCAAGGACAAAAAAAAGAAAATTTGTACTGAATTTATTTTAAATAAAATCGGATGTTGTTAAAGCTTTTTTAAGTAATTTAAAAATGTACCAATTTACAACTGGTTTTAATAAAGTTCGACTATTGTGTCTGAAGACCTATTAAGCAAATACGTGAGGCAGTTCCATTTTTGGAAATGGATATGGCACAGATTCTTTAATTCTTTCGCGTTTCAACTGGGTGATATATTATTCAAATTATATTCGAAGTAGTTACAATATTTTTTTCATAAATTCATTTTTAATTTATGCAAAATATAATAATAAATAGAATAAAAGCTTGATTGTGTCCCTGTCTGTTCGGTAAAATGGAAATGGACTGGACAAAGGATAGATATCAATCAGTAATATTGTTATTATTTCATATAAACTAATATATGATTCTCTAATTCTTCTTTAAACACCTCATTTTTTTGGACGTTGGAATGAAATGAAACGGAGACCACAGCACAACACGAACTCCATTTGAATAATACACATCAATAAATATCAATGAGTATTTTTGCTTCTCTGCGTAACGTTGTATTTTACAGGGAAGCCATTCTTCATCACGAGATAAACAAGTACCTCCAAAAAAGGACCTGAGCAAGAGGAAAACCGTCGGAATGATAATATATTTCTACAATAGATTATCTTTATAAAATATCTAAAACTCTCCGTGAATGACTCATTTATCCAAATAAAGCTGAAAAATCGAAACATTATTAAGTTATTGAATAAATCAAACGCTTAATGTGTACAAAAATTTGTAGCTAACAATGTTCACGTGATCTGGAAAAAATGTTTCTAAATTACATAACGGAATAATAAATTTTAAGTAGTCTAAATGAATATAAGTGATTAACAGTTTTTTAAGAGTAATCTTCGAATCTAGGGATAAATTTCGTTATTGCAAAAAAATAAAAAAAAAAAAAATTAAAATATTTTAAATTACAAATTGTAGAAATTTAAAATTGACAATATAAGTATAGCTACATATAAATTAATCAAAGTTATTATGTACATAACTGAACTAGGCCAGTCAATAAAACCATCAAACATCGCAAATGCGCATGTATCTATGATTTTTTTATATGTTGTTAGTACCCCCTGAGAGTAGTTTATACCCAAGTTTGCAACCCTGAAAACCCTGTGCTACTCCTGTGGTGTTCGAAAAACTGCGAAATTCGGCCACCTGTGTCAGTTTTGTTGAAAAAACCACGTGAAGGAAGCGTTTATCGGGTATCATCACTCTATACTTTTGTAAAGCAAAATAAATTTGCTTAAATTTGAGCCCAACACGAGCTCTCTAGGTCTATTGGTTGCAGAGATATAGCCAGTCAAAGATGGGCAAGTTTTTCCAAAACGTGGAAAGTTATCGGTAGGGTCAAGTTCCAAGATACGTACCGGCTAAACTAATGGTTCTAGAGAAAGATCATGAGAGAAGAAGTTGTAGAGAATTGAATTAGCTGCAATTTGATTCCAAAATGGTGCCTTTAGGACTCATAGTTTCCTCAAAAACGAAAACATAGTAAAACATCGGAATTTGGAAAAATGAGGAAAACATTGTACTGAATCATGTTGATATGTATTTCTTTAAAAACACGTGCAAGAATGTGAAGTTAACATTGTAGATGTAACATATGGCTTCAAATAAACATACACTAACAAATAAACGTAAACATAAATGTAAACGAGAAAATTCTATGTACACAGTCAAGCATAAACATCGCAGTAGTTTAGAACTTCGCCCTTTTGGAAGGGCCGGGTCTCATCCAGTCTGGATCAGTGGGGGAGGGAATAGGAGGATGGACGACGTTTTCTGGAGGTGGAGGCGGGTCGTCATACGGTGTTGGGTCGTCCAGGACGATAGGGGTGATGTTTGTGCAACTGCGCTCTTGGCAAAAAGAACATTGGATAGAGCACTTCAGCCCTGCTTTTCTGCAAGTGCACAACCCCAAGCACCCTTTCTTGCATTTGCAAGCCACCATTCTAAGCAGGGTCTGAGGAGCGGCCTCTGCGCACACTGTGATGGTCGTGAGACCTTGTTCGCTGGTGGCCCATCCCCAATCACAAGGGTTTTTGTCGACCCCCCAATCATTATTGCACCTGGTGGTAGGTCCTCCACGAATGATATTTTGCAGCCTGGGGGGAGGCGGGCAAGGTTGACTTTGGCCGTTGCTGTCGATTTTACAAATGCAGAGTATCGCACGGTGTTCAGCGTTCCCGCATCTCCATCGTACAGGTTCATCAAGATCTTCTCGCCAGCATTTCCTACTTCGTCCTGGTTGGAGTTTCGATCAAGAAAAATGCTGGCGAGATCTATCCAGTGTTTTTTTTTTTTTTTGAGGACGTTGCACCACTTCATCTTGTCTTGCCAGAAAAGGGCAGAGGTCGTGTCACACCCACTGATGGCATGCAGGAACAAAACCATCCCGCGTGAACCTTCATGTCTCCACATGTGAAGGAATTTGCTGTATAGTGAGCGCACTCTGACCCATCTCTGCCGCCTTTCTGTGAGTTCACGTTCGTCTGTCCAGAGCTTAAGCCATTGAGGAGGACCAGTAAGTCGACGTATTCCCCAATGATGAAAACTTGGTCGAACGATGAGCTCTTAGAGAGTGCAGTCATCACTATATCAGTATCGGCGTTTTCTTGAGATTGATGTATCTCGATACTCTGCCTCTCAAATTCAGTATGTATCATGGTGATCAAGCGGCGTTTGTTAGATTCATTGGAGAGCAGTTTTGCCTGGGGCACTTTGATGGGTGTTGATTCATCAAACAAAATGTCATTGCAGGAGAAAGAAGCAGAGCGTCGCAGGCGTTCAGCTGATTTAGTGCTCCTCATAGACGCATCGGGTGGGTATCCATCAAGCACCACAGCTACATTTGTACCAAAGTGGTTGAAAACGTAGCTAACGTATCCTGCCACAATGGCTCTGACTGAATCATTGCGATGCCAGATCACCTTGTGCAGGAGGTAACCACCATCGACCACTGTGAACGCACTGTTTCTAACATCACAGGAATAGCACAGGGTTTTCAGTGTTGTAAACTTGGATATAAACTACTCTCATGGGTACTAACAACATATTAGAAGAAGTAAGTTGTTACGAATTATATAAAAAACTTCGTCAATACATGCGCATTTGCGATGTTTGCCTTTTTTTGTATCGATATTGACTGGCGTATATTTTTTCGTTTTTGAGGAAACTATGAGGCCTAGAGGCACCATTTTGAAATCAAATTGCAGCTAATTCAATTCCCTACCACTTCTTCTCTCATGATCTTTCTCTAGAACCATTAGTTTAGCCGGTACGTGTCTTGGAACATGACCCTTCCGATAACTTTCCAGTTTTTGGAAAAAGTTGCCCATCTTTTATACTGGCTATATCTCCGCAACCAACGGACTTAGAGAGCTTGTGTTGGGCTCAAATTCTAGCAAATTTAGTTTGCTTTACAAAAGTATAGAATGATGATACCCGAGAAACGCTTCCTTTCGGTGTTTTTCTCGACAAAACTGACACAAACGCCCGAATTTCGCAGTTTTTCGAACACCACAGGAGTAGCACAGGGTTTTCAGGGTTGCAAACTTGGGTATGCACTACTCTCAGGGGTCCTAGCAACATATAAAAAAATCGTAGATACACGCGCGTTTGCGATGTTTGCCTTTTTTTGTGTCGATATTGACTGGCCTAAACTACCAGTTTGTGGAATCAAAACAGAAAATCGTAAATTGTTTTGTACCAATCTTTGGGTATCAATTCAAACAACTAATTCTTTGTTTAATATTAAATGAGTGTATTTTGTTTGTTCTAATTTTATTAAACTTGCATCTGATTTCAGTGGAACGATCTCTTCCAATAAAGAATGTCTGGGAACTTCTGGAATTAACTTGATTGATTATAACTGAATGATAAAGAGTGTAGTTATCCGAAGTTAAAAAAACTAAAAGCATCGAAATTGCTGCAATGAGAAGAGAAGAGTTACATTTTCACAACTTCTCGTGGAATTATTATTGTTGTAGAGAAAAGTACTGTTAAGTTCATAAAATTCGGAAGCTGTGGAAATCGAATCAGCATTAAAACGGAGAACGCATTAATCAGATGATCAAATTCAACTGCATTTACTTTCTTCTACATAAGATGATGACGACCAGCAAATAATATAACAATGTATTAAAATACTGACTAATAATTAATACAACTCAGTTCTTTACAAATACAGGTCTATTTACTCTTTCGACAAAGTGACAGTCATTTAAGGAGATACACATTAAAAATGGAATCCTCTTGACTCTTGAATAGCAATGACTCTAAGAACAGAAACCAAAATGGCCATCAAATGTAAATAATCAAAATTACTGTATATGGAAGAAAATGATGAGTAGGAAAGTATAAGCTTGTATGTTCAAGCGCTTTTCTTTTTTTTTGCCTAACCACAGGAAATACCTTGGTAATTATTTCCCCATGAAAAAGGAAGAAAAAATATTATTTATCGTGGCGCTGTACTGCTGTCACAAGCAGGGGGAGAGATGGAAAACTTATCCTGATATATGGAAGAGAGGGAGAAATGCATGACGTTTCACACCAATTTGTAAAATTTATTCGAGCATCAAATTGCATTTCTCGCAGTGTGAAGTGATCTGTAGACGCGACAGACAGCTTTCGTAATTGGCCAAATTGAACCAGCTTTAATTGAACCATTTGGTGAATAAATTACAACGCTTCTACACAGAATCGCTTAATTCTTTTCAACTTTCAAACATTCTTTATTTTTATGTAATTTAAAATAAAGTAATAGTCAAAAACTACAACTAATTTTTTTTTTTTTTATTTAGCATGAATAATTACTTAACATACAAAAAAGGTTTCAAAATCCAAGGGAGGTCGAATTGTTGTTTTTTTTTTCAAATCTGTACATGGATAAACATGTCATTTCCTCATGAATTCCCCCTCGCCAAAAGGAAAAAAAAAGCAAAAAAAAAAAAACTTCGTTTTTTTTTTTTAATTCTGATGAAAACTTCTACTTCCCCCTCCTCCCCCCTGAACTTCAACGAGTATTTATTCAATGTTAGGTTTGATATTCCCAATTACAAAAGCCTTAGCTTTTATAATAAAAACTAAATCCTCATAAGATAGAGAAATGTAAATGTTATTCAAAGTGAATGTAAAATTAAGAAAAGAAAATTCATCAATAGAAAAAAAAATTATACAAAAATAAATTAAGAAAAAAAATGTTAAACAAAATGATATAAATTCTTTATACATCATCACGAAAATGCACATTTCCTCATTCAGATTTCAATCTTAACTAAAACTTAATTACTTTAACTAAAACTTATGAACACTGAAGTAATATTAAACAAACAAAAAATATAGTTTGAAAAATGGAAATAAAGAAATTCGTAATAATCAAATATATATTAATATCAATGGCAAAGCCGACGCACCTGCCTAAATTGATAATTTAATTATTTAAAAAATACACAAATCGAACATTACTTTTTTAAAACTTGTTTAAGAATAAAATTATGTACAATTAAAATTTTACAGATTTGAAATTTAAAATACGACCATGGTTTCGCGTCTGCAAAGTCGACGCTTCCTCAATCAAATATATATATATATATATATATATATATATATATATTTTATGGTAAGCAAGATTTCGGAGGATTAATTTCCCTGATGGTATTTCAGATCTCTCAGTAATGGACATATCTACAATTCTTGGTGAAACACACAGTAAGACTGAATGCTATTCTGAATGAGATGTCTTCTGGAAATGATATTAGGAGTGGTAGGCGTCGGCGTTCAAAATATTAACCATATACTAAAAAGTATCCCACTTACAGGCCTACAAAGGCCTATGGGGTGGCTGGAGAGTAGGCTCCAGCATTCACGACCTAACGGGACGAATTGAGGTCGGGGGGTCAGCCCGACGCCAGCCCGCTTTAACTCCCGGGAAAGAAACTCGGTACCCATTCTAGAGAGGGCTGGGTAGACCCTAGGACCCGTTTGGAGGAGAAAGGAGCGTGGAAAAACCTTTAAATTAACCGTACACCTTTAAGCAATTAAAGCTTCCCCGATGAATATCCAAATTATCTCACGTCACTTCCATTAAGCACAAAGATAGGAATAGTTATCCGAATTAATGCTGGATTAATGATCCATTAAAGACTGGAGCATGTAATGCAGGATCACGTTTTATTGGATAGTAATCAGATACGACAGGACTGAAAATGCTTGAAACTCCTTTGGCGCCAACATCCGCAATTAAAATCTATTTTTTGCTGAACAGTAAATAGGAAACAACAAACTTCCATATACCATTACATACATTAGAGTTGACAAGTGTATTTATGACAAACATTGTACAACAGCAAATCAAACTGTTATTCTACACAAGGGAACTTATAATTCACGAACTATGATTAGTCTTTCACTTTTTCCCTCTAGAGGAGGGCTATTTTTTTTTTTTTTTTTCAATAGGGATCTAGACCAGCCGGACTTATCTCTTCAGTCAAAAGGATTTTCGTACACAATTCCAGCCAACCAACCTGTCCTAATTAACGACTCACTTTGCCCGTTAACCTTTATGGTCAGTTCTCCTTTGTTCTCCTCTGTTCAAGAAAAAAATCTTTTAATTCCCCCCCCCCCCTTTTTTTTTTATTCTTTGGCAATTTCAGATTTTAGCTTTGGACCTGCTTCACCATCGAAAGGTTTTATCAAAACCGGAAATAAAGTTTTACTTTGTTTTTAGACAGGAACTCTCCATCAAAATCAGTCGTTTATTTTGAGTTCTTCCACTTTGTCTACTTTTCATCTTGTTAAAAACGAACATTGATATATTCATTTCATTTTTCTTACATTCACTTCAGCTTCTGATAATAACTGGTAAATAAACGAATGTAATTATATCTTTGACGTTGGATTCTTGATGTTAATGCACCTCTTTTGTTTGTTAACAGTACTATTCGTTTAACTGCTTCAATGGTAATTGATGGACTCCCTGGCCTTGACGCATCTTCCAAACAGTTCTTGTCTAGACTACGATGACTTCAGTAATCATAAAGATTTTGGACAAGCGAACAAAAGATCTTGCAGATTCAAACTTCATTTTAAATAACTGAGATCTTTGCACAAAACTCTTCACTGCTACAGATTACAACTGAATCGTACGGAGCAAAGACTAAACTTCGCCATCTACCAGTACTTTACCGTACTTTTCAAACATTCAAAAATAATAACTGCTCAGAAACTTTTAACCGACATATATCGACAGTGGTGAAAATACAATCATATTGTATTATCTGTCTTTAAAATGTCATATTGGTTGTTTACAAAGTAGGAGAGCTTTATTTATTTATTTATTAAATTACTGTAGTTGATAATACTTATTTTTACATCATTTTGCTGCGCCTTCTAGTGCTTGGCAACATTCTTGTTTGTTACTATAAATAAAAAAAAGATCACGAATTTCAAACACGCGCATCATGTCTTAAAGCCTATCACCCAGATTGAGCCGTAATTCTTTTGGCATCCCAACCCCTCACACCCCTTAATTACCGCCACTTAACTAATCTGCTTTGCAATAATGGGTGGCAGGGGATCCTGCGGCTTCCATTTCAAAAGGGTTATTTCCATCCCTCCCACTTTTCCAAGAACTTTCCCTTGGAGTTCGCTTCCCATCAGATCTGCCTCAACTTCCCTCCTCTTCTTGATGAAGATAATAAAAACACCAGTGATTAGAGAGAGTGTCTTCAGTTGAAGGTGAAAATTCATTTAGAAAATACTTTTTATATTTTATTTAGAAGAGGAGGGAAGAGAAAAAAAGAACCCACCCTCCCCGATCGGAATCTTTTCCCTTCAATTTCTGATCAAACAATACACGGATTTCACTTTTTCTTTTTTTCTTTTAGAAACCAGACATTTTAATGCAATGCTTCTTTCCAAGGAATAGAAACTTTTCCCTCGAAAATTCATTTTATCTTTTTCTTACTGCAATACAATTAGAAGCAAGGAAATGTGTTAATTTTTTTTTGTAATTAATTTTCTTAGCAAATTAATATATTAGCCATTTTATAATAACCAATTTTTTTAAAAAAAGATTTAATAATTACGATAAAAAAAATTCTGTAAACATAATATTTACTAAGCTGTTTAGGATCCAGTTGATTCCGACGATATTTCCTATAGGTCTGTGTATAGAGGCCTAGTTGTTTACTTAAGCATTATATAATGCTAATATAATGACTTTGCCTTGAGTTATTGTAAATCTTCATTTTTAAACCAATTACTAATTTCTTAGGCATACAAATCCTCTTCAAGTAAACAGACAGGCTTATCTAATAAACTGAAAACTTGTGTTTTTTGGTACTTTTCTATTAGCCTATGTTCAATACCTAAAAAGGACACTATTGCATTCTTTCTTTCTGTTAGTTTATCTTAAGAACGAATAGTAACAATTACAATCTATTAATCCGAAAGTACATCATTATTAGCCACTTAACAATGATCTACAGAGATGAACTGAAAATTTATATACAGGAATTCTAATGATATATATGCTATATTTTAATTCAGTCAATATTTCTTCATGGTTTTCACGAAGATAAAAACCTAAACAATTATCAACAGTCAAATGAACTCCAATCCTTAAATCCTAACCATTGTTGATTTATTTCCTGTTCTCTTTAATCTTTCCCTGGGGCATAGAGATAATTTTATTCTATAGGAGGGCCAAGTTAGTATAGGAAAAAAAAATCTGTTTTCTTTATAAATTCGGGGGGGGGGGGGCATGCGCCCCCCCCCCCCCCCAAAAAAAAAAAACAAACAAACGAAAAACCTATTTTATACATGTCGAGATCTTTAGGGAATTAGGACCCTCTCGGCCCTATATGCATACTATATACAGACTTTCCTCTATAAAACGCTAATGACTATAACTTGCAATACTGTATTTATTTGCTGAAAAATATATGTACCGGTAAATATTTTCCTATTAATGGATCATTACTAGGATTATTTCGTTTAGAACGATATAAATTTTATCATTCTTTTAAACTTGAAGATATCCCTATTCAATAATATTTGCTCACCTCTTTCCGTTACTTATGAAGTGTAATTTTCCAGAATGTACCTGAAGAAGCTGAATCTTCATTAGTTCCAATTCCAAGACAAATAGGGAATTTCACGATACATCATATTTGTTTTTAGCTGTAATGCCAGTTTTAAATAGATATAATTTTTTGAATCAAAATAACTTGAGGATTATTTGTATTATTATTTTGTACGTCAATGCACATTTTGACACTTTTTAGTTTTAAAGCAGATTTTAGAGTATTTGAAAGCATAAATAAAAGCTTTTTTTTTTTCTTTTGAAAGGATATTTAAAGGATAAATTTGCTTTTGAACGATAATATTTTTTTTTTTTCGTTTAATAGGCCAGTTTTCAGTTTTTGGTTTAATAGGCCAGTCATATTTTTTAATTTTTTTTTAGTTATAAATGCATGCATGTAACTATGAATTGTAGGTCATAAAAATCCGGACTGTATCGATTAGAGTTAGATTTGAGCAATTTTATTTTTTTAAAAAACAATATCTCCTCCAATGCTTATTTATGGTGCTTAGGGCAAGGTAATTTTTACGACTACTAGCATAGGCTATTTCAAAATTATCTAAATAGATTTTTGATAAGGCAGATAGGTCTTATTTTGATAATTACAACTAAAGTAAAGTTTTTATATATCACTGAAAATATGCCGTTATATAGTTCACCCAATAAATGCGTATTAGGCGAAGAATGCTGACATTCAAAATAATCAGAGTAATCAATTTTCTTTTACGACACAATAAAGATACAATAACTTTTCTTAGGTAATTATTCGAAAATTTACTCGTCATTTTCTATACTACGTCTATGTTTAATGAGAAGACATTATAAAAAAAAACTTATTTTTTATAAGTATGAAGTCCATATTTCTTCATATTTCTTCTCTTTCTAGTAGTCATATTATTATAAATAACCACATCCTTACACCAATAAAATACATTAAATAAAATAAATATATTAAATATCCGCAAATTTTCGGAAAGAGAAATCTTCCTTCCTTTTTCAAGCCTATTTCAAACTAAACAATTTCCGACGGAAACAAATCATTAACATGAATATACTTACAACATGTAATATTGTTTAAATTTAACAATCTTAAGTGTCAAATCATTATTGACACAAACAATCCAATCATATTAAAAATTTACTAGTCTAATTCTTCGCATCTTACATTTTTTGGCAATTAAAACACAAATTCACTAAACCTCCCGCTATGTTTACAAAACTGCTATCAACATCCACTTCTTCATTTCTATTCAAAATTTTGTCTCTTTGTATTTCTCATTATTATACTTGCTATAATTTTCCTAATCCTTGAGTCTTTTTCCACACACACTGTTTTTACAATACTATCCATATAATGCCCCCTTTTAAGACAATGTTCTGCTATTTCTGATTTATCTACTTGTTTATTTTTTATGTAGTTACCATAGACTTTTTTAAGACTCATTCCCTAATTGTTCTTTTGCTTTCTCCAACATAAAAATCTCCACAATTCATACATCCTATTTTATATATTACACCCCATTTCGTTTTTCCTTTCACTTTTATTCAAGTTATTTTTATATATATAATTTTAATAAAAAAATTATTGCTTCTCATTTAAGTGCTTTGGTTGTTATCATCAAAATGTTTATAATTTTATTCTTTAGATACCGGTATTGCTATTATAGACAGCAATAATAATATAATGTAATAAAACGATTTACAACTAATGATGTTAAGCAAAGGTTTAACTTAATCATGAGTCTAACAGAAAATTTTTTAATGAATACTTATAAATCTTGTAGATGGCTTATTATTTTCAAAATGAATTACGATAAATCAGTTTAGATTTTATAAAATATCCCATATTTATCACTTAAAAGAGAACGCTTTCTTTCTTTTTTGTTGAATAACCTTTTCCGTTTATTTATTTCCCCATTTGATATTTGAAATATATAAAGTCTTTCGGATTTAAATTTATAACTGAATTTGGAAATGATTAAAGTTTTTTTTTTATTAATTTTTGAAGGAAGTTTAAATTAAATAGAGAATAAATTCTACTAACCAAAGTGCAGGGTGATTCACGAAGATTGGGAATTTCCTCTAATTGCCGACGTCATTCAGAATAACAAAAAAGTTTATATTATGTAGTTCGAATAATTCTGCTTTTTTAAATTGATTTTAAGAAACCAATTTGAATAGAGCTCATAGCATTTTGAAAAACAATTTCAAAAACAATTAAGTAATGAGTAACATAAAAGTAATCAGAGAAATCAAAAACGTATAGTTTCAACTTTTTGCTGTTTTTATAGAACAGTTATTGAGATATATCTTATTTTTCAGATGATTACATTACTTCCTTTAAATATAACTTGATTTCATATTTACATCGAAATAACAACAAATATTGTAGTTTGAACTTAGTTCGAATTTGTTGCTTATTTAGTACCAACTAAAAAGAATTAAATATTTATGAAACAGAAAATACGAAGACAACACTTTTCAGAAGCATTCATACGTTATCGTCATTGCAAAAAAAAAAAATCTCTCTCTAACAATTAAGCATTTGTCGGAATTTGGATGGTCTGATGAATAGTTTTTTTTTTTTTTCTTTCCACAATCCTACATAAATAATTATCAATGAGACAATATTTACTGTATATCACAAATGACATCGCCTTTAAGTGAGACGAAACTATTGCTGTACCCACATCTTTGGTTTTGTGGCAACAACCCAGATTTCGAGATTTTCGAATCCCAGGCTCCTTTCCTTGTAAGAAATCAGCAAATTCTGACATAACGTCATCACTAATCAAGTTAGTTTTATTTTATTAAGATTGGGACTATTCACTTAAGATTTGCTGCCATTTCGTCTTTTAAAAAAGGCAGGTTTATGATTGTTTTTTTTTTTTATTATTATTATTATTATTATTATTATTATTATTATTGTCATCATCTGAACTAATTGGAGTGAACAAATGCAAATCTTGAACTTATTTAAGAATATTACTTATTTAAAAATTTATTATTAAATTTCTTACTTATTTAAGAAAATTAATACCATTATTGTATTTTCCTTTCAGTTATTCACTCATTTCATACATTATGTAATAATACAATAAATAAAAAATTAATAATACATAAGAAGCAAATTAATAAATTGTTTGTTACCATACATTGCATAGGACGTTATTATATTCTTATATTTTGCTTCTTATGTATTATTAAATTTTAATTGCTAGAATATTTTAATACAAATTTATTTAAGCTCTTTGACCAAAAAAAAAAAACCCGAATCACCCGAAAGAAACCGAGATGCCAATTGGTATGTGCAATGTAGTCCTATATGTATAGGAAAGGAAATCATTAGAGTTCCTGAGCCGTTGGGCCATTTATTCGGATAAAACAGCGAATGGTACAGGCCAAATACGGTGTAGCCCACCTCTGGCTTGTACAGGTTACCCGGCGCGGCGTGGCCTAGACGCATACAATTCACAGATAGTGTCCTGAGATATATAGCATGCCACGTAGTTCTAATTGGCGGAACAGTTCGGCAACGTTCCGGATGGAACGTAGGCGGCATCCCATCATGGCCGAAACATGTTCTATTGATCAGAGGTCAGGAGATCGACTGGTCATGGAAGGATGTTGACATTATGGAGATAGTCCTAGGAGAGCTGTGGCCGTGTGTAGCCGGGCATTATCCTGTTGAAAAATGGCCTGAGGATCTTGCGACAGGAATGGTAACTCAACAGGTCGTAGAAGCTCATCGATATACCGTTGTGCCAAATTCCGGCTAGGAAATGGCTCCCCAGGCAGACACTCCCGGTAAGCGAGCAGTATGCCGTTCCACGGTAAAGCCAGGATCCGTGCGATGACCTGGTCGTGTCCATACAATATTTGCGGATATATCGGCGTCCAGTGCAAACCGTGACTCATCACTGAAGACAACACGTCTCCACTGGAAACTATCCCCCGTTGATCGAGTCAACACCACTGTAACCGGTGCCAGCGATTCTCCATGGTAATTGGTAGGCTCCTTGAATTTAGTCCCCGTGTAGCAAGTCGTCCGGATGATCACTTCCGTATCTGTAAACACAGCAACATGGTCATGGATGATTAGAACGACGAATCCTGTGCTATTCATGCGGTTCTCACAATCTCTCTATCCTCGGGTTCTGTCGTCCGCCGACAGCCCGCCTGCCGATAGGCTGGGCCCTCCTAGATCCTCTGTTATCAACATCATCCGATTGCCGCGTTGCTCCGTCCCAAATGCAGGGCGATAAGGCGATTTGACCCATCTCCCTTTTTCAACACAATATTACGTCCTCTACTCGCTCAACTGCTCGTAACGTGCACGGATCCGACGTCGAGACATTCTCACAAGCCGTGGAGGCTAATACATCCGCAATCCGCTGTCACAATCTTCCCTGAGTGCGAGCTTTGCTCTTGATATACCCTCCTCGATGCGCGGTTCCCGTGCGCTGTGCACAGGCGGGCCACTATTTAGTCAACGGCCATGATTTTCCAATCATTTGCATAGTCGGTCTTGAGGTATTTTGCATGTTATTATGAGGTGATCGGGCAACTTTCTCAGTTGTTGTTAGTTGTTTTTGTCAAAGAGTGTATACAGTATCAGGGTGTTCTAGGAAGAAAGCTTAATATTCTGGGAGATCGTAGTATTGGTCATTCTAAGTTTATGTGAACATTTTATCTTATTCCGAACGGTTTCCGAGATAGAGCTATTTGAGTTTTCACTATTTGAGTTTGAATTGAAGAGCAGTATTGTCCCTCTCCGGTCCCGATCATAATGCGCCACTCTCTGGTGCAGGTAAATTGATGCGAAGCATCAATGGACTGTTTTGACTTTGACATTATACAAGTGATGTTATTTTTAAAGTCCAATATGTAGATCGCCTAATGGATGTTAGAGACGGCAAAAAGAAACGTCAGACCAATAACATGCCTTGTTCTCAACCTTGTTTTAAAACATGAATTTAATGAATTATAATGTATAACATTTGTAGAACTTAAATCTAAAAAGAATTTTAATAAATAAATCTGTAAAATGATTCATCACCTTTCTCTGTAGAATTACAGAAACAGTTTATTTTGTGATTCGACGAATTTTTAGAATCAATTTATTAAAAAAAGTAATGGATTTTTATTATTACTATTTACTGATGTATGTCGTATATTCTAGTTTTAAATATTGAAATTCTTTCGTAAATTGAAGCCATATTGCTTAGGCATTTTTGTAAGAAATTTACAATTTTCTAAAAAAAATAATAAATTCCTATCACCCGTCTCTTTAATACATCTATCCCTTTGATACATTGTAATATTCCTGGGTAAGCCTTTCATCAACGAACGATAGACTGAAGTCATTATAGTCCACCATTACTTGAGAAGAACTCACCATTTCAGATACCAATACAATGGTCTTATCCTCAACTTACATTCTAGTCATATGCTATGTACATATCTATTTATTTATACCTTCTCTAGCTGTATACATAAGTATTTATCCCCTAGATATTCTATAGTTCTATTAATCCCCTTGGTTTAAAACATGTGCTATTCCATTTTCGTATTTTGATAAACGATTATGAAGCAGCCCCGCAGTTAAACATCAGACAATAACATGTCTCTTGTAACATGTGCTGACATGAAATCATAAGCCTATCCTTACATGTATCTTATTTCGAAGGTAAAGAACAATGAATCCGATTTGTGTTAGAATGAAGACAGATTGTCAAACTGATGCAGAGAAACCAGAAAGCATACATCCAAAACTCCAAAAGCATGCCATTCACTTTCTCAACTATCTTAGCCAAAGAATTAGAAGGTGATGAATCATTTTACAGATTTATTTATTAAAATTCTAAGATTATATACGACCGTTTGGCTATTCATAGAAATTGCTTCATATAATTGAAAAAAAAATCAGGACTTTTTTTTTAGATACAGTATTGAAAAAAGCAAGAGTTTAATTAAAAAAGATTTATAAAAAGTTGTCTAATATTAAGAACGCAATACATCTCTAAAACAGAAGTAAAGTAACTGAAAATTAATACTTATTTTTTTCCCCTTTTTCCCCTAGCTGTGTTCGTGCAAAGTCGAAACCCTGGAGGAGACTGAATACATTGAAGATGTTTGGAAGTTTATTATTATTTTTTTTAAAGATATAAATCTATCTTTTTTTCCCTTTTATAAAAGGGTATTATTCAGCATCAGGCTTTCATTAAAATAAAAAAAAAAGTCAATCAATTTCTGCACCTGAATCAATCAATGAATAAAAAAAAAAACACCACCAAAAACATTCTCGGGGGCCACAGTTTATCTTTCAATGAGGTTTAGGAAATTTAATATTTTGTTCTGGTCTTTTCAATTACAGTAAAATAAGAGGTCTTTTTTTATCTTATTTTCTTCTTAATTGCATCCTTATGTAAAAAAAAAAAAAAGAATGAAAACTAAATTTCTCGGGAAGATAAAATTGAAAAATGTTCTAAAGAGGAAAAGGATTTAATTTACAAGATGGAAACATGTGGGATGTTGAAATTAATTTTTTTGTTCATTCGCAAAAAATACTGTAGAAAATTTCTGTAAAAAAAATTAAAATCAAGAGATTTCTTAACTAATAGAAATCTAGTCAAGTTACTGGTAACTTCTTAGAAATCAATGTGCTAGCTGTTTTTGTTTTTTTATTTTCAAATTTTATTTATTCGTAATTTTATTCAATTATTACTTTGTATGTAATGCTAGTTACTTAACTTAATTTCATATTTTATATTCCTAGTAACAAACAACCTTCAGTGATTAACTAGTTTAGTTAATCTAACATTAAACAATAACTCATCATCTCTTTTAGCCTAACTTTCTAAGAAATGATTTTAAAATCAATGTGTGTCTTTTAATATATTCATTCATATTCATGTTTTCCTCCTTACAACGTCAAGGAATCTCTGAAATATAATTACCAATTAAGAGTTGCAGGGCAATTTACGTGTGCTGAACATAGTAATAAGTCAAAAATGAAGACTGCCGAAATTTCACGTGGGTAATTTTAATTCCAAAATATTTACAGTTACACGACCATTACATTTGACCATTTACATTATATGCAAATTCTAACTGTAATTTTATTTTCTTATAATTAAATTCCTCAAATGAAATTTAAGGAGGTGTGCAGGCTTCATTTTTGACTTATTATTCTAATTACGAATCTATCTTTAGTATTTGAAAGGCTTCCATTAACTTTTTAATTAACTCTCAAACAATGAATACGTTGTCATTCATTTCAAATGTGTGCATCCTTGACTGAACTAACTGGATTTAAGTGACTTAAGAATTTTCGGATTTAATCCATTTTCAGCAAAATGTGAGGGTGAATTGTCGGAGACTTTCCTTTGGTGTAGTTTCCTTCGTGGAAAAATAAATAAATAAATAATAAATAAGCATTTTTAAGGAAAGTAGTATTTTAAAAATGATTAAGAAAAAAGAAAGTGAGAAAATTTTACATTTAATTACAAGTGTTTATAAGCGGATGTGTAATTTACTAATTCGATTACAGATACTCAAGTTCCACAGAGCAAACTCTCCTTCTGTATTCTCAAGGAATATTTTTAAGTTAATATTAAGTTAAGTTTAATATTCCTCTGTTTAGGGAACATTCTTATAACCAATAATTTGCTCGACAGAGTTTTAGAAGCTGTTCCAGCTGTCTTTTTTTTTTTTGTGAAAGCTACACCAAAAATAATCAAAATCTCCTTTTGTTTAACTTACGATTCTGTTTAGGTAATATACCAAATACTAAGAGATCAAGGTGTGTTTGTGTGTATTCATAAAACTAAAAATACAACTATCATAGGAATACTACATCAGGTTTGGTGTGGATAAACCAATGCGATACCTTCAAAGTTTAAATTCTCTATTAAATTTACCATTTTAGTATTTCCTGAATTATACTAAGAATCTGACATCCATTAACAATTCTTGCATTTAATATAAATATGCAGACACTAGCCGGGTACCGTCGCTTCGCTCCGGAACCCTTGCGTATAAAGCATTAAAAAAAAAAAAAAACTTTTATTTATTTAGCAAATTAATATTAAGATCGGAGAATATACGACTTTCCAGCCCGTTCTGCTCTTCTCCATTTAACTCAGGTGTATTGCGGGTTGGCGCCGCACACCTGGGGTTGCCGCCATATACTTCATCGTCAGTTTGCCAGATTATTCCCTATTCCGAATTTGGAAAAATCCGGCCTTATTCCTTGTCTACATCATAAAGGAAACCTCTGTGCAAAATTTCAGCTTTCTAGATCCAAGGGTTTGGGGT
This sequence comes from Thereuonema tuberculata, assembly GCA_023159025.1. Classification (NCBI taxonomy): domain Eukaryota; kingdom Metazoa; phylum Arthropoda; class Chilopoda; order Scutigeromorpha; family Scutigeridae; genus Thereuonema; species Thereuonema tuberculata. The sequence goes on from JAFIDM010009631.1 coordinate 55,108,196, forward strand.
GAGCGTTGATGAGTCAGTGAGTGAGTGAGTCAGGACTTTTCTTTTTATATATCTAGATTTTCATGAATTTTTGTTTTGTTGACATCATTGATTAGTTCTTTATAGATTATTTTTGGATATGTTATTTTCTCATTTTCAACTGTTATCCAATTCGTTCTTTACATATTATTCCTGGTGTTTTGATATCATGTTTACAGGGCCGTAACTACCACCGGGGCAGCCAGGGCAGTGCCCCGGGGCCCCTGAGCAAAGGGGGTCCCCGAACAAAGAGAATTTTTTTTTTTTTTTACGAAACCATAATCACTTGTTGCCCCGGGGCCCCCAATCCTCTAGCTACGGCACTGCATGTTTATTTATGAAAATATGATCTGTATTTGTTTTCGTATTTCCATGAATTGTACAGTTTCTTGTTGTTCCGTAAAGACGATTTTTGAAACCATTATTGCACATAAGTTTTACGTATTTATGTACTACATTGTTTTTATTCATTTTGAAAATATCTATATTTACGTCGGCAATCAGTATAGTTGGACAGTTGTTTAATATATTTTCAATTTTTATGAATAGATTCTCTATTTCAGTAACATTTTAGTAATTTGTAATTTAGCATTTTGCTTACAGAATGACAGACAGAATAACGTTTTATAATATACGTTTTTATAATATATAATAATAATAGCCGGGTACCGTCGCTTCGCTCCGGAACCCTTGCATATATAGCATTCAAAAAAAACTTTATTTATTTAGCAAATTAATGTTGCGATCGTCGGAGAATATATAACTTCCCAGCCCGTTGTGGCTTCTCCGAACAACTCGGATGTATTGCGGGTCGGCGTCACACACCGAAAATTCACATTTTTGCATGTATCTTGCAAACGCTGAAGCGTTTGTGAATAAGTGATATATCGTTCGATAGAACTTTCAAACACCAACATTTTCTCAATATAATGTTTTCTTCCATCTCTTATACTTTTCGTTTAAATTGAGAAAAAGTCAAAATTTGACCCTTTAAACGGCGCCATCTTGGAAACCAAAAACTTTTTTCGAAAGATTTTTGTAGCATTTTGTTTGTCTTAAAAAGATCTACATTTTATCCATTTACATGACCACTCTATCTCTTATAGTTTGGTCACAAAATTGGAAAAACGTAAAGTCTTATGACAGACAAAATAACGCTTTTATAATATATAATAATTTTACAATTTAAATTGATTTTTTTTTTTCTAATCTCCTGCGATAATTGATATTTTTTAACTGCTTATTAAATTTTCTTAGAAATTTAGGGGAAAAAAATCAATTTAACCTTGAGAATGATAGGCTTAGAGCTCAGTCAGTAGAGAAAGCTTCAAAACTTCCTTCAACAAGGAAATGAGGAAAGATTTTAAGAAATACTCAATCCAGTTTTGAACCTCAAACGAAATGAGTAATATCCGTTCACAATTTTGATTTACTTCGTAATGTTTGGAGGGTTTTTTTTTTGGGGGGAGGGGTATTGGGTGTGAAAAATAATAATCAATAAAATTATTGTTTCTGTAGTAAAATAAGGGGACTCATCAATTTAAAGATATTAGTAATTTATTATAAAGACTTTACTAATTACAGACTTTTAATTAGTTAGTTCGTTGTAGAATTTATTAATAATTATTGGCTCATTATTGTTATTATCATTACTGAATACTATAAAAAGTTATTTCCTAAATGAAATTAGGAATTTTAAATAATATTAATATTCCGAGTATAATTTTAATTTTAAAAACCCTCTCAACTGATGTCTTATGCGTGTCAGCAAGTATGCAATGATTTTGTAAACACTGAAAAAAAATAAAAATAAAATAAGTCTAGTTGGCCTACCCAGGATTTTGAAATGGGAGGGATTATGATAGTCACAGCTGTTCAAAACAAAACAAAAATAATAAAATAAATAGTCATAGGAGGATTCAGATTCGGGAGTTTGTGGGTGGATGGGTGGGGGAGGAGGAATTATCTTGTCTAAATTCCCTTCATACTGTCTACAGTGATTCGTCATTTTTAAGGCTTTAAGATTCTACAGTATGGGCCCAATTTCTTCCAAAAATCAAAAGGACGATAGCATTCATTAACATTAATACTTCATCTTTAAGATAAATGGTTTTTATGGTCAATGACATTTCATCTTGTCATTAATGTTTAACAATAACTTATTTTAACCTCTTGACCTCTTATCTACTGATTTATTTGTTTAAAAATGATTAGAGTCTTCCATTTTAATTCAAACATTTATCCTTACAGTTTTAGCTTCTCAGTAGAAAGGAATATGGTAAAAAATTAAAGTATAAATAAAAAATACACATTAAAAATAAAGTATAGAAAATTCATATGCTTTACTAGATGACATCTCAAGATAGCTATTTCAAGTTCGTTAGCGATCATCAGCTGGGAATAGTAACTTAGTAAAACACTGGGTCTCAACCTTTTAATGTTTTAGCTTCTCAGTATACAAAGTGTTCATAATTAAAGTTCGCATTTCGAAAAGCTGTAACTGGAGAAAAAATCAACGAAACGACTTCATATTTCACTTGAGGACGACCATGTAGATAGAAATTTTTTTGGTGCAAAAAAAAAATTAACTCCGAAGGTGGCCGCTAAGGCGATATATGACGCTGCTACACTGTAGTGTATACACATGATTCGATGTATATTATACAAGGACGTGTTCGATATGGTTTCCTCCGGTATCGGAAAAATAGTAAAATCGCAACATCGCATGCTTAACCGCAGAACTTAGTGGGTCACTCATAATGCTGTAAATATGGCGGGTAATGCTGGTCTTCAGGTGCTCTAAGTTGTCTAGGTGTTCACGACACAGACAAGATCTTTGAGATGCCATCACAGCCAAAAGTCGCAGGGGTTGAGATCCGGCATACGTGCTGGCTACGTTGCACGAAAATGGTGATTGATGATTCGGTCGTCGGTAAAAGAGTAACCCGAAGCAACCGCTTGACAGGGTTTGCGATGTGAGATGGGGCACCATCCTACATAAAAACAGTTGCAACCAAACACTGACCCTGTAAAGTGTGGGAATCACTTGGCTGGCTAACAGAGATGCATAAAGCTGGCAAGTAACTGTAACGGGGCCCTCAGGACCGAGCTCTTCGAAGAAGAAAGGTCCGACATTTAATGGATTTGAAACCATACCAAACGGTGACCTTTAGTGAAGGAAGTGGCAACTGCCGCAAGACGTGTGGGTTAGCAGGTGCCCAAATTCTACAGTTGTGAGTATTCATACAGATGGAAGTGAGCTTCGTCAGTCCACAAAATGTTCCATGGCCAGTCGGCTTCCAATTCAGTTCGAGCAAGAAACTACAGGGCAAATGTTTCACCTTCACCTCTGTCGGGGGTCAGTAACTTTTAAACATTCCAGATCTTGTAGGGTATCAGCCCGAATTTTGTCGTGAACTTTGTGAACAGTGCTTGTGGGATTGTGTAATGACCGTGCAACACGCCGTGCACTGCTGCTTCCCACGACGCGACGTTCGCCATCCTTTCTTTCTGCTGGTTGATAGTTTTCCATCCTCGGACAGGCTTCACCCGTTGCTTCAAATTTCTGGATCATTTTTCGTACACCATTTGCGGTCATAGGGCCAGTTTTTAGTCCCTTTACTGTTCAAAACTTGTGAAGACAGAGCTTGCTGCTAAGGCACAGCTGTTATTTTGAGAAAACAGCTTCACAAGTATGCGATCCTTTGGTAACATTGTTATTATGTAATGAAGTGACGCATTCCTCACCTGTCTGCTTTTATAGCAGTTTTCAATCACGTGTCATGGCATATGCAGTTCTCATTTGCATTATTCACTACAGTATTTTAACGGCATGTATCGCTCAAGCGGCCGATACATGCCGTTAAAATACTGTAGTGGATACTGTAGCGGCCACCTTCGAAAGTAATTCCTTTTTTCTTTTTTTTTTTTTTTTTGCGCCACCAAAATTTCATCGCCACTAACGTCCTTATGTGAAATATGAAGTCTGATTGGATCTCCAATTACAGCCTTTCGAAATGTGAACTTGAATTATGAACAGGTATGAGGGATGGGAGACATAATGAAATGTCGAAACCTTCTACGACAAACAAAAAAGAGAGAGGGATTAGGGAGTTGTCTCCATTTATGGAGTATCGACATTCAGTGCAATCTATTAGAGAAACAGAAAATAAGAAATTCTCTATGGAAGTACTTGAAGATTAAGTTCTGAGCCTCGAGGAGCAAATATCTACATACAGGGTGTTTCAGAAAACACATTTTGTAGTATTAAAGACAAAACTTTACAACCACGGTTACAATGGGTGTTTGTTGTGGGTAAAGTGCCTGAATAAAGTTGCTACGAAGAAGGCCTAAGGCATTCTTTCCTCTCTTTTTTACCATGTTTTCCACAGTGACCTGTCAGCTAACTTACGTTACTATATATCCGCCGTTAAGTATTCGCATTTAATACAAAAATACAGTACTGGCTTTCTTTACAATTGTGGAACTTCCTAATATGAATTTTGGATTCGATGAAGCCTGAAGGAGTGCAGAAATATTTCAGAACTATAAAAATGATTTTTTAACATAAATTAGCATCATTATTTCATTATTTACAATCGTCAATAAATTTTGCGAAGAAGAAAATCAGTAAAACAAAATTTCATGAAAACATGAGTTAAAAGAACCCCCCCCCAAAAAAAAAAATAAATAATCGTAATTTGTTTTTTCTTTTTTTGCGAAATTTCCACTTACATTTTTTTCTTCCTGGTGCTTTAATTTACTGCCTTCGCGAATAATTGATGCTTCTTCGATCACTCATTCTTTATTTAATTTTGTTGTTTAGGCCGTCTTTGTACTGGTAGAAATATTTTAACTTTATTCTGTTATTTATATATATTAGCTTAGATTTTATGCACTGACTACTTTGCATCCACTTTAAAAAAAAAGGGCTTGAAAATTCGTACAACAACCTCCGAACCTTCATAACGATTCTTCCTCGTTTGAGAAAACGATACTTGGTTTATTCTATTGTTGCTGACATCTGGGAAAATAAGCAACTGAAGGCGTATCCGTGAAACGGAGAAGTCCAAGAAAATGCTAAATGAAAGCCTTTCCACTTTAGTAATCCTAATCAATTTGATTATCTTTTTTCGACTAAAATAATTAATAACATATAACTAAATCTCTCTAATACAGAAAACACACACGTCTTTCTTTCTCGTTTGCCTTTTTTATACTGGGTGACGATAAACGTAGCAATAATAATATAGGTTTGGTCTAGCTCTTCAAAATGTTACACGGAAAGAAAAAAAACAATGATTAGAATAAAACTGTTTTCGAATATATTAACGGAGAAATGTCTTACTTCATAATAATATTTACCCAAAAATTTTGCAGCTTAGAAAGCTTAAAGTTTACTTATAGATTTTAATGAACTATTCAAATTTCTAAGTATTTTAGATATGAATGCAAAATAAAATGTCAATAAAAATTATGAGAAACGATACAGATCAGACTCAATAGATATTTGTTGATATCAGATCTATTCCTTTGGTGAGAACTAAGAAAACTTAGGATCTTACACTTAACATTATTATATTTTGTTTTTAAGTTGTAGGTATGCCCACATGTAACAAAAGCAATAAATAAATAAATAAATAAATAAATAAATAAATAAACTTGGTTTTAATAGAACTGGTTTCGTTATCTGATAACTTCTTCCACAATCAAATTATAAAGATGAAGTATCCAAATAGCAAATAAATCAAACCGTTTTTAATGAAGTACAACTGCAATGTCTAAAGCTACAACGATAATGATGATAATAATAAATCATTCGGAATCATTAACGAATGGGTTATGAGAAAAAAAATGGAAGAGGGAGAACAAACCCTACCAGTGGCTAACTATAGGTATATTTAAGGAAGGGGTATTAATATATATGGTAAGGGTTTTACTTCAGTCCAAAGGGATCCAATGATACAATTACATTTTTCCTTCCTTCATTAAACACAATGCTGTATTAAATTTGGGTTTGGCTCCATGGGTGGGCCTCATATGCACGCAATTTCCGGTTACGAAAACACAACAATGCTCTTATATAAATTCCTTTGGTAATTTCAATGTTTAAGAATTTTTGTTTCAATTTAATTATGAAAAATAAATACTAATAACTAATGATGCAAATGAAGGAAGTAATAATATTCCATCTTAATATTCAGTTAATGCTGTATTGTTATTATTTGATAAACGAATTTAGTCAATCACCTTAAAATACATCATTCCTTAACAATTGGAATATTAATAAATAAAAAGAAAAATTGTGAAAAGGCAAAATGATATTGATTGAAATAAAAATAAAACTCATGGAATAAGAGAAGTTTATCGGACTTATACAAACACAACTCCGATAAAAAAATATATCTTTTCTATAATTATTAATATTAGGATGCGCCAATATTGAAGGAAGTATTAGAACGTTACGAATCTAAATGGACAACGAAATTCCAAAGCGTTTTATTGTAGAGATCTTAGCTAGTTTCTTTTCTATTTACGTCAATTCTTTGCGAACGTTCACACTAGGATTCAATATTAACCAAAATACTTCGTAACCAATTAATAACTTTAAGAAATGGATTTGTAATACTTGGTCTTATTTATTTTCATTTGTCGAATATATTAGACCGATTTCCAAAAATGTTTATAAGATCATTTGATATCTTAAGGTAAGGATTTAGTTTAATTCGAATCTACAAAGGTCTAGAATCGAGATCGATGCTATTAATCATCTTCCAAAATTAGAAAATCTATAAAAGCCACCCATTTTAAAAGTAGGTTAAATAATCCACAACTAGTTTTAAATTAATTAAAACCAAAGAAATTATATCAACACGTTAGGAGGTAAAGACCAAGTATTAATCTCAGAACAGCTGTTTCTCGCCCATTAGTATTTATTAGCTGAGAATAGGCAACAGTAAACAGCAACTTTTGACATTTCTTTTTATCTAATTGACAATTTAGCAGATACGTCTGTTAAAACAATTCATACAATGGACTGCATTCTACCTTGTCAACTGATCCAATCTCAATGAGAATCCTGTACAACTAAGTTTATCAGAGGCAAGAATTTCAGCTTACAAGGCTAAATAGTTTAAGTTAAAACTCCCCAAAACTATAATAGCATATTGTTGTTGAAGAAAGCTTTGTATCTTTGAAATTCTCTGTGATTTTATTTGAAACAGACAACTTCTGAATAGGTTTACGTCTATTATCAAAATTTAACTGGGACGTCGAACTCTTGCGAAAACGACGAATTAAGTCAAGCGACAAACAACCACTGAATGGAATGAGCTAAAGGCAAAAGACTATTCAAAAGTAAAGCCGATATCACAGGAACATCTTTTCATTGGTAGATTTTTTTTTACCAACTTCAGTATCAATCAAGTTGAATAAACCCACTGGCACAATTTCTCAATAGCATCTGCAATTAAGCTCAATTTCCTTACTCGTCTAAAGACTTAAAAGTCAAAAGAAGACACATTATCTTCAACGGAAATTTTAAATGTTGATAAATGCTTTGCCTAAAACTAGAAATATCAATTTTTGAAACCCATTCCCAACAAGGAAATAGTCGAACGATTTTCTTTTTGTCACTTTTTTTTTTTTTTTTTGGGGGGAGAATTTGAAGTTGAAATCTGCAAGTATTACTTGCAAATATTACTTGGTTGAGATTCCCAAAAAGCATACGTCAAAAGACAACAAGCTATTTTCAGCATAAGAACTGGTACTAACGGGACCCATTTTTTATAATCAATTTCTGGTGTATATTTTAAATCATTAACCCTTCCAAATGTGTAATAAAAACAGGCACTGGTATTACCTGATATCGTTTGGAAAAAAAAAACCCAACATTTTCCTTTTAATTAACACTAGGTTAGATTATTTGAGGTAGGATCCTTTGCAGGATGTTTCGTTTGGAAAATACGACGGAAAAACAATACTCATTTAGAAATGACCAGCGATATCATCAATAACGACGACTACATGTTATGTTTTTTTTTTAAAAAAAAGACAGAGAAAATAAATGAAAAGAAAACACCAGAAGTCGATTATAACAAATGGGCCCCGATAGTATGTAAGTACCAAAGGATTTTAATCATCCAATTCTTCAATCAGATACTAAGTACCTTTTAAAGTATCAAAGCCTTTCTATTTTTCATAGGATCTACTACTGTTTTTTGTTTTTTTTTAACAGAGCTCAGAAGACTAATTAGTATCAAGTCTTCATTCCTATTGTACGTCACAGCCATGGAAGGACTGTGGATAGATGTTAAAGTTCAATGTATATAACAGTGTAAACCAATTTTCTCTATATGAGATTTCGCTAAAAAAATTTATCTATCGGAGGCTATGCGATTTTTTTATTTTTTTTTTTGTATTTTTTATGTTTGTTTTTATTTATTTTCCGATGACTCATAACATTAGACTGAGACGATATTATATGTACAGAGTTGTACAAGCTTGTCAGAGTGGAACAAATGTAAAGGGACTAATGAAAAAAGTATATAGGTATCTGCGAAACAAGTTAACGCAAATTAGTCTAAAAAAAATACGGATTTTTTGTTTGTTTGTTTTGTTTTTAGCTATTTTCGGTCCACTATTCAACGAAGACCTGCTCCTTTACTGGTCTAATCTCCCACACTGGCCAGATGACTTGGGAGATACATTTTTTACCTTCTGGAACAGATACTGAGGTGTTATTCCTTACCACCCTAGGAAGCCATTATGGAATGGCTTCAAACCTGAATGGAAAGAGGAGAAGAAACAAACAAATACAAGAAAGGAAGTAAAAAAGCCATGCCGGTACCGGGGTTCGAATCCAGGTTCAGACACATCAGCCTCGTGGCAGGCCAAAATACGATTAAGAAAATAACTCATTTTTTTATTTTGTTCAGACGGAAAATATTTTGTTTTTGCAAATGACGGTACACTGATTCAGTTAGTTAAACCAATTTGCATTGGCTTCATATAATACTGTTTTAAATTTAAGAAATCTATCTTTAAAAAATGTGCAATTTTAAATTAAAACTTACTAGTTGTCATTCGAGACTATTATGTATTTTTTTTTACCTTTTAACATTTTTTATTGTGTGCATATGTGATTTAGAAAATACTAAATTTTCACTGAATGATAATATCTTAAGTGTTTCTGTAGTACTGTAGTCGTCCCCCACCCCCGCCATCTCTTCCATTCTTAATCATTCATTAAGCGTTAATCATAGAAAATTGTACCTCTTATGTTGCCACGCTTTCTGGTGAGAATTATTTTTCCTATTAAAGTAATGATAGAGCTTTATAATAGATTTTATATAAGTCTGGAAATAAGAATAAGAATTATAGAATTTAATTCAAGTAAAACCGATTCAAGTATCTCAGAAGCCATCGACAGCGAACTAAAATATCAGACGAGGAAAGACAAAATTGACAATTTATCACAAATTATTTATTATTTAAAAACTTATCACAAAAAAAAAAAGAATTAAAAATTAAAAAAAAAAAAAAATAAATCTCGGTTTTGAAAATGCTGGTCTTCGAAATAACAGCGTTTAACTGAAATGGAATGAGTAAATTCATATTATAATGTTCCGGAGTAGATTGAGATCCTTTGATATTTAATTGCTTAACGTCACAAATCAATAAAAAAGATCACAATTGTCATACAGCAAGCAAATATACTACAAAGTTTCATTCATTTTAAATTACTCTGGTATTTTCTACAGAATGTTAAGTGTCATTAAGTTACAAGAACTACAAGAACATTGAATCATATCGTTAGAATCCAGTACTTTTTAAAATTCGAAACGATTTCTGTAATATTTCAAAAAAAAAAAAAAAATGGTTAACGAGCTAGAGGAAGATAAAAAAATAAATCAATAATTCAACTTAGTTCCGGTTTCATTAGCTACTCTTTTAATTTGTCAGAACTGAAGTCTTGTTTTTCTTTGAAATGAGACAACTTTTATTAGTTTATTATAAGAATAGTGTTGAGAAAAATATGGAAACGAGGCACGATATTTCGACATTCCTTTCTTTTTACCCATCACTTCCATGGAATTAATTACTTTGACAGGTGAGGGGGGTAAAAACTTCCAAATTACAAGTTCGCTTATTCGGGCGCCGTCACCGTTGGCAACGTTGGGAGGGTAGGTTTCGTGGAGAAAGAGGGGGGTCTGTAGTAAGGGGAACGGCAAAGTGGCGTAGATGACAGAAAGGCTGTTGTTTGCAGCAACGCGAAGCGGAAGAGGGAGGGAAATTATGCCACCTTCCCAAATACCCTATGGAGAGAATACATTTTTTTTGTTGTGTTTTCCTGGCAAACACTTGATGTACGATATATATGAAAATATTCACACGTAAAGTTGTATAAGCCGCATAAATGCATCCGTAACTTGTGAAAGCGTCTAGTTTCTTCAAGAAAATTGTGGGATACAATTGAAGCACTGGAATGTTTAGCAACCGGAGGGTTAAAAAAAAGACTAAGTAAAGCAGACATGAGAATTTTCTAGTGAACAGCAGCATGCAATATGGCAATAAGAATATGGCTAATTTAATTCTGCGTCTATTATTAAAGTGACACCTATCATCTAACAGCTCATATGAAAATTACCAGACTTACAGGTGTTGCCTGGCTATTTCTAACTTATTCGTCTGTCTCCTGAAGCAAATTTTCTGCGTCGTATTAATGTAGTAAAATATAAAGTCTATGATAAAATCTGTATAGACAGAAAAGGAAGAATTAACCTACTGTGTTTTGTTGAGAATATTTTGTCTTAAACTCAAGGACTCGTGCTTTCAGATAAGAATTCACAATAACTTTATTAACAAATGATTGACGTTCACATTTCCCAGAAGGGTGGGGCTTTTGGATGAATATTGTTTTGGGTTCTACGCTAACCACTGTCTACCTCTATTGAAGGAAACTGTCTTATTAACAATCAAATCAAATGAATGACCACAATTAGATTCCAACTGCAACAAATTGGGAAAGAAAAGTCTTTAAAAAACCATGGTCAACATTGCTGATATATTTACAAGAGCAATATCTCTATCTAATGCCAAATAAAATGCTGGCTTTTGAAAGAGATAACTGTTTTTGGTTGGTGATTTTGATATGGCTTCTCATCGGAGATGAGATGAGATTATTATTATTCAGGAATTCTGAAGTGTCTAGGATTCCATGTATTCATTCAAATTTTGTAACATTACAATTTGTAAAAAGTAAAAAACCCTTCCAGTAATTTAATTTTGGTTAAAATGCGAAAAAAAAAAAAAACCCCGATTGAAATGGCAAATCTGTAACCATTGTTTTCGTTTTATTAACGAGTAGTTAGCGTGCAAAGAACCAGTTAGATCCTTCAAATTTGAAGAGGTATTAATGAAACTATCACGAGATGTTATAAAAACTGGCCTTAAGCTTAAAAATAATAATGATAGTATTCTTTCATTGTAGTTTCCTTGACAAGGATTAAATTCGGTTTTTTTCCCATTAATCATAGAAACCGATTAGGAAGAACAGGGGGAGGGAGGCATCCATCATGCTTTAAATAAAATTTAGTCAACTGTAATATTTATAATTTCTAATCAGTAATTTTTAAAAAAAAAATCCTCTTCAGCTAAGAAGATAAAGGAAGTAAAATTACTGACAGTCAAGTATCAAAATTCACGTTACCTTAATTAATAGGCTAGGGGAACAGTGCAAAAAAAAAAAAAAAAGAAATTAATTTTTCAGTTTCAATTAGCTAACAGAATATTTCTTACTGACGGATCAACGGAGACCATCAATCATCCCTTTCTTAGCCAAGAGCAGTTTTCCGTATCCTAACAGTGAAAAGCAACTAAGCTCAAGTTTTTATTTTAGTAAACTATTTATTTTGAATTAGTCAAGTAACTACGGAATAACTAAAAAAACAAACTAAGTAAAATTCGAATTAAGACATTTGTTAAAAATAAATAAAAAGGAAAGAGCAATCTACCTTCCTATTCCAATTCCCTATTTTAAAGACTTAGAATGTCTTCATTGCTACGTCTCTGGACACTGCGGCCGCGAATATTACGAAATTCATCCTTTGTGATCAATGATAGTAATTTTAAGATTGGGAAACCTTTATTGCAGAGTGATATTAAAAGGTGATTCCATGAGTAAGATTTCAAGAAGTCTTTAAGAAATTAAATGAAGATGAAGAGCAGAAGGTGGTTGAATGGACGTTCACTCAACATAATCAAACACTAAATCAGAGCAAGAAACCCATCCATTTCGGTAGAAAGTTAAGTCATTAGTGACACGACTGATGTATGAATTACTGAGACAGCTAACGAACTAAGATGGAAAGGCCGGTTAATCTTGACCCTTACCTTGAGCCTTCGTAGGAGGGATCTTATTCTCATTCCTCCCTGCTGGGATTCTTGGATCGTAAGAATAATAATTAAGATGACTACGAAAACTGTAGTCACTAAACAATGGAGGTGGGAGGATTTGAATAGAAATCAACCACACAAGATTTTTATCGTTCATCTGACCCTGCCCTTTACCTTCCTCACAACTTTTAAAACTGGATTTGGCCGAGTGGGAACTTTTCGATGCCTTTTGTTTTTCCTTAATACATCATTAAAAATCTGTCTGAGTTATGCTTTCATTAATAAGGCCAGTGGCGCAACTCATTAACAGATCATGAATGTGGTTCAAAAGTCCTTCAGTAATATTCAAAAGAAAAGAGGATGAATAGAAAGTAGACGAATATTGTAGACCAATCAAAAGAAGAAGGAGACACACATTAATTTACCTGCTCACTTCTTTTCAAATCCATTTTTATTAATAACATTTTAAAGTGTAACCTACCAAATGATATTAAAGTATTAGGGTTTCTACTTGTTTTATAACCCTGGAAATTAGCTGAAGTATTTGTTTGGATTTTTGCGGCATAAAATTTAGAATAAATTGATTATCCAAAATGAAAGAACAGGATTTAAAATAAATGTATTTCGTTTCATTAAGTGAAGTTTCTAAGAAAATAACATTTTTTTTCAAAGCTGCTGAACGATATAAATACACTCACTTCCAAAAGTTAAGCACGGAGCAGTAAAATGCGAAAAAATGGACAAGTACTGCTTTGATTGACATGAAATGCTGCAAATGTGTAGCTCTATGTTTATTCATGAAACAAAACAAAGAATTACATACAGAGATAAATAAAATATTGAATTTTCATAAATTATAAGATGACGTCCTATTAGCGTCATTAACAAAATGATGTTTAAATTCAAAACAAACAATAAAAACCGACATTAATAGGGTGTGTGAGCACCCCTCATCTGCATACAAAGTTTACAGCATGTGATCATGCTTGTTACGAGGTGATCAACCACCGCAGAGTCCAGTAATCGCCATTCCTCCTGTAGGACAGTTTCTAAAGCTGTGAGAGTGGCTGGAGGTGGGAAATGTCGACATACAGCACGGCCGAGGGCATCCCTAAGATTTTCAATTGGATTAAGGTCCGGCCAGTAAGCCGGCCACTCCATACGCGCAATCCCCTCACTCTCCAGAAAGTCGTCAACGATGGCAGCTCTATGGGGACACGTCCATTAAATCGTCCATTAAAACGAAAGAAAGACCAACTGCTGCACCGTACAGTTTCACAATGGGGTCTAGGACTTCATCTCGATACCGTACAGCCGTCACAGAACCTCGCCTGTAGACGTGCAGGTCGGTGCGATATCTCAATGAAATCCCTACCCAGACCATGATGCTTCCACCGCGGAATGCGTGATGTTCGGTGATGTTCTGGGGCCGATTGCGTGTGCCTTGTTCCCTCCAGACCCTTACATGCTTATCATCGGGTTGTAGGGCAAATCTGGACTCATCTGTGAACATAATGTTACCCCTATCAGATATAGTCCAATTCACATGCTGACGGCATCACTGTAATCGTGTCCCTCTGGATTGGACGGATAAAGGAACACAAACTCATGGTACCCGGGCGTACAGACCATTCATGTGTAGTCTTCGACGAACAGTAGTGGCAGATATCGTATTACCAATGGCCGCTACAACCATAGATGTCACACGTGTGGAGGTCGATCTTCGATTCCGCTTGGCTAGAACAGCAATACATCGATCTTCCGCGGCGGTCGTAACCCTTGGACAGGTCTTCGGCAACTGTTTGGGTGGTTTGGAATTGTTTCCATAATCGTGAAATGACGGAATGATGAACGCCGAAGAATCTGTCATAGACTATCCTGCATCAATGCGTCCGACAGCCCGACAGCGCTCAGAATCTTCCATTCGTCTTCTGGAAGGCATAGAAACACGTCTAGCTTGAAAACAAATCGTACGAATGTTCTAAACACCTTTCATCACCACTTACATGCAACTCCTATAACCCTTCACAATGCCAGCTTCTTATACGACTGCCTGTTTTGCATATTTCTCGTCGAGAAACCCTGATTGGCTGTTACCTACATAATTTCCAAACTTCCTTCTACCTTTGCAGCAAATTTCAGCTTCTTTAATTCAGATCCCTTATGGAAATTAACATTTTTCCTCTCTGTGCTTAACTTTTGGAAGTGAGTGTATCTTTTCAATTTTTTTAATTCTGTAGAGTTTCTTTAAAATCATACCGTATCTATTAATTAAATTTCCAAATACTCAAACAAATTTGGAATCCAAAAAAGAAAAAAGCATTGTGCTCTACATCAAGAATCTCAGGAAGAGTCTGTACAGGAACATGTGTCAGGAAAAGCAAGGAATAGAAATTATACCATAAAATGCATTTTAAGAAGATTTCGAAGACTGAATAATAAAATAATGTTAATTACTGGAATTCTCTCATTTAATTGCAAAGTATCTGGAAGACCGAGCTTTGCTCGGTATACGAAAACGAAAATAAAGTAAGAAGACTGTTAGACAATCACATGGTTATTTAACCCTCTTTCAGGGAAATGGACAGCTTCGCAGTGAATACACGCGACGTTGAAAGGAAACAGTTATAAAAATTATTATTAAGTAAAATTATTATTTTATTACACTAAAAACTCACAGAACACAAATTTATTAATAACAAAATAAAACGAAAATAAAGTAAGAATACTGTAGACAATAACCTGGCACTTAGGTCAATCATTACCTCCTAAATGAGTTTTCCCAAAGTCCAGACCTAGCTAAATCGCTTTCTCGCACCCCAAAAAAAAAAAAAGAAGATTCACCGCATTTCGTCAAAATCAGTAGGCCCATTTTCAAGATAAAATTTATTAGAATTCCTCGCTTTATAGTATTTGATTTGTTTAGCTAAAGATCATGTCATACTTTGACTAAAAAAAAAATATTCTTAACTATTTACTGTAGATGTTAAGTCAAAGACAAAAAATTGCAAAAAAACAAAAACAAAAAAAAATCTCTTAATACCTTGACCAAATTATTTCTAATTGTTACTAGAATAAAACAACATTAATCTAGAAATTCCTACATCTTTACAGAACTTCGCTGTATTCTGCTGTCATACCATCTTGTTGTATATTTAAACTGTACTGCTTACAGTACACTGGCAAATTGGAGTGAATCGCATTATATCGAACACAACATCATCTCTTAGTAATGACAAGAAAGCAAAAGAGAGATCAGACTTTTGTGTTATTTACGTTATTCAAAGTCTGGCCAAATGATAAAATCTCTGGAGCTTAATCTACACTAAATCTTCTTGTATCTTTCTTGATGTCTTTCCGCAGAATTAACCCAATTAGACACCTTCATATGATTCTGGATTCAGCAATGGAATTCTAAGGCTCCGATAACTGCTGCTGCTTTATAATTATTTGAGAGTTATGAATTCTGATTGTATAAAGTACTGTAAACTCCCGATTATCCGCTTTGCGGATTAACCGCGGACCTCTCCTGTTTCCATTTTTTTTTTTTTTTTTTTTTTACCGTACAATAAATTACGGAATTAAAAAAAAAATTAAATCTAGAA
>JAFIDM010009631.1:55129214-55171669 GCA_023159025.1 Thereuonema tuberculata
ATAATGTATGTACTGTAACTGTCTGTGTTGTCATTTTAATGTAAATAAAACATGCTAAAAGCATTTTTGTATGGATTTTCGTCCAAAATTCGGATTATCCGCGGAATTCGGTTACCCGCAGTTGCTGCGGCACCCTATTCCGCGGATAATCGGGAGTTTACTGTTGCAATGGAACTACCTTTCCTATACAAGATACTGTCCTTTTTTTAATATTTTTCTTGAATGACAGTTGTAATAATTTGAACAACGTCATTGTACAATACTGCTTTTTTTAATTATATTTCGGTAAACGAATTACGGAAAATTTTAAAAGTCAACATCGTTACTCCTTTATAAACTATAGTTTCAACAGTCCCTTCAGTAGCAGGTTTTTGCCATTTTTTTTTCCTCCCATTAGAGATAATCTTTAGCTACAAAGTTGAGTGTAACAACATTTTCGTCGAGGTTTGTTTGTTTGTGTTGCTGCAGAATTTGGTTGTATTAGAATTCAATAGAATGTAAGTGCGTATCTGAACAATTGTATCCATTTTCAGCAGGAAAATGACATGTTTATGAATTTTGTTTGTATGTGTGTGTGTGTGTGTATATTATTTCCTGCATCGTACCTTAACAACTGTTGAATCATTGATTGAATTTTCACGATGCTCATATATGGATACGTCGTTTACAATTAATAAACTTTGTCTGAAACATTCTATTCAAAAACTAAGATGAAAGAAATGGCGGATTTAGATGAAATTGCTTTGTCACTATATTTGTTTACAGAACAATTCCAATTCCAAACACGATAACATACGGAACAGTTTTACGTTTTAGAGCGAAAGCAATGTTTTAGTTATCATGTTGCCTCAGCAGCTTGTTTGTGCTTCATATTTAACTTTAAACTACAGAAAGAGAATGTGAAATTCTAAACAAAATGGCACATTAAACTTCTGCCTGCAGCTTTTCTTTAAAAATTAGAAATAATGCAATGGCGCTGTCTCGAAATTACTTTAAATTGATTTTCAATATTTACGAAAAAAATAGCTTACTGAAATAGATTTAACTTACGCAACAATATGAATCACTGCACATTTCTAGGTTATGGCTGATGACAAAGTGAATCATTCCACATCTTATGCAGATAAGTTATAAAATCACCATAGATATTTTAAGAAAGACACGTTCCTTTTAACTTTTCACGTACTCATAAAGTCAGTGAATGCTCATTATAACATTTAGGCACTGAATGATAGACCGAGTTATAAATAGTGATTCCTAATTTTTTGGTGCTTCAAATTATCTCTTGTGAATCACCTGTAAGAATGAGTGGGATAAAAATTCCTTCAGAAAAGCAATAAAAGCGAAACAATTAACACACTGATGACAAATAATAAATTGTAACAAAGTACCGTAATTGATTATGAATCAGTTTTACATTAGCGAGTGCTTTGTTTAAAAATTGATTGGATTTAGCCGACTTAGATAAGTAAGATGTAATTACTTATTCTGGAAAATGTTCGTGAAAAATCTCACGGTAACGGAAACTGAAGTTACTGAAGCCTTGATTTACTGGAAAAATAGAGTTAGGTTCCCGCGGACCCTCTTCATTATACACTATCCTACCCTTTACCATAAACACATCATTCCGTGTACTGTTCTTGTAAAGAACGACTTCCATACTACAGTACATATTTTATAACGACATTTTATGCTTGTATTTAGCAAAAAAAGCCATGCATGAAAGAAGACTAACATAAATATGTCAATGCACACTTTAACTAAGAACACGTTGAGACTTGTTAATACAACGGAAGCCGCGAGAACAAGACCGTAGCTTCCCTTGGTAGAGCTCGTGTCGACGGTAAGCGATTAAGCCTCTCAGATCGCTACTGAGCATGGCCGCTTATGGGCGCGAGGAGACTGTGTGTGTAAGATCACTTTTATAGAAGGAGATAAGTGAATCCGCGGGATCAGAG
Organism: Thereuonema tuberculata; assembly: GCA_023159025.1. Lineage (NCBI taxonomy): Eukaryota > Metazoa > Arthropoda > Chilopoda > Scutigeromorpha > Scutigeridae > Thereuonema > Thereuonema tuberculata. Next base: position 55,131,173 of record JAFIDM010009631.1, read on the forward strand.
TCACCAGATAACGAGGATTTGCATTTACGCAGCAAATGTAGATTGAAATTCAGCAATTATTATAATTTACAAAGGCGAAGACTTCGTCCTTTGTATGGTTTTCACGCCTTCAAAAAACAAATCAACATTTGGTTTAAGGTCTTTTAAGAATTTTTTTTGTTTTTTAAACCTAACATTTTTGATAGTAATATTCATTAGAGCTTTTATAGTCTGAATTAATTGAGACTGTTTGTTCTGATTGTCAAATACATCGTAAATACTCGACTGTAAGAAAATAGAATAAACTAATAACAAATACGCTGAAAATTAAACAAACAAATTTCTTTTTAATTACGTAATTATTATTATCTTGTTTTAAACTTACGAATTGATAACCTCTTCTGAATCAAATTCGTAATGTCATTAATTTTTTTTAATGGCAACCAATTTATGAACGTTAACGCCAAAAAATGTAAAATAACTAAATGTAGGCAAACAGTAAATCTGATGCCTATTCACAATCTGATCTCAGGAATTTAATTAAATTTGATATTATTTAGCTACAAAATTCAGGCTTCCATTGGTTTAGAAGGAGAACTATTTTGTACATACTGCAATCGAATGGATTAAGAGGAGTCCCATTCTCTTCATTATAATAATGGTTAAGACTCGCTAATAGTTTAATCAGAGAGAACAGTTTCATTACTGACCTATTAAAAAAATATAAGAAATTAAAAAATATAAGTTGTGATGATAATACCGAAACATTTCAGATATACTGTATGTCACAGCAAGTTCTAATTTTGTAAAATACTCCTATAAATACTCAGCACTATTATAATAATAATTGATTGAATTAAAAAAGAATTTCTGAAAATAGTTTCGTTTTACTTATCAAAGAATAAAATCATATTCGTAAAATCTTTTATCATAACATTTTCTGCACTGATAAAATCGGTATATATTTATTTAATTCTTAATCTTTTTTGTATATTAAGTGGAAAGTATTAAAAGTACAGTATATTATTTTTTAAACAAATTAATTTTTTTCTATTTAAGCTCTGATTTTAGAATAACATTTTTTTTTTCTCTTTCACTGATCCTCCTCTAGGATAATATTTTTGTTTATTTTGTATTTTATGAAAATAATCTTTTGTATGATATAATGTACATAACACCCAGCGGCGGATCCAGGATTTTTGAAAGGGGGGGGGGCTAATTTTTTGAAGGGCTGACTATACCATTGAGTGTGATGCGTACGCGAGTCGACGGCTTTTTATTAGCAAATTTCCAATGGAAATAAGCTCTTCAACTCGTCATTATGGTAGGTCGCAGATACGGGAGTATGAAATGTCTTCAAAACATATATATATGTATTTGTATGTCATATAAATCTTTCAATTTTTTATCGCAGACTCGTTTTTTTTTTCCTTTTTTATCACATCAAAACAGACTTTTGTTAAGGTTTGGCAATTAATGTGGAACTAAAAGATTAACGAATAAATCAATTTAATATAATTATTTATTTTATGATTAAATTTCCAAGAACAATGAATACATGCAAGCTTGTTACAACCATATCATAATAATAAGGCAATATTATTTTTTATTTACAAAGAAAATAGAGATATTTCACTTCAAATTAGTCATTTTCCCAATTCGAAATCTCCAGCCGCAGTGGTTTTGTCTTGCAAAAATGATTCCAGACGTCTTCAACATTGATTTCCCTATCCTTGTGTATGGTTGCTAATGCAAGACCATTGAGTCGGTTCTCCATCATAGTACTTCTGAGGTAAGTCTTTAATCTTCATAGAGTTGAAAAGCTTCTTTCAGTTGTAGCTGTTGTAACCGGGAGAGTGGCAAATATTTGTAACAACACCCTAATATTCGGAAAGAAATCTTCATTGCAATGAATTAGAGACTCAATGCAGTTTTTTTGGCCTTTTATTTTCGCCAGGGTTTGATGCAGTTTGCTCTCCATAGAGATATTTCAGCTCTTAGCTCAGTACTTGTAGCTGAATAATCTGTTTCATAAATTTCTGCTGCTGCCTCAACTTCTTCTATCGAAAACTTGGGAAAATGGTAGGGAATGAGCCCTTCAAGAGGTGTTACTTTGTGAAGATTATCACAGAAGCGAGATTCAAACTCTTTTATCAAGTGGTCGACAAAGGGCAAAAATATTACCACTCTATAGTAGTACTCTGGGTCTCTCGTCTGCACGTTCATTCTTTGAGTTTGATTGGCACAAATACGGGGTAGACGGATTTCTTCACCCATTGATGTAGCTGTGTCACTTGATGAAATGAAAACAGCTTTAAACTCTTCATCAGCATTTTCTCTCATTAACTTGAATCTTCCTATTATCACAGAAATGTAGGATACTGCAGATGTCAAATCAAGCCTAGGATCCTGTAAAAACTTATTGTATGTGCTAAGCAGTGAACAGCTGTTTCCAAAGCAATTATATAATCACTTCTTTTCATAGCTGCGCCTAAAGCAACGGCTTTACTTGACGTTTCACTATTTGAATCATCCTCCATTTCTTCAAGTAGCTTCGCAAGGTGTAAAATTAGTTCCTTAAAATCAATTAAACTCTCGTGTCTTTCTACCCAACGGGTTGGACAAAAAGCTTTTAATTTCTTCTTTTTTGATTCACTGACATTAGTTTCACTGATGACTCTTTCCAGGGCGGATACTCTTTTTGGAGACGCAGAAACAAAGGTTGACACAGATGAAACAATTCCAATCATATTCTTAATTGCTTTGATATCACAGCTTTTTGTAAGGCATAGATTTAATTGATGGCTGAAACAGTGAGTATAGAATGCGAGAGGTTGTTCTTCCAAGATGAGTGCTTTGGCTCCATTGAATTTGCCTGACATATTTGATCCTCCATCAAAGCCCTGTCCCCTTAAATCTTGCAAGTTTTAGCCAAAGTTCTGTAATTCATCTATAATACAGTTTTTAATTTCCAGTCCAGTTGTATCACTCAATTCTGTAAACCCGACAAACTCTTCTTTAACATTCATACTCTTTAGATCTATGTACCTTACACATATACTCAGTTGTTCTTTTGTGCTGATGTCTGTTGTTTCATCACACAAAACTGAAAAATATTTTGCTCTCTTTACATCAGACACAATAGCAGAACGGACTACTTCACCAACAGAATCGATAATTTCATTTTGGATTGTTTTACTTATCATTGTACAATTGTCTCCTGATACGTCCATATGTGCTTTCAAATCGTTATCCCCCGAGTCCAACCGGAAAACTAAAAGACTATGAAAAATTCCTTGTTTCCCTGATAAAAGGTCTTTTTTGTTGTTATCAAAATCAAAATGTCCATCATCTCTGTGGCCTCTAAACGGCAGGTTATTTCTTGCAAAATAAATGACTGTTTTGACAATTGGTCTTAAACGTCTTCTTTTGTTTTCTATAATTGACTCTTTCTTCTTGTCTAGCATCACAGAAACGCTCCTTCTTTTCTCAGATTCCATTACTTTTACAAATTCTGCTGCTCTTTGGGCCGAAAATTTGTGATAATCCTTTTCAGAATGGCTTCGGAAGTCCTCAATTGCCTTCTTATATTTCGTCAAAGGATTTTTCACTAATTTATTCAAGTTCTGCAAAACAAAAAAGAATACATTAACGACAGAGGAAGATAACTCAGTAACATAACTCATTTTCAGAAAAAAATTGATGATTACGATACTTTGCGTAATAGTGGACTTATAATCATTAATATAAATCGATAGAACCATTTTTTAGTGAGTAGTGATGATTTTTTCGGAGTTACTATTATTTAAATAATAAAATATTATTATATTGAAAACTTTTTAACGTATGTACATAATTTTAAAAGTCAATAAAGCTGTTTTCTCTGCACTTTTAATGACTGCATCAAATCATCAAACTACTCATGATACATGATGGTAATGAATAACAGTTCTTCAATTTTTATTAATTTAGAATAAAATTAAATTGAGATTATTACCTGGCTACCTGATCCGGCTCCAGTAGGAGCAAACAGCTATAGTTTCTTCACTATAAGCAAGCCACTTGAAATTCTCTAGCCATTCCCTCCTAAACTTCCGAATTTGTAACTACCTTCCGGGAGCAGCGATGAAGGTAATTTTAATTAATTAGTATTTACAAAGTTAACCTCACTTACTATTAAAGAAAAAATTATTTATAAAATAATTATGAATAACATTTATAATGTCAATACGGAAAAAAATAATCAAAATAATGAAAAAATAATAGATACAATTGGTTAAAAATCTTTCAAATTAATAAATTAAAAGAATTTTGGTCTAAGATTGGAAAACTATATAAAATGTAAATTATTCAGTCAAATTAAATTAAATTAAAAATATAATTCTAAAACATTAAAAAGTATTAAAAAGGTTAAAACTTCATTAATCGCTGGCGTAATTGATGAGAATATTACTCTAAATTTTTAATTTTTAACTTTTGTTAAGTTTCTTTTCTATTGTAGTAGATAATTAACAAAGTTGATTAATCTACAGTTAATAATTATATATTAATTTTCATAATTTGAGTAAATAAGAAAAAGCTTGCGTCGAATGGACTTGGACGCTTCCAAATTTTCTTATAAGTTATTTGTTATTTCTGAAAGTGGCCTAACTCCATTTGCGGTAAAAAAACCCACTTATTATTGACATAATATTTGCTATTATTTTAAGAGGAATTCTAAATTTAACTCTCTTAGATGCGGTGTGGCACTTTGGTATCCTATACGTATATTTTTAATTTTATTAAAACTCTTTAAATATCTCAACTTAAACATAAATGGACTTATTAGGTCACTTTCAAAATAAACGGCTCATATCGAGCAAAATGTTAGTGATTAAATTTTTGATATTTCGCCTTAAGATATTAATGTTTATCAGGCAGCAGCCTCTGGAAACCCCATTTTATCCCCCCCTTATTCACAGCTGGAGGGGGGGGGGGGGCAAGAGCCCCTCCTAGCCCCCCCCCCCCCTCCCGGATCCGCCACTGATAACACCTACTGACATCAACAGACAAATAGACAGACAATACGAACAAGAGCGACCACTCCTAAAAAATGTTAACAAACAACTTTATTTGAAACCACGAGACCCCATCTTAAGATAAATGATTCTCCGCCTCCGAGCTAAGGCTAATGGAGTTTAAAATCCTAATTGGATTGACTGATGGATGAACGCAATTATAAATAGTGCAAACAAAACAAAGTAACTGAAAAAGAATGCCTTTTGAGTCGAGCTGTCTCCATCTTGAAAACAAAGTAACATTTCACTCCTGAGAAAAAAAAATACAAGAATAACAAAATCATGAATTTAATTCAATGAACACATCAAACTGAATTATTAGTTTTCAATTAAACTGTAATTTAAATAATTGTGATTAACTGTCCGGTCTATGTATTGGAGGAGCGGAGTTCGGGAAGTTTTTCTCCATGAAACGGGATTAAAGGTCTATGCCAAAGGTATAAATAGTAAAGGGCGGTCGAGCATCGAACGGTCCTTGTGTTCTATTTGCTCATGTATTTTTAAGCCATTACTGCCAATACTCCTTGCTGTCCTGTAGGGTAACTTTAAGTAAATGAGTAGTCGATTTATATTCTTTACATGTATATAAATTTAGATACATTGATATCTTGAAATGAAAACAAAGATCTGTCAGTAATTTTTATGTATTTGAAATTTTAACAATTGAAATCCATAATTCAAATCGTTGGTAATAAATGAAAAGATTGAAACAATCGCACAGTTCTCTAGTATCAAAGCCATTGGGTTTGGAAACTGCTTTTCTTTATAGCCATACCTCAGCCAAATATTTTAACAAAATGTTTTAAAGGAAAAGATTGAAAACATTTTGTTAAAAATTTTGGCTGAGATATGACTAAAAGAAAAGCAGTTTCCAAACCCAATGTGGCGCAGCTTAGCCACTGCTGCTTTTGCGCCATTAAAACACCAACAAACAACAACAACAACCCAATGGCTTTTGATGTTACTGCGATTGTTTCCATTTATTTTTTGAATACGTTGCATTTTTTAATTTGGATATTTTTTTTTTCAATAAGCCTATCCAGGAGAGTTCTTTCTTTCTTTATTTTTTTGACGGGAGAAGGAAGAAAAATATCAATAAAGATAATTAAGTTAAAATCTATTTTTTGTGAATAGCTATTAATTAGATAAGTTTCATAAATACTAACAATCTTCCTAATGCTAATAAATATCGAATAATAATAATGACAGATAATTCAAAAATACTATTGAAGTATTTCATCAGTTTAATCTAGGAAAAATGGTTTTTTTTTCCTTTTTGTTCCTTTATGTCGAATCAACAACATTTTAAATGAAATTTCTTTGTAGTTTTTGCAATAAAAAATTTAGATAAAATTTTAACAAGTTGAATAGATATAAAATCTATTTAAAGCAAATAAGATTTATACTAATACTTTAAAAGAAAAAAAATGAATATACATTTCTTTAATTCAGTAAAAATGCAGTAAAAAGTAATTTGGGAATAGAAAATTGTTAATATTTGTGAACATGTACGTAAGATATTACATAACGGAAAATGGGTACATTCAGGAAAATTACTTTTCCGCTTAGTGTGTGTTTTTTGATAATACAGAAATACTTATGAAATGTATCTTAGCGAAACGAAACATTGCAGTGAAGATATAGCGAAGGGAAAATGACAATTAACAGAAATTATTATGTAATGTATAATTCTGAATTTACAAATAATTTTCAAATATTAAGGCTGTTTCTTTTAAAAGAAGATATAATGTTGTTGATATCTTTTGTCGCAGTAACTAACTGAGAATGATAGGTCTTAGTATTCCATTGAAACATTTTTCTTCGTTGCTTGTCTGTTGGTCTTTTTGTCTGTTTGTTTGTTTGTTTTGTTCATCACGCTAAAATGGCTGGGCTGATTTCTTTAAAATTTTATACATTGCAGATTTAGGGTCAACACAGGCCCACCCTCCCATCCCTCAAAAATGACCTCGAAATCCCCATCCCAGTCCTCAAAATTTTAAATTAATAATCTAGCGTAAATCTGATAATAATGACACTATCCCAAACGCATAAACACATATTTTCTCATTGTTCGATGGTTTTTTAAACGGGAAATATTAGCACTTGCAACATCATCTTATGTTTCCTATTAGAAAAAGAAAAAAGATAGGGAATTTCGATGAGCTATATTGTTGAGATTAGTGGCATTTATCGTCCAGTTATTTGTTGATGCTTAGCGTCGGGCTTCTCTGTATAGTTTCTTATCACACACTGAACTCCCAGGAATAGTATCTGGGAAGAGCGAGATCAAAGATTTAAAAAATAAAATAATAAAAAAAAAATCAATCTTTTGTTTTTATTTTCAATTAATATTTATCTGAATCAGAATTGATTCAGTAACTGATCAATCAATGTTTTAATTTTTAAATCCGAACTTTAATTCATCAATTTATAATTTAGTTAAACTATTTTAGAGTTACGTATTTGGAATTAACATTTAAACTCAGAAATAAACAACGGATACGCATCTGCTCTCCTTAATTTAACAATTTCTTCAATTTAACAATTTTTTTTCCAACTGTAAAAGCAGTCATTTTATCTAATACAGTGCAACTTGGATAATTCGAACGTCTTTAATTCGAAATCGTGGTTAATTCGAAAATTTCTCTTCGTTCCTCGAATTTCTTATTAAATCAATGTTAAAAAATCGTGGATAATTCGAAGTTCAACTTCCTTAATTCGAAGTTTTGTATAAAAAATTTCGAACCATAACGACTTTTCGGCGTTTCATCGTTAAGAAATTCGACACATGACAATTGAAATCGCCTTCCCGCTATCATTAGACATGTGGTGACGCCATTCGACACGTGATGCTTCAGACGCCATTCGAGCTTCCTACTGTCAGTGTCACCATGTCTTTCTTTAAATCACGCGTGTACAAGAATTTAACGTTCGCTGAAAAGGTCGCCGTCATTCGCGAGGTGGAAAAGGGTGTGAAGAAGAAATGCCAAATCGCCAACGAGTACGGGATAGCGCCGAATTTCGTCGGTACATTGAAGGACAAACCAACATAAGTGAAGCTGTTTTCCGTTCACTAAACATGCTTGATGATTTTGCTAACCTTAAGCGACTGAATTCTACAAAACAATCAGACATTGCACAATTTTTTGAAAAACTATAATTTTCTGTATTGAATGTAATATGTACTGCGCTTACGTAATATAAATCTTATTTTGTTTACATACATATAGTGTTTAAGTCTTTCAAACCATGATCTTTCTGAATAAATATTTACTTATTGACCGAATAATCTTTTCAAGCATTCAGTGGACCTGAAATTAAAGTTAAAAGATGTAACTTGTTTAATTCGAAGTCTTGGATAATTCGAAGTTTTGTAGTGGTCCCTTCAGCTTCGAATTATCCAAGTTGCCCTGTATTTCAGATCGAGAAAATTGCGCTCCATTCAATGTGGATTTGATCCTAAATTCTGCACGGATACCTTTTTTCTTTAGTATTTTTTTTATTGCAATTATCTTCCTTACATTTGACATAGAAATTACTCTTCTTCTTCTGCACTTGAAATATCCAAGAAAAGGATCAATTTTAATAGAACTCTCTATTTTTTTTTTCTTTCTTATCCAGTGAGTGGAAAGTTTTTAAATACAGTTAAGGAGGTATGTTATTGCCAAGCTGCGAATACCAACTTCTCGTAAAACAACAATGGAAAGTTACTAACATTAAATTTCAATTTAAACATAACAGGTTTCTTATGTAATCATTCCGTCATTGTCAAACAAAGCAGATCTAAAATCCTTTTATTTTTTTAAATGTATTTTTAAGATACGCTGGCTTTTACTTTAAAATATTGATTTCTATTTTCTCACAGAAGTCATAGCAAATAATATTCACTTCTATGGTTAACAAAGTGGTTATGGGACTTAAGTCAGATTTAGATTTTAATTATTTAGGCGCCTCAGGAAGTTGATTTGGCGCATGCGCACTCGCAAAAATCACTTGAGATAATCTTTAAAATCAAATGGTAGGTTGAGTGATAATTTTGCATCATAAAAATAAATTATTATTATTATTATTATTATTATTATTATTATTAAAAAAAATGTTGCACAAATTTTGAAAGACCCGATTCGTGCATTTCATTATTTTTGAAGCTTTCATGGTTTTCGAGGGATTTTGTGTTCTATTAATTTCTTTGTAATTGTTTTATTGTTGTTTAACCATTCTTCTTTAGTGCCCGAGTCTGTTGGCATAAGAATGACAGAATTATATTCATAATAAATTAATCAAATGATGAAGACCTGTCCACGTGATTCTTAGCTTTCGGATAGAATGGGTAAAGACTGAAAATAAGATTTACACCTCAATCGCAATTCCAATCCAGACCCTTGCACCGCATCAGTTATGGCTTTACTTGCATCAATAGTTTAAATGTGTAAAAAAAAAATGTTAAAAAGCTGAATAAAAGATAATCCTCAGATGAAAAAACGCAAACTCTGATGAATATAAAACATATGGAAATGTTTCACATAATTAAAAATATTTCGCTATTATTATGATGTAATATGGATGTTACCTTGACCAATGAAATTTTCAACTATAAAGAAGTACTAGTTGACCCGTGCGAATAATTCGCAACAAAAAACCACCTTTGAGAAATAATAAACAAATCCAACAGCTTGTGTGGATGTTAGTTAAACACATTGTCAATAGATGGCGTCTTCTCAAGTTTTATAAAAAAGTTGACCCGTGCGAATAATTCGCATGGTATCTTGATCAGTCACCGAATGGTAATGTGGAAATAAATAAATGAAGAGATTGTCAATAGATTGCCTTCTACATTTTTACAAAAAAGATTTTTAAAATAAATTTTTTTAACGAAAACATTAATTTTAAACAATCTATTTATTTTTCATCATTAGCGGTGAACGTAATCTTGAAAATATCTCAATCATTGATTTTGATGAAGTATTAAGGGAAATAAAAAAAAACCTTTGAGAAATTAATATAGGTATATGAGAAGTTGACTAATTTTTATGTTTCTATTGAAATAAATCGTTTATTTTTATTAAAATATAAATCTTTGTTTTGTTTTTTTATCTGTTGTTACTAAATAAACGATGAAATATCATTTAACGTGCATTTTTATTCAAAAAAGTAAATAGTTGAAGGTTACAACGCTAAAGAATATTTTCGCTTTCGAAAAATAATGCGCTTACGTTAAAGCGTGTCTACATTTTTATAAAAAGTTTTTAAAAATAAAGTTTTTTAACGAAAACATTAATTTTAAACAATTTGTTTATTTTTCGGCATTAGCGGGGAACGTAATCTTCAAAATGATGCCTCAATCATTGATATTGATGAAGTAGTAAAGGAAATATGGCGTTCCGACAAAAAAAAAAACCCTTTGAGAAATAATATATAAAATAATAATACATGAGAAGTTGACTAATTTGTATGTTTCTATTGTAATAAATCGTTTATTTTTATTAAAATATAAATCCTTGTTTGTTTTTTTTATCTGTTGTTATTAAAAAAAACGATGAAATATCATTTAAAGTGCATTTTTATTCAAAAAAGGAAATAGTTGAAGGTTACAACGCTAAAGAATATTTTCGCTTTCGAAAAATAAGGCGCTTACGTTAAAGCGTGTCTACATTTTTATAAAAAGTTTTTAAAAATAAAGTTTTTTAACGAAAACATTAATTTTAAACAATTTGTTTATTTTTCGTCATTACCGGGGAACGTAATCTTCAAAATGATGCCTCAATTATTGATTTTGATGAAGTAGTAAAGGAAATATGGCGTTCCGACAAAAAAAACCCTTTGAGAAATAATATATAATGATTTTCATGATTAGATATAAGACTCTGTGGTATTAATGATGAATAGTCCTTGGTGCTCTTGAATGAATATTTAATTTTTTCATTAAGATTTACAATCAACTTTTTAACTTACGGATTTTCTTTTAATGTTTGGATTTAACTCCTCTCTCCCACTACGAGATCTCTGGATCGCATCTTGTGAATTAAATGACCTTTCAAGTCTTGCGGAATTTTCTCAGAATAGAACGGTGTAAGATACCAGATGCTTAAGTAGCGCACACTGGCTGTACAACTTTTTTTCATGTTTTCAAGATCTCACTGGAAGATACTTACATTATGTGGTTCTCACAGTCTATTTCTTTTTCTTTTCAATTCCCGTTTCTTGTAACCGTTGTTTGCTAACCGATTTAAATACTTTGGTCTTTTTATCGTGAAGACTTATTTAAAATACTTGTACAGAATAATTCCTTAACATACATGTATTATAAGGCCAATAAAACAGTGCATCAATTTCTGCTTATTATCTAACCCTTCAAAATTAAAGTTTTAATAAACGTACAATAATAAATACAAACAAAAATAAAACAAGAAAAAATCACATTAAAAATAAAATTCACTAAGCTGTTTTTGGAAAGTAGTTGACCAAATCCAACCATGGACCTGTTTCGGGATTCCGTCCCTTCATCAGTTGATTCACGCAGTATCCGCAACTGAGTGAAATCAAAAAATAACCAAAACTAATACCAAAACTAATTTGTTTATAATTGTTATTGCATGGTCGTTAAAATGTTAATCATAGTTATGTTGCTTTATAATTAAATCCCTACTAAGCTTGGCATGCAAGTTTATTAGGGATTCAATTAGAGTTTTAGTGTTTTCTCATGTTGAAGGGTCTATTTGTCTTTTGGTTATTTCACAAAGCAGAGGACGGATACTGTTGAAGATCTGAAATTCCGAAACAGTTGTGTCTTAGATTCCCAGTGCAACTTTCCAAATACAGTGAAATTTTATTTTCATGTGCGATTCTTAATTTGTTGTTTGTATTCGTATGTTACGTTTGTATTTTAATGCCAAGCAGTTTGGAAAAGGTTGACGCTTTAGAAATTAGAGTAGGAAGAAAAGGTTCTTAACTAAAAAAAAAAAAAAAAACTAAAAGCTTGAGATAAAACCTGAGAAATAAATGAATCATTTCTTATTAATTTAAACTGTAAATCATTTTGAAATTCCTGAAACCGGTTGTGAGTCAAAAAAGCGTTCGTGACAGACACCGAACATTTGAATAGAAGGTTACCAGATTTCAGAGGGATTTTTCGGAGGAGGAGCGAAGTCTTCACTCACCGTTTGGCTGTGGCCTTCAGTAGAGTGGGGGAAACAGAGAATTCCAACTCCCTTAAGAAGCTTTAGGTGGATCTGTTCCAATGTCAATCACAATATTCTGTCGTAATACATTAGATGTTGTCAAAAACTAACCGAAATGGAATGACAAAATTTCAATTAAAAAGGGACTAAAAACAGCTATTAAAATAACAGTCCAAGTAAGCACAGCATACACAATCACAAAAGTTAAATAAAAACTGATAGGGCAAATTAGTGCCTATTACGTCTTGAGATCTGAATAGTAAACATAGCTATCAACGAATGTTATCGGTATTACCTTTTCATTTGCATCACAAAGGCCTCGTGAAAAACGTTTTAAAATGCAAATTTAAGTCAAATTACGTATGATACCTATGCTCGTCTGTCTGTGAGCCAATTACCTGGGAATCTGATACTTCACTGGTAGTTTCTATGCAATTAAAAGATTTGTATTATTTTTTTAGTGCAAATTAGATCAACAATTAAGAGAAGCTAAAACCTGACTGTTTAAAGCGCCATAATAACGATAATTCAAAAATTTTATCTGATGAAGCTGAAAATTTATGATACGTCTAAAGCTAAGGAAAATTTGTTGAAGGAATTTTTGTTTTCGGTTGAAATTCCAACGAGATGCGATTTCTTGAAACTCATGAATTAAAATTAACTCTCGGTCTGTCTTAAAGATCTATCTTGAACGTTTACTCTGGATTAATGTAGAAGGGGGTTTTGTTGCAGGTGCGTAAGCGCTACATTTCATTTTCATTACAACAAAGATGATTTTGTTTTGCTGTCTTTTACTCTGTTTAATTGAAATAAATTAATTGATCTTCATTCACTGAAAAAGACAATTATCAAACAAACAAACACCATATTACAACTTTAATACTTTAATTATCATTAATTATTAATTAACTTTGAAGCAGGTGTAATTATTGTACGGTTAAAGAGTGTCTTTCAAATTCAGTTGACAATATTCGTAAGAATTCATATTCATTCCGAACTCTTTGTCTCTCTTCCTGGGTTGTGGAGTCGGAATTTTTCCGATTCTGCTGCTTAAAAAACAAAAAAAAAAAAACAAAAACAAAACACAACTACCGATTTCACGACTTCGACTCCACAATTCTTGCAATGTTGTGTTGTTGTAAAGTTGTTGGTTTTTTTTTGTTTGGTTTTTTTCCGACTCCGATTCCAATAATTTATTAAGTGCGACTTCGACTTCACCAAAAAAACTCTCCGACTCCACATCCCTGCTATCTTTTATACTTTGTTTTTCAACCTCCATCTTTTTCTTCGTTTCTTTCTTTGTTCAACAAAATTAAAGTAGCGGAACTCCTTCTGCAACGAGTTTCTCCTTCGACATCATCACGAAATCTGTCAACACTTTTCATCGGATACAAATTCCAGGAACTCAAAAACAAAAACCCTGAATCTTTTATCTGAAAAAAAAAAAAAATTCTTCTGCTTTGTTCTTGCATCCGATTCTTTGTTGGAAAAGTATCATTCATATCAAATCAATCACTGAATCCGAAATCAATACCTTCCTATTGATTTTTATATAATCTGAGTTAAACTCACATCCAAAAAAAAAAACAACCCACCATTACGCAATTCTCTTTACACCGCAGCCCTTTTTATTACACAACTAATTATAGTGAAAAGCTGAAAATTAACAGATAAGTAAAACTGTTCACTGTCCGTTTGATTTTTGAATTTGACGATACCGTCATTCAAAATCCAAACGCCCATTGTATTTTCCTTGCTTTCTTTTCCTCTTACAATACTTTATTAAACGATTACCATTTTTAAGTTGCTTGATTCTGTAATAAAATCGCTGAATCACCAAAGAAAAAATTAAGTTATTTACCATGATCAATGAAATCAAAACTCGGTGCATGACCATTTTAAAACAAAGATTTGGTTAAAATTCAAGCAGAAAATAAGGACTCTTTATTTTTTTATACTCATGTCATTTGAGAGAAATTAATAATCTGCATTAAGTTGTATCAAGATAAATCCATATATAAAAATCATTATTGAAATCTAAAGGTAGAATAAGATGAATAAAGGAGAATAGTTTACTAAAAAAAAATCGTATACTTCAGGGAGCGTCAATCTGACATACCGAAGAAAATTGAGCTTTTTCTTTAACTTATGTCTTTAGTTCACAAGACACCCACAGGTACATTTAGGGTACATAATATGAGACGGGTTTTTCATATCACTATACGATTTGCTATTTATATGAACCAAAAAAACTAAATAATAGACATCTTTTGTGAAAATTCAAAATTTGACAAGATAATTTTTAATGGTTCTGTCAAGTAATTCTTTTACAGTGTAATTTTATCTTTTCATCTCAAAAAGGAATACACCTACAGAAAGCTGGTCATGACCCCGATTTCTGCGAAAGGCGTATTATGAGCAGCTATCCTTAAAGTACAGTAAAGTAAGGGTCTTTTTTTTCTCTTTTTTTAAAGAGAAAAAAAACCTCTTTCACCCTTTCTTTCTATCTGGCTTTTGTCGACTGAGCTCTGTTGTGAAAAACTTGTATTTTCCCACACATTGTGTAGAATGGTCAGTATACTTCAAGGAAAAGATGCACAAAGAGAAAACACACACACACACAAGAAGAATTCAATTGAGAGCTATGAACTTTCAGTAATAAGGTTCGAAAAAAAAACAACTATATATATACATATTCTAGAACCGTTTCAACAACGTATGGTTCAAACAACAAGTGACCGTTTTTTTTTTCGTTTTGTTTTTTTGATGCTTTTTCTTGAACAATAACTGTCACGTTCATTATTCATTTGTTGAAAGCGCATTTCTTTTTTGCTCCAAGCTGAGTAGCAGGCAAAGAAAAATTAAAATAAGAACAACAATTCAAAATAGTCACTCTTCAGCTACTGACTTTTGTTTAAGCTTTTATTTCTTTTCATTATTTTTTTTTTTTGTTACAACTATCAAAATATAAAAAATATCTTTCAGCAAGAATGCCCAAGGGAAAATGTTAAGTTTTTCGGTGATGTTTAAATAAATATGTCATCACGATAATGTATGTCCTTCGTGGCACAGGAAAATTAATAATTACAATTATTTACCAACATTTTATCATTTATTTTTAACGAAATATTTTACAAAAAAATTATAACTGCATGTTATCCTACAAGATATCTCTTCCTATATACGTATATTCTATAATTCGTTTTCAAGTTTCATATTTTGAAGAACTTGTAGGAATTTGCTGATTTGTATAATAAATAAAATAAAATTACTTCTTGTAAATAAAAAAACGAAGTCCTAATTCGAAGCTTTAAGACTGAACTGTTATTCATTTTCTCGTTTGTTTGCTATTTTAATCAATTAATGATTACAAACCCATTTCTATTTTATTGTTAATATAACATTAATATGAAAAATCTTAATGGCATACACATACACACACAAAAACTCAAGCAACTCAGTAAAATTTGCACACATTTATGGGAATTCACAAAGAATTTTAAACATAATGTGCAATTTTGAAGCAAAGTTAAAAATCTATTAATCTACAAAATTTGACATCCTATTCCTCTTAAAAACCTTAATAGAACGTATTTTCACTGAATTCAGAGATCTTGGAAGATCAGAAAAGAAATAAGAAGAAGTAAATCCTATAACATATTTTGAGTAGGAAATGCTTCTGGTTTCAATGAGTAACTCTTCAATGTTTCATGTAATTAATTAAAAAAAATTAAGTAAACCCCAAATGGAATAAAATTTGCTTTTAATGACCCCATCTTAAACTTTAAGAATAGCTTCCGTTGAACCACTTTTTCTGCTGTTCCTCATTCTGCTCTTGGCTGCTGTGCTGGATCCTGCCGTGGGACTTCGTGCAGAAAACATAAAACAAAAGTGGTTTTCCCCCCAAAAAAAGAGAGAGAAAAGGGGGCCATGATTCAGTATTCAAAATAAATTAAGTACTAATCACAGGCAGATGCTCTTGTATTGATGACTAATACCCGAGATGAATGTGATATCACTCAATCAACCTTGATCTTTTGAACCACCGCGTAAACGGAACATCCTTTTCGAAACCCATTTTTAATATACAGTCGGACCTCTATTTAACGAACCTCTATTTTGCGAATTTCTCTATTTTGCGAACTTTTCTTTGGAACCAAGAACATTTTGCTAATTTCTTTCCAAATAGTGAAGTGCATTTTCTATTTAACGAACTTTTTCGTGCTATCTATTTTTTTTTCTCCTTGAAATGTTTTATTATTAATATTCCCTTGGAGAAAATGAAAGAAATGTGGATACAGCTGAGGGAAAAAGAAGAAATTAACGATGATGTGCTGATTGATTATTATCTTTCACTTGATTTTGAAGTTGAGACCTCGGAAACACTAACTGAATCGGATATTTTGGACAGTGTGAAAATAAAAACAATATAACTATGAATTGCGATGAAGATGAAGATGATCAAAATGGAAATGATCATGATGAAGAAATCAAAAAATTTTCATATGATGAAATGCTAAAATCATTTGAAATAATCCGACGCGGATTACAATTTGAAGAAAATATGCCTGAAGGGGTTTTTGGTGCAATGCAAAGATGTGAGACATACTATGAGCGAAAACATTTTTTCAAAAAAAAAAAAAAAACTCAAGACAAAACTAACAAACTTTTATTAGTAAAATTTAAGTACTCATGTGTTAATGTATGCTTTATGTCATTAAAATTATTACTTTTTTTAATAATATTTATTGTTTATGTAGTTTTAAGCAATTTTAAAAGGTGAATCTCTATTTAACGAATTTTCCAAATAACGAACTTTTTTTCGGGATTTAGCGACTTCGTTAAATAGAGGTCCGACAGTATTTAATAGGATGGTTTTTAGAGAAAAAAAAAAAGTGCCGAAGAGTGAAAATTAGCTCATCTGGTATTTCCATTTAAAATATTGGACCTCATTATGTCGATCTGTATTCTCCTCCCATCACTGCCTTAAGCGATGGATACCTGAGCACATTCTGTAAAGTCTATTATACATAAAGAAACTAATTTTCAGTGATAGTTTAACAAGAAAAAAAAAATCACCAAAATGATTCATGTAAAGTTCGCAACAATGGAAAAATAAAATTTAATTTTCAGAAGATTCAGGAAATCTTTTTTAATAAGATCTTCGTTTCTAATGTACATTATTGTTTATTTTAATTCCTTAAGTATAACAACTGGTAAAGGTACTGGTAAAAGTTTCATAGTGTACTAAAGGTAAAGAGACAACAATCCTAATCCTCCTGAATCTTAAAAGTTCACAGTTAATTCACAAATATCTGCATGTTATTTAACTTTAAAAATTATGTAATCTGACAACTGAGTTAATAAAGATACATGTACGTAGTTTAACAGGAGATTACAAAGATTAGCATATCTTCACGCCCAATAACACTTTTACTGAAGGGCATACTAGTCTTTGAAAGCGTTAAACTAACTTCGAAGTCTACAGATAACCAAATTACGAAAGTTTTCTCGGTAAAACAAGGAGATCCATAGTTTAAAAAAAAATGCTAATTGCTAGAATATTTCTTCACAGGCGATACAGAATCGTAGTCTGACATATTGACAGATCGTAGAAACCGGTTCCAAAAAAATCAATGTATAAGAAATTTAAAGATGGAATCGGTGAATGGTTTAAAATCAACTCAAAAATATGGAAGCAAAAAATACAATCCAATAATAATAATTTTTTTTAATGGTTAAAATAAATTCCTTGCAATTAGGTATTTTTTTGTTGACTGCCATGTCTTACTATTATTGCACTTTGTCTAATTAAATGCAAATCACACTAAAAAGAACTGAACGCATTTCCTCAAAGTTTGATACATGTTATTTGTGGTCCAAATACTTTCAAACATGAGCCCCATTATTTTAGTCACGACCCCCCCCCCTCCAACTTCATCCTCCATCACTATCTGCTCAGTTGCCTTAGTAACAATAAAATTAAACTCTTTACTTAAGCCTATTAATTAATTTACAAAAATTAAACAAAAAAATTACAATGCAATCTGGTCTACACATTTTATTCACTAATCAATTATTTCTAATAATGTAAAAATAGGTTATTCTGCAGCTTTCTCCGCGTTTTTTCCGATCGTTTCTGAATTATTATCGAACAAATCACTTGAATCAGTCGAACATTTCCGATTATTTACGAACGAACACGAATACAACTGACGTAATTGCATTTTTCAATCATTTTTAAATAAACTTAAGGGAAACAATGAACAAAAAAAAAAAAAAAAGTTTAGAGGAGGCTCCGTGCCGTGGGGTTAGTCCGCAAAGCAGGCAGAGGCAGAACCCATAATCATTAATACATATTTCTACGTTTCTTTCTGGTAAGGGACGAGGCATTCTTACTTTCATCGACTTTTATGAAGTATTCCATAGAATTCATTCAGTTTTTAAAGTTGAATCATGTTTGACGGTTAATATGAAGATGAAATTGATTGAGAAATATTAAATTAAATAAACACCAGAACTTAGTTGTTCTTAATAGTTTTTATTATTATTATTATTATTATTAACATGCCTCACAAGACAAGAATTACAATAAAAAAGAATAGATGCAAAAACTCGAATCGGTCTTTTTTATTTAAAAGGTCTCTGAGACAACGCTGTTTCGAACTTATTAGTTGTCGTCAGTCAATCATTGATTGATAGGCCAGACTATACTAACAAACATAACTGATAAATAGGAAATAAGACGATCTATAAAATATTGGGACATTAGAAAAAAAATAAAATGTAACAATCCAAAAATTTAGCTCTATCTGGTAAAGGAATTTAGTATAAAAATAATTATTCAGTTAAATTAAAAAGTTTAATGAGGAGGACAGCACAAGATTGCGAACTTCTGCATTGCTTTTACAATTCTTTAAATCTTGAATTTACAGGCCTAACACTTTTAAAATAAATATACATCCAATTTTTTAATCTCCTGTTGGATCCACTGTTATCTTAGTCAGTTTTAGTGTCTAATGTCTTGTTGTGGTATTTGCAATTTTTATTAGCAGCCATCTGAAAAATGGCAGGCAGATATTGAAAAACAAAAGAAAGAGAGTAAACAATTAACATTTTGAACATGAAGCAAAGTAACGCCATTTGTCAGAAGGGTAGAAGTAATTGGAAGCCTTTTCCCCTTCTTTCTTTCGACCATAATGGTCAGCTACGAACCACCACCCGTAAATCATTGGCAGTAACTAATACCCATTTATCCAAAGCTCAATTTTAGCAGCAGGGGATTTGCAACAAACAAATCAATGGGAGGGAAGGGAAAAACATTTCCTACTTGTTCCTATTTTTTATAACCTACATTTTATGTCTTGTCCCCACTCCAAGTTCAGGGTTATCAGGAACAATACCCTGGGTCGTAATCGTTGGCGTCTGATGAAACAAAAAAAAAAGGCAGTTTGAGAAAGAATAAAAACCCTTTGCAATTTTACTTTTAGCTACCCGCGGGAATTTTCCTTTTTTTTTAATGGTTCCATAGGGAGAAGGGTTGTTTTTGTTACTGCTATTTACTTTATCGAAGGCGGAGTAATGAGTGGAAATAATGGCTCATTAAACGTCAAATTTGATGGAATGTCAGTAGGGGAGAGGGTTAAAACAATCAGAAAGCTATAACTACGCTTGGAAAATAAAACAGAAATAGATAGAAATTAAATATGTGTAAGTCAACAAAATGGAGGACAGGCAATGCAAAGCAGTTGATGAAATCTATCAACTGTAATCGAATAATTCATGATATTAATGAAATGCTTTTTTAAGAAATTTTCTTAACGATCTTCTTAACCCATAACATTGTTCGTCTTCCTAAAAAAATAAATAAAACAAAAATAATATCGTTTGAAATCTTAAGGTCCTCTAAAAGTTTATGCTCTTTCTATAGAGGTTATTTTTTTTTTATTAAATTCAGGGAGAAAAAGTAAAAAAAAAAAAAACTATGATAATAATAATAAAAAAAAAGTCGAGATTCCTTGGGATCCTGTTCGAGGTGATGACTATTAACCACGCGATATTTTCTTAGAAAAAAAGTTCCTAAACCAGCCATGAGACACTGATGATGACTCACCAATTGACAGATGACTCGCCCCTAACGGAATCAACAACGCTACCTACAGGTTCCTGATACCCTTTGAAAGAAATGTATACAGACTCCAAAGAAAGTCCCAAAAAATATTGAAAGGAAGGTCCTATAAGTGCAAAAGCTTCGTCTACCCATCGGAAAGTGAGAAAACATGATCAAATTACAGTAAATGCCGCTAGAATTTAAAAAAGCTTAATAGAAAAGAAAACCTTAATAAACAACAACAACAAAAAATAAATAAATAAATAAATAAATAAATAAAAGAGATCGCGAAAACATGTAAACAACCAACTTATACAGCACCGTCTAATTAGTAGGAAATAGCTGTGGAAGACACAAAAGGAACGACAAATGACTGCAAATGCGCACTGTTAGAAATCAACGCTCGAACCTTTGTCATTGCAAAATTTGTCTATTCCCAGAAGTCAAATATATGCAAATAATGACGGTGACCTATCTATAAAATCTGAATTTGTAAAGGTGGGCAAATGTAACGGTGGAAAAACCAGCAGCAGATGGTCGCTCCATCAATCGAGTAAGCTGCTCGGCGTAGCATATGTTCATCCAACTATATTTGTCGTGCTATGTATGGCTCATACAAAACGGTATATCTACGATTAAACAAACTGAGAAAATAGAATATCCAATGAAATGAGCATTGTTACTTACAGCAGGAACAACAGTATATTACTAATATAATTGTAATAAATGATTTTATCACTTAGGAATGTATAATCTCTCTTTTTCCTATGTAGGTGCCGTGTCTTATACGGTCTAGAGAATGTATGTAATTCTTGGAATGTCTAACAGTTGTGCGTTCAACGATCAAATAAAACCTTCCATTCAATTATTTCGTTCCTACAAATTAGACAATGCAACTTTGTAATTTAACATTTATTTTTTTCTCTCTCTCTTTTTTGTTACTCTTTGTGCCAAGTTAGTTTTTCTAACTTCCTCCTTTTGCCACTACGGTCCGTAAAGTCGTTTTTGAGACCCACTGTTGCTTACCTACGATCTATCGATATTTGAGGGCTCTCCTTTGAACTCGAGTATGTGTGTAAAATTTCCTTTGAACTCGAGTATGTGTGTAACATTCGGCATAAATTATAATTAATCCTTCGTGGAAGACTTAAAGAAACTGGAACTGTGGCCCAGTCTTCCTTTGATTCAATATGATGCAAAATGGAAACAAAACAGACACTGTCCCACTGCAGTGCCATTCCTTGGATCATACAATACCTGAACAAGCGTAACAGGTTTCATTGCCTGTAACTGACAGTCGTTTCTGTTAAGATTACAAGTAATTTCATAAAATCCTCTCAAGCACTGTAGTGCTTTTGGTGACATGCCTTCTTACTACATTCTACGACGACAATTCCAGTCCAGAAACAGCTGTCATCAGCATCAGAGCCTTCATATCAGAGCATCATAAACAGCATCAGAGCCTTCTTTGATTAGATCGACTTGGTATAATCCACAAACTGAAACATTATTTTCTGCAAGCCGTTGCAGCGACTAAATAAGAATATCATTTCAGCATCTTCCCTATAAATTTACTTGAGTACAAATTTTAAAGAAAAACTTATCTTTTACTATTATCAATCTTGCATTAAAATAAGTAAAAGAAAACAATATTTCATTATATTCAATTACTAGTTTAGGAAATGAATAATCAACGTCATTTGTAGTTTCTCTAAAGATAAATAAATGAATAAAAATAAATTTTTAAAAAATAATAACGCTAAAAATATAAATTTAGAAGGATTAAATATTTTATGTAATTAAATAGTACCTCAACAGTATGAATTTACTCAATTCGATCGTGTTTAAGATATTTGAGACGAAAACGATAATAAGAGTATAGTTTCTTCAATGGGGAATATAATTTGTTCAACCTTCATCGATAATGTTGTGGTACATGACTTCTAATATTAAAAATGAATCCTCGTCACTACTGAAAAATTCGCAACCAAGTCCAATTACAGGTGGTATTTCTGATAATGGCAAAGGAAGGAAATTCAATTAAGATTCCATTTTAAGCATTTCCCTTCCCCTCATTCAGCTACTCACCCCCATTTTCCGACTTGGTAGTACTAAAATAGGGATTCAATGCAGAAACGAAGAATTCCAGAAATTTCTTTTTCAAATGTCTATAATCACACTTCAGAAAATAATCATTTCACTTCTTTTTTTTGGCCGAATGAATTTATTTTGAAAAGAAAGTGTACGTTTAAAGTGAATAAACACAATATCAATATGAAAACAAGCCTACAGAATCAAGTGAGGCTGTTTCAAGTGAAGAGATTATAATTGAGCGATGAACACATCGCTCAACTCTGAAAACAAGAAAGTTTGTTTCGCATCTCGACAAAACTCATTCATGCGTCCGCTAAGTGGCCTATCCTGGAATTTTGAATAGTGGAACATGGATTTAATCATCGAAAAAAAAAAAAAAAAGTCTACATGTACAATGGGTTTTTCATTTCATTTACATACAATGTTGAATTTTTGTAAATAAACAACAATTGCAAAATATTAATAAATTATTATTAAAAATTCAAATAATTGAAATCAAAAAACGAAACAAGGACTGCACAACGAATAAGAAAATGCCTTTCTAGTTCAGTTTTGAGAGGGAATCGGGAACGGCCGTTTCGTCCTGCAAGGGACTCATCAGCCCGGTCCACCCTCCCCGATAAAAAAACTCTTGCTTCGTTTTTTGATTTCAATTGAACCTTCTGCACGTTAAACTTTTCTTTAGGTTAATTCTAAATAATGTTTACAACAATTTTAATAAAAAATGCTTATTGGAAAAAAAAATGTAAGTTAAAAATATAAGATCCTAACCGTTAAAGAAAGATTCATTTATAAAACAATTTTGAAAAATATCTTTGAAGTAAATAAAGCAAAAAACAATTTAAAGAACGAAAAAATAACTAGATACAATTGGCTAAGAATTTTCAATATTACTAAATTAAAAAATAATTTTGGTGAAAGATTGGAAAACCAAATCAATTACAAATTATTTAGTCAAATAAATTGGGAAATATACAATTCAGAAAAATACAAAAATATTAGACACACAAAAAAAATCAGTTAATATCCGATGTAATTGATGAAAAAAGTAACTCTTTAACTTAACTACACATAATTTTTAAGTATTTATATCAAACTATCAGCACCTACACCACAGCTATTGATTATATAAGTATACCTAAGAGGAATTGTAAACATTTTTTCAAAAAAAAAAAAAAAAAAAATGCGTTTAGATGAAAAGAGATCATCTGAGGACAAGGGATTTTATCAATTACTTCACTGAGAGAGGGGTAGATGGATGGGAATAATCTTCAGCAAATGAATCAGGTCGTTTCCAGATTTCATCGATGTGTTCATCGTTTTTTGACGCGAGGGTGATCTCTTCTGTATAAACAGCGCTGAAGGATTCTATAGAGTTCTATCGAAATGTTCTTAAATCAGTCTGAAGCTTTATATTAAAAATAATCGGTAACAATCTGATTTTATTATTCGTATAAGATTCTTATATTCATTTAGTGTGTTGTTTATAAGCAGTCACGAGGGATGGTGAAGAGGGAACAATTAAACTTTTGCAGCTAAACTATTTTAATCTCTCTTAATTAGGTTACATTCTCTTAACTAGGTTGTATTCTTATAATAACTTAAGAATGTTTTCATAGGCATTTTTTTTTAGCTTAAATTCTTGTTGGTTAACTTTTTATAAGTAAATAACTGAACGTTCAAAATATTGCTTGGTTTTTAAAAAATAAGAGAATCCACAACAATTTCGTGTCTGTGCAGCGAAAAAAAAAAAAAAAGCTATTACTCATTAACGTACATATGACATTTACGAATCCCAAATGTCCAGTGTTCCTTATTGCGCAGTTAATGATAGTGCTGTGTTGTGACAAAATATCGCCAAAGCAAGAGAACAAATTACGCCCACCATTTAGAAACACTATTAGAAGTCCGATGAGCAATTTATGATATTTGAGGTCGTAATTTCAAAATAACTGGGAAGAAATGGAAGAAGGAAAATTACTGTTCATGTTATATTGTACGTCTGATTATAATCATAAGAAAAAGGTTTCGTACTAGTAACTGATGTTTAGACGGTTGATAAGAACAACGATTACTGATGTTAGTAGGAAGAAGGTTTTCGAGTTTTTAAAAACGAAAATTCCATGAAAATCACACATTTATTATCAAAAAAATTGATAAGAAAAAGAATTTCTTTTTATCAACGGTGAAAGAATTTTAGCTTTTCTTCACCTACAAACCGCCAAAGATTTATAACTTGTGTAAGAAAACAGTGTTACATAAACACAAAGCAGTGAGTAATAGCTAAAACAAAGAAGTGCTGTTTTCATATGAAGTTTGGATGCAATCAAATCAAACATCTTTAGTCTCTATAGTATAACGACTTTCCAACGTAAAAACTAAAATTCTAACTTGTATCTTTAAATATTTAATTATATTTGTTAATATCTACATTTTTTGCTTATTGAGAAGTTGCATTTCAATACTAACAAAAATTAAGTTTTTAATAATCAGAATAATATTTTTCTTATATATTTATTAATAAAAAAGACAATCAGTTGTAATGCACAGAAGGAAAGAATTAAAAAGCACATTTGAATTAAGGTGAAGTGACCCAATTCCACTCATTTTATTAATGTCCCTAAACTTTATAAGAAAGGGTTTTTTTTTGTTTTAGTAACAATCGAATGGAGAAGCATTTTATTCGATTTAAAAAATACTTTTAAAATTGCCTTTAGGTATCGTAACTGGGAGTTTTGTTTTACAAATAAATGACTATAAACAATGCTTATAAACTAGGTTTTCTTTTCTCATATCAGTCAAAAAGAAAGTTCTAAAGACTAAATAAAATAAAATGGTAAAGACTAAATATAATAAACAGTTATAAAAATTTCAATATGTTGCTGAAACAGTTTTCTATAGAAATTAAAAATGATTATCAAAAAAAAAAAAAAAAAAAATACAACGGACAGAGTACAAGATTGAAAACTGCTGAGCATTGACAATCTCCTAATCCTTCCTCTCGACCTGATCTAAATTCCGATTACTCACAAAAAGGAAATATTTTCGACCTTTAAGGACTACATTACGTTTATATTTCTTCAGTTTGTGGTTTATTTAAAATATTAAAACTTTATCATATTATTACTATTAATTTATTTATAATAGTAAAATAATAATTACTTAGCCATACTAATAATAATAAAGTAAAAATCGACAACTTCTCTATTTGTTTCTAAAAATATAAAAATAAATAAAATTGAAATAGTTGTTCAGATACAGCCTTGTGGTCAAGGAGGCGGCCTGTCACAAAGATGATTTGACTGAATTTGGGTTCGAATCCCGGAACCCGTATGGATGTTTCCTTCCTTTCTTGGGTTTGTCTGCTTCACTTTCTCTTCAGGTTTGAAGCCATATAATTATGATTTGCTGAGGAAAGCAAACCGGGCACCACCTCAGCACCAAGAAATATGGCAAAAACACAGTAAGTTTCGACGTTGTTTACTCGCTATTAGATCTGGTCAGGTGACACATGAATTAATTAGAATTAATGAAAAAAAAAAACAAAAAAAAAAACACAACACAAAAACTTTAAAAAAATCGTTAAAAAAATGTTATAAAGTTTTTTATGTGTTGTTTTTTTCATTAAGCCCTTTACTTAAGTTATATTCGCACATGTTAAAAAAAAACAAGGCAGGGATAGCGATTAGTACCAATCACAACGTCTTCTGATATTGATGTAATTGATATTGCTTTAATTCCTTATCAAAGCAATATCAATTATATTGCTTCAATGAAATTAAAATACCACTAGCAACAATTGTTGAAAATGTAAAAGGCGCAATTGTTGCGATTACTGTGATTGTTATAGAGCTGTATTACACAAGTAAATGTTGCTCCTGCAAAACATGCAATTGTTGCGATTGTTGTCATTGTTGCTAATGATATTTTAATGATACTTGTCCTCAAAAACGGGAATATAAGTCTTCTGATCCAATTTTTCACTTATAGAAAGGTATTTCCGCTTCGAAATTTTGCACTAACTTACTGTATCACAGACCCGCACTTCAAAGAGTTCAAAGATTCCCTCCTACCAGGGAAAGAAAAGAATCTTTACAGTGTTACATTTCTTTTCGATACAAAATTTCCGATTTAAAAAAAGCGCTACAAGCGGGATTTGAAGCGTTATAAGAGGGTAAAAGTATACAGAGTTACATAGAAAATTCCAGGGACCATATGAAAGGAGCGTAAAGAACGGGATAGTGCTATAAGCGGGAGCGTAATAACGGGGTTTTACTGTATTATAGAAATTAGCCCAACTGTTTTAGCATGTGCTTATAAACAGACAAACAATGAAGAAAAAGTAGCTTTTCCAAAATTGTAACACCAAAATCATTGACAAAACAAACAAAATACAGCTGGAATGAAAGTTTGCTTTCCCAAAAATGTTTTTTTTTCTCAAAAACCATAAAAGATAGCTGTGATTCAGATAGCTAAAATATGATAACACGCCGTAGTTTATCGGAAGGTGCCTCAAAAGAAAAAATGAACAATAAAAAAACTAATTACTGAAAAACACATGAATTTTCTCACTATTTTATTGTGAGTTTTTTATTGTTCATTTTTTCTCTTGAGGCACCACTGCGCTTCCGATGATCATTTATATTGGCTTCAGTGCGGAGACCTTGTTGTTTTACTGGTGACTGCTCCTGGCTGATATTCGCCAAAGAGCGTGAAACAGCTGTTACAGGATGGTAAACAACTTGGTCAACAACAATAAACAGGATGGTAAACAATAACAACCATTGTTGTTATTAATAATTCAAATTATGTAGTTTATTTTATGAAAAAACTTATCTTTCGAACTCGTATGTTTGCGGCAATTTTGGAAGCTTATTTCCGAAAATTGCGTAGAAGCTGGCATCAGTTGGATCTTTCAGAAATGTTTTTAACTGTGCTCCACAACTTTTAATATTTTTAAATGACCTTCTCTAGACGAAATCAAACCCGAACTTTTCAAATCTGGTGTTAAAAGTTTATACAATCCTCCGCTAGGGGGCACAACTTGCAATTTTCGTAAATAAGCTGCCGAAAGTCCCGCTAAAATATGAGTTCGAAAGATATGTTTTTTTTTATAAAATAAACTACATCATGTTGTCGTATTTTAGCTATCTCAATCATATTTGTATCTTTTATAGTTTTTGAAAAAATAATTTTTGAAAAAAAGAAAAAAAAAAAAAAAAAAAAACCTTCATTTTTTTGTTTTTCCATAATAACTCCTAAGCACCTGCGATTTTCGCGCCAAAACTTTGTCATAAATATTTCCAATAACGCAATAAGTACCTATATGTGGACCAAATGGGTGAGATTCACATATGAAGAGGGTGAAGCCCTTTTCCCTCAATAAATAAATCTAACAAAGAGCTATTCATTCCTCAATATCCAAGAGTATTATTTCCTGAACGTAATCGAATGTCAAGGGAAAATGAAGTGGGAGAAAGAATAAAAAAGAAGAAGCTAGGATTTGAAAGGATGATGATCCACCACGGAATAGTTCACTTGAAAGCATCAAGGATGTCACGAGAGCAGTCACTCACTCATCCCCTTACAAAAGTGAAAGGTAAATTGCTTCGCTACTACTTCACATTGAGAAATTAATTGGAAACGAAAATCTCAAGCAACGTGTTTTATTTATTTATGGTATGGAAGGAAAATGAGGTCACTGATATTTAAGTAGTCTTTATGAAGTAAGACAATAAAAACCGTCTTAATTGGAAAACGCAAGATAATTTATTAAATTGCTACCTTAAAAGTATTACAAAGCTTAAAGAAATCAGCAAGGAATTTGGATTGACTTGTATCTGTTTCCCAGTAAAGCTTTCGCATTTAAGAAAGTTTTGAGATATATTTTTTCCTAATATCTTAGTCAAATATTTAGTTAGTCAATAGAGACTTAATAGTCTAAATTTACCATTTACACATTTCAGCTTCTAAGATAAAATGTTCTGGAGCTATCGTGATTACGGCGCTTTAAAGCTATAAAAACAAATGTTGTTTTTGTTTAGTTTTTTTTTGGTTTCTAATTGCTTATCCTTATCTAACTCCTCTAGGCTCTGTATGTGACAAAAAATCAATTGAGATCTTATATTTAATAAAGTTGCAGCTTCCGAGGATAACTATAGAGTCCCTAACAGATAGAAAAGACTATTTTACTTTATATTTTTTTTTATCTCTACGAAGCATATAAAGGGATTCAAACCATTAGACCAACTTAGTTTAGTACGTACGTTTAACATGCGGGTATTAGCTACAAGGATACAAGCATTTTCCATTTCTATTGCGCCATGTAATTATAGCATTTCCAAGAAACAAAAAGAATGAAAGCTATTATATGGACTTTATTCGCAGAAATAAGCGGTTTCACTTTGTAGATCGGATAAGAACTTAAATGTAATTGAAGAAAGTGAGAGAGACACTCTTCAATTTTTTTTTTCTGCAAAAATAAAGACATTTTAACTTGAGTAAACAGATAATTTTAAGAACCTAACGTTTTTATTGACAAAATATTTACTAACAAGTTTAGTGTAATAAGGAAAAAAAAACAAAAAAACATGAAATTAAAAAAAAAATACGAGTAAACATTCAACACAGAGTTAGCTCCACAATAATAGGGTTTAGTTAAAAGATGAAGTATTTAATCAAAAAAGAAACATTTATAAAGTAAAAAAGAAACATTTATGTTTTGAAAAAAGATATTGATATTTCAGAGATTACTACAGACATTCTCAGTATTTTCTGTAGAATTATTAAGACACAAAATTCGTTATCTCCTCACGCGTAATGGCGTAATAGGAGCAGTTTGTATGGTGATCGTTCTCACTCAAAGACACTTAGCTTTCGTTATTTCAGATTAATTGAGAAAAAAAAAGACTGCTTTGTACAAATACAGCTATTTTTTAGAATGTATTTATGCCTCCAATACCACACACACACAAAGGGAATTAAATCATGGAAATTTTTAAAAAACGGACCTAACCTTGATAAACACAGTCGCAGAAAGTAAAATAATACAGATAACAATCCCATATTCGAAATTCTGAATAACGAAAAGCTGTGAAAAGTAAAGGTTCTGTTTGTTTGTTTGTTTTTGTTTTTTTTTCTGCGGTGTCAAATATTGATCGAACAATGTCTCATATGGCTGAGATGTAGGTGCCTCAGTTGACTCAGTTATTTGTGACCACTGTTGCTGTGCAGAAGTGCATCTGCTGCTCTCAGATAATTTTTTCTCTTTCGTGAGTCTGAGTGTAATTTAACTGTGAAAAATAAAAAAAAAAAAAATTCCCTCAAGGTAACAGAGAAAAAAAACAAAACAAAACAAAGAAGTGTCTCTCATTATCAATAATGCAGAAAGTGCTGTTTCTGCCGATTATAACACTGTAATTCTGAATTCTGAAAACCCGAAAATTTCTGGGCTTAAGTATTTCACATATGGGTTTGGGAAACAATAATAATAATAATAATAAGAAAGCATAATGTCGAAGTCAAAACATTTCTTACTTGTGTTAGGGTTGAAGATCGGTCTACTAATCTACAATTTCTAATGAGAAAGAGAAGCATTATTTGTTTTAAGTAAGTGTATACTAAATTAACATTGCGTGATAATAAAAAATGTTTCTGCCAAACTATGTAGGTATAAATAATTAGAAACGTCCATTTACAATAATGTAGCATTGGGAAAAGGTGTTTCAGCTTTACTTTCAGAACAGGGTTGCATCATAATTGCGAGAACTCAGAAATTAGAGTCGTTGTAAGAATTTTCAATGATAATAAATTTGTTAAAAGCTAAAGCATTTTCATTGTCCAATGGAAAAACAAGCAATGAAAACTCGGTGAGTGGACAGGTTGGCCTTCACTTTTTTTTTTTTTAATCACAGAAACACCATAATGGCTGCAATAACGATAACATTATGCCAGTTATTAAAAAAGCAGTCAAAAGCTTACTCTATGTTTTTGTAAAGTAATTAAATTAAAGTAATTAAAGTGTTGTTTCTCAACTTTGGAACTTTCAGATATAGGATTTCTTTTTTTTTGGAAGATTCATTTGAGTTGCCTTTACATAACATCTATTCAGTCACTTCATTGATGCCGACAGATGCTTATGAAGTAATTGGTGAAAAGTGAAATTTCAGATATCAGCCATTGATTTGTAGGTGACTGACCTCGGATATTAGTGGATTCGACTTCCGAACTGTTCGAGTTACGAACCACTTTGGAATTCTAATTACATTCGTCAGTCTAGAGCAACTGTTCGTTTAGCAATTAATGAATTTTTCACAGAGATACTGATGAGATGAAAAACAAATCCTTGCAATTAAGAAAAAAAAAAAGGATAAAAGGAAAAAAAAATGCAGAACAACTATTGATACAACATGCAAATTGCTACTAATAAAATCCGAAATCGTTACAGGTAGTCTTTCAAGAACTTTTGACGAAAAAAAAAACATCTTTAGCGAATAGCAACACACAAATGTTCTGAACAGATAAGAAATTGTTAATTTTTATGGGTTATAAAACAATTAAAATTCGTGAATTTTTTAAGAAAAAAATAACACAATAACACTAACTTCAGCTCGATTTCCTGTACAGAAAACGTTCAACATTTAATATTACTTAAATATGAATTTCCTTCTGTTAGAGGATCTAAGCGTGACACATCGAAAATTTTAGACAGCAATGACTTGCGAATTGAAACTATCGCAGGGTTGGTTTTTTTTTTTCATTTTGGTTTTTTTTTTTATATATATAAAGAATTCTCTATCTCCTATTTCGCTCGACCTTGAGAGTAACACCCGTTTTTCTTCCGTTTTTTTTATCCAACTCTTTCATTTCTTCGTCTTTACAAAGTTGAAACAAAAACCCTTTCTCCACATTACCTCTCCTTCTTCTTAATTGACTGCTGTGCGCTCCAATGGCTTCTGTGTATCTCTGTTCGTGCCATATGCCCGTTGCAGGGTAGTTTCACATTTTTTTTTTCTTTTTAAAAACTAAAAAAAACCTTCCATTACTTCGAAGCGAATCGTGGCCAATCGTTGTGATGCAATGACTTTAGCAACGCATTCCGTTCCTCGTTTCAAAAGACGATTTTTTTTCTTCTTCTGTTTTTCCGTTCTTTTCCTTCACATTTTTTTGCTTTTTTTCCCCCTGCTCTTCCTTTCGGTTCAATTCTCAAATGCATCAAAACCGTTGAACCCGTCGAGAGAAAGCGTACTGCCAAAGACTTTCTTTTGTAAAACGAACCCCTCCACAAAATGGCCTCTGTGGTTGTGGACTCCACAGAAATTCTCTCAGATCTTTTCGCTCCAATTTGACTCTGTCAATCACTTTGAAATCTATATGTTAAAATAAGCATTTAAACATTAACATGAATTTTGAATTTGTTGAATCATCTATTTATTAATTACTTTTTTTTTTTTTTTTTTAGTATTTTAATTTTTTTTTAAGGTTTTTGGTATAAAGATGTCACGTAATTCACTGAGCGTGTGAAATCTTTCTTCTTTGTTTGCCTTTTCTTTGGTAGGCGCATCACGCCGAAACGACTGGACAGATTTCCTTAATATTTGGTGAGTAGCTTATTTATATTCCTACTTACAACATAAGTTAAAGTTGCGATCAGGCCCAGAGGACCGCGCAATGCAACTGGAGGGTAGGCTCCAGTGTTCAGAACCTACGGGACAAAGTTGAGGACGGGGGGTCGGCCCGTCGCTCGCCCGCCTTTAACTCCCGGGAAAGAAACCCGGTACCCATTCTATAGAGGGCTGGGTAGACCCTAGGACCCGTTTGGAGGAGAAAGAAGCGTGGAAAAATTCCCGTCCTCCGCCGAGGCCGGGAATCGAACCCGCTACCTCCAACCCGCAGCCAAGCGCCCTTACCCCACTCGGCTACCGAACTTACAACATAAGCACATTTATTTTGGATTCCACCTCTCCATCGTTCTAAAATGACTTCCAAAATCTCTAGCTTAAACAACTGGCTTTAAATATGAATGATGATTATCAATGACCCAACTACTTACTAAGTCTGCTTTCAATCACGTAGCAGGAATTGAACTTGCAGCACTGGGATCCTTTTCCAGGAAAAGGGGGAAAACCAAAACAATCGGGATCATATTTTAAGGAAATCCGTCCTGCCGCTTAAGCGAGGAATTTCGTTCTTGAGGATTGGAAGGACCAAAACAAATGGGCCTAAATCATTGGGACCGTAAGTAAACTACGTGCCAAATTTGATGAAAATCAATCCAGGAGTTTTAATATAATGCTGAGACAAATAAGAGGACAATAATGTTTCCAATGCAATAGTGAGGCTTTGCATGTTCAGTTGCCACTAATGCAACTGTATATCTAGTAATTAACTAATCAGCCAATCAGGAGTAAATGTATCAAATCCCGCTTTTAAGTTCCTCTCACCGTCCGCAACATAAAATACTATAAAATTTTATAGGTTTGGACTAATCTTTGTTAAGCTCTTAATAATGCATAAAAGAGAAAAAATTGTTGAAACTAATTCTTAGAATTAAAATTCATTTCGAAAAAACAAAAACATAATTGTAACTATTTATCCTGAAACTGTGTAGAATGGTTTAAGCTATCAAATATTACTATTGACTTTTGGAGCTAAAACTCCACTATATTTTGCCCTTAAATGATAATTATCTTCCAGAGATAGGTAGTTTTTGAGTTACTTCTACAATGGCGCTTTTATTAACAAAGATTGGAATCGAAGGCAATCGTTGTATCATATTAACTGAGTTTACTTATATTGAGAAGTTCTACTGATAGTTGATGTTATTTCGTGTTTACTCCCTATTGATTTTGGTAAAACTGGACTCATGCGTAAGGAATTCGGAGCAAAATCTACAGTTACACGTTGCCTTAAAGCGTCGTTCTTCGATAAATCAACAACTACTAACCTACAAAAACAGGTAGTTTTCTGATTGGTAGGTATCTTCTATCCAGTTACAATTCGTTTCTGGCACAAACTGAACACAGATAAGAAATCTAGGGGAAAAAATATTACCAATTTACATTTTCATTTAAGTGTTCGAAACTT
Organism: Thereuonema tuberculata; assembly: GCA_023159025.1. NCBI lineage: Eukaryota > Metazoa > Arthropoda > Chilopoda > Scutigeromorpha > Scutigeridae > Thereuonema > Thereuonema tuberculata. The sequence continues at coordinate 55,164,676 of JAFIDM010009631.1, forward strand.
GGAAGATCAGTTATAGTTCTCGAACTTTTTAAAAAGTGTTTAGTTGTTGTTTTGGGAATGGCTTAATTCAAGGATGGCCGAAGTGGCGCAATGGATGATTACAAGTGGCGCAATGGATGATTACAAGTGGCGCATTGCACCCATGTTGATAATAATAATAATTAAAAAAAAGTGTTCACCTGAAACTTCTCACAAGAGCGACCTGGATATATGAAAAAGTATTCCAATGGAGTCTCGTGAGGGACCGAAATGATAAAAGAAGCAACAACGGATACAAAATGAGACAGAGGGACTTCATGCAGAAATGACTATAGAGTCATGGCTGCCATGATACAGATGCATCACTGCCAACGACGGAATAAAGGGAAGAGGTGGTCCTCAGTAGGGGATATGGCATGTTTTGCACTGACCGTCCATATTTAGAATAAGGTGATTGATAAGTTCTTGGGGTAACTTCGCCCATTCCTCTGCCAGAGCCCTCTTCAGGCTACCCATTGAGCTACGGTTCACTTGTTGTGTTCGTTGCACCACTGTAAACGGTGTTTTCGATGGGCAGGCGTTAGCGTACTGGCCGTCGGGGACAAATAGTCCACCTTGGTGTAGTCGTCTGGCAACAGTAAACCGCGATAATGTTTAATATATTCAAAATTAATAATAACTTCACTCGTGACTCAATTAAAATAATTAATAGATTTCAATTTTTAAGAAATAATTTAAGCTTTTTAGTAGTTTTTGAACTTATCAAGGCTCAATGTCTAAGCGTTTACTTCTGTTAAAAAGATTATTTAACAATTTGGTAACTATTGCTTCAGTATTTTATTCTTTTCGTTTCGTTTTAATACAGATAATTCTTTGCTAACTTGACGTTTTTGTCCAAGGATAATGAAATGAAATCTTAAAATGCAGATATTTCTTCTTTTTTACACTGTTTACTGAACTGAAGATTACTATTGCGATTCGATTTTTTTCAATATATTTATCTCTTCAGACATGAAGTGCAACACAATTGATAAACTGCAAAATATGGCAATTCTCACATCTTTTCTAACGAAGAAGGATTTAAAACATAAAGACGAGCTTTATTTAATATGAGCATTGCATTTTTTTTATAAAGCAAATGGTTTTAAGGTATTTTTTATAAACCATTCTAGATATGTTAGTTAATCTAAAGATACATTTCACAGTATTAATATGGACGACCTTCCCATTCTCTCCCAAATAGGGGGGCCTCTCATTATTGTTTGGCTTAGAATCCGATCAGTATCAGATTATGATGTAATCGTTCATCTGTGAGACTTTTCAAACGATGCTATTAATAAGACAATATCCCTGGTTACAATGGATTATTCAATGACACGCCACGAAACAAACAATATAGAGTTAATTGTCTATTCGTATATTACAGCATCTCCTTGACCAAAGCACCTCGTACTGACGAAAGAATTTAATTACATAATCATCAACCAGAATAAAGAAGAGATATTTGAACCTAGAAACACTTCGTGATTTATGCCTCCTGTAGGATTAGTTTATTGTCTTTCATTTTACTCAAAACAAACTTTTTGCAGTAGATCATTTAAATTTTAAGAGAATATACTGCAAAATTCCATTTTGAATTTGGAGAGAATAAACTTATTCATCGTTTTATAATAAACTAACTTCGCAACACAAAAAAACGAATACCACTTTAAGGTTGATATGTTTTAAAAAATGTTACAATTAAGACGTAGATCTGAGCTGATGTATAAAATATTATGCGAGATGAAATATATATATATATATATATATATATATATATATATATATTATTCTTATCAATTAATTATCTAAATTTTTCCTTATCAATTCAATTTCAATATTTATATATCGAAAGTTCTTTTCAGAAAATAACAAAACATACACGATCTTTTAAATTTATTATTTTTGACTAATAAAATTCATAATAATCAATATAAACAGCCGGGGAACATAACTCCATTCTACCTAAGCCACTGACCACAGTTTTTCAAGAGCATCAATCTATCGAGAGCCATCTGATAACTCTGAGATAATTTATTGCTGAACATCAGGACAGACATATAAAGCAATTTCAGTATTAATATAGATGAAAATGATGAATTTTAATATAAAATTATTTACTCATAAATTTGGAAGGAGCATTTGAAACATATGTGTTTAGAATTTTGTTATTATTTAACTGCACTTTTTCTCCAACCACAAGAACAGGGCATTGGACTGATAAATCTTTCAAGGCGGGTTTAAACAATGGATTAATGTTGGTGGACCGGTATTCATAAATCACTTATTAGCTGAGAGAATAATCGAATTTTTGAATTTTACATCTAAAAACTGATGTAGGGAAAAATAAAAGAGGGTGTGTGTGAAACTGCTGAGAAACATCACTTTAAATTGAAACTTAATTTTGTTTCAGCATTCCTCTATTTCAAGCTTCAAAAAAAATATAAAACGTAATTAATAAAAACAACTAATTCCCTTGTTAAGATTTTTTTTTTCCAATGTGGTAGTTCATCGCAATTAAAACTGTAAAATCTACAAAAACATCTGAAAGAAACAACTGCGATGACGATAACATTACGTGATATTCAAAAAAAAAAAAAATCATTTTTGTTGATTGTGCAGAGAACTGAATCCTTGACACCAATTTTCGTTTGTTGTATTTAAGTGAATGATCAACATGAAGACAGCCACCAGATGTCAGTGTCTGTCACGCCTTAATTTGTATTTGTTATTTGTTTTCTTTTTAAGTTTGGAAATTAATTTTTTAAAGTTATTATTTAAAAGCAAGCTACGATATCAACTGGATAGGAGAAACCATTATATAATTTGAATACATTATATGCCAATCGTTAACGAAAACAGAATTATAGAACCACTGTTGGATCACTGAAATTAGTAAAGATTAAACTAAAACACGTTCAAAAGAGAGAGAAAAAAATTGTATACACATAGAAAAGAAAACCAATTACTGCCGAAAAGTTTGCTTTCGCACCCCTGAGCTATCATCGATGGGAATCTGGGATGTCCGTTTCTTCCTTATTAGACTCGTCAAAGATTTCAAATCATTTTATTTTGGCATTTTTGATGCTTTCGTTTAATTCCTTTTCGATCCTGGAAAGTTGATAGGTCAAGGAATTTAAACTATTTGAGGAATTTTGTTAAGGAATTTTTGAAAATTGTATTTATTATTGTTGTTTGCTTTCGAGGGTAGATCTGGCTGATGAGTCCTAATAAGTCCGTCCCAGATTCCCATCGATTCGAAAGCAAACTTTTCTGCAGTAATTGCTTTTCTTTTCTTTTGTATGTTTATACATTCTGCACTTTCAGATTTTTTGGTTTTAGAAAAATAAAGATTTACTTATTTTCCAACATATCGAATCGACTGGTATATTTGCTAGGTTAGGTTCATTACATTTAGCTTCAATTAAATATTAAATACTCAATATCTACATGGGCATCACAGTTTGGAATTCCGTGTTTCCAATTCTCAATTTAGTTCTTAACAATTCTAGTATCAGTGGAACGAAATCAGATAGAAAAACAAAAGAGTTACAGTTCAGTTCTTTTGTCTTTACAGTTTTAACTTTCCTTCAAATGGCTTGAGAAATGAAATGATTGATCAGCTTTTTCTAGTTAAACTACCATCAATCAACCAACAACAATAAAAAAAATGATTAAGGAAGTCAATTTCCTATCACATTAAATCGCTGTTCACTTTCTAGCTTAAGATGAGTTTACATGAGTAACTCAGGATCTACTAAGATAAGAAGCACACACAGAAATTCCTAATTTACAAAAAGACACTTTTGTAAAAGAATTAAAAGTTCATAAATGCCGAATTAATTCTGTAAAATAATTTGAGAAAGAAATATAACCTTCTATATAACCTTTTCTTCTTAAGCTATATCACAAAATTTAACAAATTTGTAACATTTATGTAAAGATTTTTTTTTACACATTATTTCACATTTTATAGATAGGTTTTTTTTCCTCTAATAATGCATTCTATTCAATACGAATACATTGTAAGTTTAAGTACTCTGTTGAATAACAATAATCTCGAGGTACTTTTAAAGTATTTTTTTTCTAATGGGGACTGTAAAAAAATACTCCCGAATATTTTATCGTTTATTAAATCAGTTCTACTTTACCATTTTCATTGGATTTTTGACTTAACAAATACAATTATTTTTTTTTGTCTAAGAAATGTTATGTCTTTATGTTGCCTCTTACCCAAATGAGATCTTCATGAAATTTGGTCTACATTTAAGCACAAGAGACGATCGGTATTTCAAAATTTCTTTATGTAGATCCTTGTGGAGAAATTTTCAAACTGACAAAAAAAAAAAAAAACATAGAAAAGTATTACGGAAGTGAAAACAAACAATTCTCACTGCTGGCAAAAATGAATTGACATTTAGCTACATACCAAAATCCATTGTCGATTGCGTTAGTTTGAACTGATTAAACTAAATAAATTTCACCAATTTCCAGCAAATGTAAAATTTGAAGTTACTTTTTTTTGTATTCCGAGAATAGTGAGAGTTACAAAAACGTAGAAGTTTCTTTAGTCGTCACGACTTTTATAAAACAAAGAAAAATAAAAACGCAAGAAAATAGGCTTATGTTTTTTCAGGATTTTGCTTCTGTTGAAATTGTTAGATCGACAGTAAAAACTAAAAACAGTAACAATGATAAAATGTTGTGATCGGTATAACAAATGTAAGAAACCAGTTTCAAATGGGTTATTTTTTTTGTAGTAGGTCTTTAGAATAAAATTTCAAGGTTTTGGCCAATTACAGAACAAGTGCATTCAAAAGTTCCTCTCAATTAAAATAACATTTTGAATTTCATTCTCATACATTAGTGGTGCTAGGAAAAAAGACAGAAACCAGAAGTATTAGTTTAAAGTACTTTTGAAGGCTTTTTTTTTTTTTTTTTTTTAGCGAGCATACATAAAACAACAAGGGATTTTGTTATGTTTGTCCAAAGGGTTGTGAAACGGTCGCCCTTTATCTGCACTGAACAAACACTGAATCCCTCCACATATAATTTTCTACACAGATCGAAATGATTAAATCGCTCATCAACTATTGCTGGTTGATGCTAAAAGCAAATTATTTTTTTTTATTTATTTTACTTTTTTTTAAAAAAAAGAGATTTCCAAATTACTATCATAACGATAGTTTTTTAATTTTCTTAATCAACCACAATTAATATTAAAGTAATGAAATAATAATGGTTTTTTTTTTGGTTTTTTTTTTTTGATAATTTTAATTTTTATTAGTTGGCAGATTGAAAAAACATCATAGCTATGTTGATCTTAGAAATTAGTGGCTTTGTAAATTTGTTTAGTAAAGAAACTATCAATGCAATCATCTTACGAAACAATTTATTTACTCCTTTAATTCAGTTTTAATCCCCGATTCTCTCGGAAACCGTGGATTTTTTCCATGCTGAATTCTCCTCCAGAAAGGGATCCTAGGGTCCACTCAGCCCTCTTCAGAATGGATACTGGGTTTCTGGGGTTTAATGGGGGTGGTCGTCGAACGCCTCAACTGAGTCCCGTTAGGAAACGCCCAGACTCGCTCCCTCAGCGACCACAAGGGCTGACATAGTAGATACTTCAACTTTTAAGTTATTCTAATTACTGTTGATAAATGCGAATATGTCAATGAAATAATTTCATTTTTTTTTTTTTTAATTTTATGTTACAATGAATGAACTGCACAAATTCGTTTGCTTTCACGCCTTTGAGCCGTCATCGGTGGCGATCTGGGACAGCTGTTTCGTCCTTATTAGGATGCATCAGCAAGATTTAGCCTCGATGATCGAGCTCAGAACGCGTGAAAATACGAGGAATCCTAATAAGTAACAAGCAAATGGGCTTATTCTGTACATAAACTATCTTTTACCTAAATAAAATGTCTCTAAAATAAAAGAAATATATAAATAAACAAATAGAATCTTTAATAAACTGCACAATAAACAAATTGTAACGTCATTACATTGTAACACTTAAAAACTAATAAACAAAGTTTGTTTTTGTTTCCTTTTCTTTTACTTTCTTACATATTCTGATTTCCCATTACGAGAATTTGCAACTAAATTTCATTCCGATCATTTCGCGAGATTAGAAGATTTTTGAGTAAAAAAAAACCTACAAAGGATAACCAAACTCTCTCTCAAATGAAATCTCGATTTGAAACAAAACAAAAAAAAAATCTCCTCTCACAATTCTCTAAATCTCCGATGAGTGCATTGAAAAATGTAAAATACATCTTACAATAGTGGAATTAAAACTTACTATCACTCTTTAAGCTATGAATGATATCATGGCTTAAAAAAACACCTTCTCTTCTTCCCTAGAACAGACTGAGTAACAACGTCATTCACTGGTTTCACCATTAATACAATTTATGAAATGCTATCAGTAAAAATACATACAAAGCAATAATAAGCATTGGTATGAATAAATTAAACTGTTTATGCAAATAAGGTGGGAATTAAAACTGATGCGATCTAACTACAAAAATACAAAATACTACTAATAATACTTTATTTCATGAATACATTTAAAGAGGAAAGAATTCATAACTTTATAATTCATAAAATATTGTAATTTGAGAAAAACCTAAAGCAGTAGTTTAGTGAAGTATAGTTAAGTGAATCGTTGAAGTCTACTTCATGCACTCAATAAACAAAAATGGGTTTTTCCGTGCTTCGATTTCTCTAACATCAGGAATGTTAAATTCTTTGAAATCTGTATTTGATAGAAAAAAATAAATTTTAAAAAGGGAAATCTTTAATTTTCAACCGATTTCAATGAATTTGGGATTAATCGATAAATTTAAGGGATCTACCTACTTAACATTGGGAGGCGAGAAGGGGCCCTAAATAAAAGGTCCCGGTATCGGTCGGGAGTGGGACACTTATGACCTTGTGTCGCATCCCCCAACTCAAGTGTGGTGACCCT
>JAFIDM010009631.1:55179564-55200047 GCA_023159025.1 Thereuonema tuberculata
TTTTTTTTTTTTTTTTGCTTAGCTTGTAGACAAAAGGACAAAGAAAGTCCTTGTTCTAGTTGATCTTATTGCATGGATGGGGGTGGCGAATGTATATAAGGGACCGATAAACAGGTCAGAGAGAGTTGTTGTTGGGGTAGTTGTTGAGGTTGTAAATTGCGGGGAGATCCAGGGAGCCGATTCGGTGATCGGAGAGGACACCGCATTTGAGATGCTGTAGCGAAAAGACGTTATCCCTTGAAAGTGGCCTGGGACCGCCAGAAGAGCAAGATGCTAAAATTTCGGAGGTCAGTCACTCGATTGGAGGAAAGAGAGCAGTGCGCCGATATGATGAATTAAAGACTCAGCGAAAATCAGACAAGCCGTGGTGGTGACCGACGGGTGGCGAGTTCGTATTAGCCGTTGTGGGCAGGAGATAGACGGGGAACCGAAGATGTGTGCGCTGCTGGTAGCAGCTAAAGAGCGGATTGCAGTAAGTTGAAGAGAGGATCGAGTAAGGTGTGTTTGCCGTCGACGGGCTGCCTATAGAGCCCCGAAAAGAAGGTTATGCTTAGAAGGAGAACCGTGAATTAGAACTGTCTGTTAGTCTGATAGGAACCATGTGTGCTGAGTGCGCTTAGGAAGCGGTAAAGTCGACGTGAATTAGAACTAACTGTTGGTCTCTGTACTGTGTGAAACAGATGAAATTCTAAAGGCTGTGTGCATTTAAGGGAGTAGCTGCAAGTCTACGTGCGGGTAAACTATCTGTTGGTATGTGTAACTGTGTGTAGCAGAGAGAAATCCTAAGTGTTGAGTGAAAAGTCAGATTTATAAAATCCCTCCAGTAAAAGAGCCAAGAAGCAGATGAGGGAGGATTGAGGAGCAGCAGCGGTCCTGAAAGAGTATAATGATAAGTGTATATTTTCTTTTCTTTCCATTAAAATCGGCCCACTCTCTAAAGGTTTACTTTAATGTATTTTTTTTGTTTTGTTTAAGTATGTAACTTTGAACGTTTCGTAAGGGTTTTTCTTTTGTTTAATAGAACCAACCGTTTTGGGAATTAAAATCCAGGTGTTAAATAGATGGAGAATGGGGGTTATGAAAGTTTATTCTAGCTCTAAGGCAACAGCTAATTTCCTGGAGCAAGTCGCCTAAAGCTGTGGGAGGTAGAGTAAATATCTTGTAAATTACATTTTTTTTTTTATTGTACTATTGTTAAAATTGTTGGTTAAATAAATTTATATTAGTTATGTTTAAACCGAAAGTATTCAAGTTGTCACTTTTGTTTTGAAGATACTAACAATTAAATTTTTTTTAATTTTTTTTTGATCCTGCAATACAATTTGAGCTACTCTAACGAGCTCCTAGACCAGGTATTGCAATGCCCCAAGTTTAGGTGACGTGTACGTTTTTCCTTCCGTTAAAGGGATTAAGTTAAGATGAAGGGAAAGGGGAAGAAAGGTCAAAGGAAGACATAGGGAAACCTAATTAAGTAACGAAAGGGTTATGTCAGATTTGGTTGCTTGAGATTTTTTTGTGTTTTCACATTTTTTTTTATTTTTGGAAGGAAGGCGTTACATTACAATAGCTCACACTGCCCAACTAATGTGCTGCCAAACAACGCTCTCTAGCAGATTGGGGTGGTCTTTGCGAACATGTGCTCCACGATGAATATGGTTTGTTTTTGTGTTCTTGACCTACTTTTAAAGTTTGAACAAGGAATTTTGAATCACTCTGTATATACCACCTTCAATAAACATTATAAGTTCATCTCCCTAAGTATTCCAATATAGTAATCCACCTCAACCCTGGACATGTACTGCAGCAGACACTGCTAATATATTCATAGTTACGAAGTACAGTAAAACCCCGTTATTACGCTCCCGCTTATAGCACTATCCCGTTCTTTACGCTCCTTTCATGCGGTCCCTGGAATTTTCTATATAACTCTGTATACTTTTACCCTCTTATAACGCTTCAAATCCCGCTTGTAGCGCTTTTTTATATCGGAAATTTTGTATCGAAAAGAAATGTAACACTGTAACGATTCTTTTCTTTCCCTGGTAGGAGGGAATCTTCGAACTCTTTGAAGTGCGGGTCTGTGATACAGTAAGTTTGTGCAAAATGTCGAAGCGGAAATCCCTTTCTATAAGTGAAAAATTGCAAATTCTTCGTAAGTACGACGAGAATTCTACACTAAATCAGAAGGTTTTCGCAGAATCTAAGAATTCCCTGATCCAGTCTGAGAACAATAATAAAAAATAAGAATGGAATTACCAATGCAGCGAAGGGTGGTTGCAAACGTAAAAAACTAAAGTGTGGAAAATGTGAAGATGCCGAGGAAATTCTAATTGAATGGATTCATCAGTCCCGTGATGCATCAGTGCCATTAAGTGACCCAATCATTCAAGAAAAGGCGCGTGAAATAGCGGGCAGTGCTCTAAATCTGCTCCGAAAATATATTAGTGTTGCTCCTAGTGGAGTATCAATTGATGTTAATAGTTTCTTGAACCGCATTGAAAATGTCATAATTTATAACAGTAGCATACACACACGGCAAACCACAATCAAAGATTTTTTTAATAGGAAATAAGCTCACATTTGCACTATATCTATTTCAGAATCAAGTATCTTTCCTGTAAAATGGTGTCTAAATGTTTCCCCATCATATAAATCATTCCCCGTTTATAGCGCTATCCCGCTTATTACGCTTGTAGGTCACGGTCCCTTGACGAGCGTAATAACGGGGTTTTACTGTATTTAAAAAATGTTAACTCGATATATTAACATTCTGGTTTAGTCAATCGGGTTGTTTTAAAAGCCTATTTCATTATTTGTTGGATTTAGACTGGGAGTGATGTGGCACAAGGAAGAAAGTTCACTTTGACTAGTTAACAAAACACGATTATAAGTTTCAAATGGATGAAGTCCAAAATAGCACCAGTGGAGGGTTTTCCTCTTTTCACTCAAAGCCTTATTCCAATTTCGCTTATTACATCATAACATTACAGTCATAATCATACGGCGCTCATTTCTTTACTATAACGATAGAAATGACGTAATTCAATGACATCAGCAAATTTAAGATCACAATTGATTTCGGTTACAGTTTATAAACCAATACAATAATTTCGAAAATGTTTCCTTTTTTGAAAAATAGAGTAGATTTACATACATTTATTTTTTAACTTTCACTTACTTTTAGATTTCTAAGTTTAAGAATTTATCTTTTCGATGCATTCCGGTTGTTAGAAAGAAGGTTCGGGAATCTTTATTTTTTTTTCTTCTTATTTTGGTAAGCAGCGTTATTTTCTTTAATCCTTCATCATCCTATTTCTTTTCATCCTCTTTTGTCGTCGTGGTCTACCGATCTCCGTGTTTTCTGGGAACGGTTATTTAACACCTGGCACGATTACGAATTGAGAGTGGAGGCGGGTTGAGAGGAAATAACATCTCATAAAGAAACTAAGAGAAGAGCAATTCGGTCTCTCGTTTTGCTTGCGCTTGCTGCTGCCTTTTTTTTTTCTTCTTCTTCTTCTCTCTCGCTGTTGTTGTTAAAAGAAAAAGATCTTCCCTACGGCAGACGATGATCTTTTACCTCGAAGGTCATCGTTGGCAAGGTCAGCTATCGTTTGCTCTGGCAATGCCATTTCAAAGATCACCCGATTTCTACAACAGCTACCATCAACGCACCTTTTATCAAAAAGCATTCAGGTAAACCGAAATAGAGTAAATAAAAAAGAACCAAAAAAAAAATGTATAATACTTTTCCTGCTGTAAATCTGACAATTCTCTTTTAATAGTTCTTAATCAATAAAAAATAGTCAGCAACACTGAAACAACATCACATTCAAATAAAGGGTTTATCATAATATACTGTTCCATACGCGCCAATTGGATTCTTATATATTTGCATGTGCAGTTGGAATCTCGTTTTCGCATTAATAAGATAATACGGACCAGTATTCCACTTACAATTAATGCATTCAATATTAGTGCAATGCTTACGAATGCACAAACAGAAACATGCAGCCGTTTATTGCAATTTCTGTAATTTAAGATTAAAGAGAAGGCTGAAATAATACGGTAAATTGCAAAAATACTATTAAAATATACTCAAATGTTAATCGAAGCGATTCCAAGTCGGAGAAGGAATGAACTTATATTGGAATTATTTTAAAAGAAACCCCAAGATTAACCTCTAAGATAAAATCAAAATAGTATTAATAAATGCAAGAAAAAAGCTGTATGGAATGATGTTAGAAATTGATGCAAATCAATTAATAGCAAGTAAATTTAGGAAGAGTTTCGTTCAGAGGAATTCTTCGAAATGTTCACTTCCACCACAACAGCACAATATTTTGTTGGGGAAGAGAATAAGAATACAGCAGCAACGAACTCTTTGTTTAGAAAGGCTCATTCTCTCTCTGAAGGTGAATTCTCATTGCTCTTTTAACACCGTTATGTAAGTGACGATGATATTAAAACCCTGTTTTCAACTGCGAAATTGTTCTTAAAGCAGTTGTCAGTTGCTATCACGACAATTCGCTTCCATAAAATGCGTATGATAAATCCAAATTTCTATGTGAGATATTTGAAATAGGATTATTGTTATGTAAAACCAGCTTATATTCAATTGCAATCTCTTGCCATTTGGTCCCAATATCTTTATTTCCATCTTTTGGTCTGTCAAAATATCAGAAACTTAATTCCCACTATTTGGACGACATTTTCAATCATCTCTTTTATTTACGAATTACGGCAGCAAATTGTGAGTAACATAATCCTGGATGAATTCTGATGTCTACATGGTTACATTCACAAGGCGTTACTGGAAAATAGCAACAGATATTTAAGGGCGAACTGATAGGAAAATTCTGAGATTGTTAAATGATCCCTATTCTCCCAACTGTGTATCTGATCTTCAATGGATTTGCGTTATTAGTTGCGAGAAGATCTCGAATATTCCTTGCTGCCACTAAAGTAATGATTTATTCTAATAAAACTTAAAATTAATGAACATGAAAAGTCATTTCATTTAGTTTCTTAGGAGCTCTATCTATAAGGATAGAAATACATCTAAACAGATTAAAATATTCTTGTGATTTTACAGCACTTTACAGCATCGCACAGCCGATGGATGTTGGTTCACTTTGATATTTCTAGCAGATTTTACTTGGACAAATTATAGTAAGACTTTTGACAACGCATGAACCTCACTGATCTATCATATCGCTATAGATAAAACAGATCTTTACTGTTATTAACAGATCAATATTGTCATATTGCTACAGATTAAATCGTTATTTAATTAGTTGAAACTAGTTAATTTACTATTTTAAATTATTTTTTTAAAATCCACAGCATAAGTTTTACAATCAAGTAAAAGGCCTTTGTTAGTTGTAGATGTCCATCAGATTCAGTACTTACTGTGGAGACACACAAGTGACGTCATAAGTCCTGTGACAAACCAAAGAGTAAATGTGCAATGCAATGATGTGCAGTTTTGTTTAAGTGGTTTTTTTTTTGTTTTTTTTTAAAGATTTTTATAAATGAGGGGGCTTGAAATCAAAGGCAAAATTAATTATTTTGAGAAATATATAATTCAAATTATTTTTTATGCTATAATCATATGAAAAAGATTTTTAAAACTGTCAAATCTCTAAATACGAAAACTTTAATTTTAGTTTGTGACTGATAATTATCTTTCATTCTAGCAATGAAACATTCTCACGCCCTTCTGTTTGCGAACCACCCTACAGTTTCAAGAAGCTAACAAGATTACGCTAATCAATAACCAAATCCGATATAGACGAATAATAATAAAAAAAGTTACCAAAATTAAAATACAGTTACTTAAACTACAAAAGGGATTAAAAATTCAAATTCAAAATAAGAGGCCAAGTATAAAAACTATCTCGTAATTTTTTCTCACAAGGAAAAAAAAAAAAGAATAAAAAAAATATATACATAAAAATCTAAATTCCCGACCCATTCCAAATCATCATTATTTGTTTCGGGACCAATTTCAAATAAGAAATCCATTAGATTTTGGGTGTGGTTGTAGTTTAGAACTGGATCTATTGGCGTGCCTAACATACTCCAACTACCCACGAGAATGAAAGTAAAGGACCGTAAGTAACAGACCACCCACACGTCAATGGAATGAACCGTCAAAAAAGACACAGACAGATAGTTTTTGTGGGAAATTTCTTTTTCAAATTAGTAGTGTAATGGAAAACATCTTCATTCGAAATTAGTCATCGCAGAAACTTTTCACAAACTTCGTCGTCAAACTTCATTCAGGGGTGAGCGCGAAGACTCAATTTGAAAGATTAACTAGAAATTGCTAAGGCTAATTTAAAAATAATTGAGTCTGAAATACAATGGATCAAGATACACAAGATGGTATTTCACTGACTATTCCAAAGGAAACACTTCATTATCAACGTCTCTCGTGCACATGACATTAAGATAACTAGTTGCAACCCGTGAACTATTCACAGAAGTTAAACCTCCTGCCCTAAAATAATAGGCTCCTCCAAAGTCTGAGCCTATGAGAGAGTGCCCCACAATACCTTACAGGGGCATAGGAATTACGCACCAACAGTAAATCAACTACTTTTTCTTTACAAAAAGACATTTGTTAGTGTATTTTTAAAATTAAAAATACATTATTTGTTAGTGCATGTTTAAAATTAAAAATACACTAACAAAATTAAAATTAAAATACACTTATTAAATATTCTCTCTCCGACTCTCCCCGCTCTCTCCACTTTGATGACAAACATACATCCGTTTTTATAGTATGATTTTAAAATTCGTGTACACGACTTTAAAAAAAATTATGCTAAAAACCTTTTAGATCATTTTAATATATAAGTACGTATATAAACAATACAAGTTCACCCATATACATACACGAAAAGACATCACACCCTAAACGGACGTAGATTGGTATTTAAAGAAAACAAAGAGTTCAGTCTCTATTAAATGTGGTAAAATCGTTTGTCTCTGGCGTTTCAGGTCCGGTACCTCAACAACTGCCACTCTTTAATTATTCCACGTATAACAATAAAATAGAATGACATGATAAGCCACTCCATGGTGGAATATACAATTAGTCTTTTGTCTAGGAAAGGCTATAGCAAGTGATGACCATTTTTGTCAGCAAACAAGATAGGGATAGTGATTAGTAAACCAATCACAATGCTTCGCAACGGCTTCTGAGTCACCTTTACTTTAGAATAGACTGCGCCGGGGTGGTCTAGAAAATGCTCGCGCGAGTCTGTTTGCGACCCCTTGCTATCTTACCCACCCTGTTTATATGGAATAATCGTCATTCTTAACTCAAACCTTGTTAATTAAACCACTGAATTTCTAATAATGATTAAAAAAAAAAAAAAAGGACTTAAGTTGAGAAACTGTGAAAAGATTTAAAATGGGGAGAAAAAGAATGAAGAAAAAAAAATGGAAAAAAAAATGCCCATGGAGGGGATCGAACCCATGACCTTCGCGTTATTAGCACGACGCTCTAACTGAGCTAACAGGCCACCTACAACTGAGCTAACAGAAGCTGTTGCGAAGCATTGTGTGATATGTGTCCACAGACAGACAAACCGGGGATATAAGGAGTCTTTCAGGAGCCTAAAAAACATGATGATATGTCCCCCAATGAATAACCGAACACAAGCGACGGAAATCGAAAAATATCGTTAGATTCCTCTAGAATTCCTGAACTGATAGATGTTTGTTTGTTGCAAATAACCTTACAATTTCATCTCGTTTCAGATCTCGTTCTAGAATTAGGCAGCAATCGAGATCTAGTCTCCGGAGCTTGAAACCCAATAACGCATCTTTTGAGATAATGTGGGAAGATTAATTAAATGATCAGCTTAGATGATAAACTATTCAATTCCCAGCAGATGTTTCATTCTGAAAACACTGCGATACATTTTTAACACCTTTAGAATTCACAGATTTAAGCTGTTTAAAGGGCAAATGGGGAAGATCTTTCAGTTAAAACTAATTTCGTTTTGTAAAACAGTAGTAGATTTCTTGAAATTCCAAATAGTGCACCATTAAAATAAGTGTTTAAGAGAATTTGTCGACTTAAACTGTTCACAGAATACGATAACATTCAAAATTACATAACTGAATCAAAATTTCGTCTGGTATACATTGTGGCTTTCGATTTCATTTATTAATACTAGAGTAAAACAATATTCAACAAACATTCGTTCTAAGATTTCTCTGATTTATTTCTTTTGGTTAAAATCATATCCCTTTATTTCGATATGTTACTCCGTCGTCGTAAAGCAAAAATCGTCGGATTGCAAAGCATGCTTTTTTTTTTTTCTGACTTATCGATGAACGATGAATCAATCTATATTTGCATAATTGATATCTCTTTTCACTGTTATCTGCCGTTATTATTTTTATACAGTGCAACTTGGATAATTCGAAGCTGAAGGAACCACTACAAAACTTCGAATTATCCAAAACTTCGAATTAAAGAAGTTACATCTTTTAACTTTAATTTCAGGTCCACTGAATGCTTGAAAAAATTATTCTGTCAATAAGTAAATATTTATTTAGAAAGATCATGGTATGAAAGACTTAAACACTATATGTATGTAAACAAAATAAGATTTATATTACGTAAGCTACAGTACATATTACATTCAATACAGAAAATTATAGTTTTTCAAAAAATTGTGCAATGTCTGATTGTTTTGTAGAATTCAGTCGCTTAAGGTTAGCAAAATCATCAAGCATGTTTAGTGAACGGAAAACAGCTTCACTTATGTTGGTTTGTCCTTCAATGTACCGACGAAATTCGGCGCTATCCCGTATTCGTTGGCGTTTTGGCATATCTTCTTCACACCCTTTTCCATCTCGTGAATGACGGCGACCTTTTCAGCGAACGTTAAATTCTTGTACACGCGTGGTTTACTGAAAGACATGGTGACACTGACAGTAGGAAGCTCGAATGGCGTCTGAAGCGTCACCACGTGTCTAACGGTAGCGGGAAGGCGATTTCAATTGTCATGTGTCGAATTTCTTAACGATGAAACACCGAAAAGTCGTTATGGTTCGAAATTTTTTATAAAAAACTTCGAATTAAGGAAGTTGAACTTCGAATTATCCACGATTTTTAACATTGATTGAATAAGAAATTCAAGGGACTAAGAGAAATCTTCGAATTAACCACGATTTCGAATTAAAGACGTTCGAATTATCCAAGTTGCACTGTATTTTAATCACAAGAAAAAAAGAAAATGAAAGTTATAAACTGCTTACTATTTACTTGTTCACAGAGCGTAGCACAAAGAGATACTGTCCGGTTTTGTTTACGAGAGCCTTCAACGCTTTTGCGCCTGCGTCAGGTCTCCCTCGATTTCTTCAAAATAGGGGCGAGGAGAAATAAAGAGGGGATGTTTACTTTTTATCAGTGTTAGTTTACTAGTAGTTGCGGTCTATTTGCGCCAAAAAGGCAAAATTACATTTATTTTGTAAAATTATATACAATAATTTAAATAAAAGTTATCATTTTTTTTAACCTACGTTAATGATCTTTCGAGGAAGAAATTATATTAAAATGAAATGTTCCTGACCCTCTTCCTACCCGTAAGTGTAGGCGTCCATGACTAAAGAGTCATTAACAAATTTTTAAAGTCTGATCCCTTTGTCCGACTTGATGATTTTTTGTTTGTAATGTTTTTATACATTCACTTTTTTTTTTTTTTTTAGTTAATTTACAGGAATTTTAATAAATGTTGACATGAAAGCAATTAAAAATTGCTGAATATTAAAATCTTCCAAGAAGCAATAAAACTTGTTCTAGCAGTCTTCAAATGGAAAGTGAATTAAATGAAATCTTTCTGCTTTTTAACATCAGATGAAGCTTATTAAAGACATTCCAACTCATTTCCCCGCCATCTCAAACCAACTAATGGTACAAAATAATTCTTAATCAAATCAGATTCAATACTTTAGGTTATTAACTTGTAGTTCACTTTACGGGTTTATCACCTGCCCTTTTAAATAATTACAATGGGTTCGTGTTTTGGCAATGTCTAATTCCTTTTATCACCGCCTTAGGACAGTAACTGCTTGGCTACAGAAGGAGAACACCTTTTTCTGGTTCTTCGTCATTCTGACCCATCCAGTCTCATCGGCTGGTACTTCTTCAAACCCTAACCGAGGATTTGTATCTTTTCACAATAGAAAACAGTCATTATTTGTAGCCACCAGAAAGAAGAAAAAAAAAATCCTTTTTTATCGATCTGTCTATTGTGGCCATCATGGCTGTATGTACGTTGATCCATTCGCCAAAGTAAATAACAAAAAGAATTGATCTTTCAAACAGAACTGAGAACAAAGAATTAGAAACAAGAATTGAAATCTCTAAGGAAAAAAAAAAGAGGATTTCATTTTATGTTAATTCAGGAGTGATACAAAACTCGATTACATTTGAAGAAATGTTCATCAAAGATTCACAAACCTCAATGTGCAAAGACTTAATGGGCCAGAATGACGAAGTTGATGGCAAAGACAGATTTAAGGTCTTATCTTTCCCCCTCTGCATCTGAACGGTTACTGTCTCAAGATAGCAATAAAAGAATTAACAGAAACTTTTTGCACTGACAACTTTCAGAGAGAAGAAACAGTTTTTAACAAGGGGGAAAACTTGATAAAGAACACAGAAGTAAGAAGGTTCGAATACATAAGTTTTTATTACATTTTTAAGAATTTTCATGTTTTAATGGGATTAGTGCTTTAATTACTGGAATTGAAAATAGAATTAAGAGACGTTGCCAAAACAACAACCCTTTGAAAACTCTGAATATACTAATATTAATTTATTAATTCATATTTCAAAGTTTCGTATTCATGATTAATATTTAATGATGAGATAAATTTGAAATTGATTGCTAAAACAACGAGCAGACTCATTTATTTACGTAACCCAAAAAATAAACTATGGAATTTCGAGGAATAAAACATAATAGCTTAAAAAAATACATACATTCTTCCTAATTTGAGTTTTTTTTTGTTTTTTTTTTTTACCATGCTTTTATTAACTCACACCGTCTGGTTTCCAGGTCAAATCTTGTAATCAATTTTTAAGTCATTTCCCATCTGTAAATCACCTAGAAATTTTGCACACTTTCTATGTCTGATGACAATACAATAATACACTGATATATTAATATATTCCGCCAAGGCAACACGTCCTTCCGTGAGGCGTTACTACCGAGACAGCCGCTAGGCGGCGGCATATTTTTTATACATATATATATATATATATATATATATATATATATACACACTACTACTTCTGAATTGTATATACATAATTCTTATATATTTTGATCATTATATGGTATAGAAAGCGTGGTTTTTAAAAGTTTTTTTAACATTAATTATTTTTCATTCAAACTATGAAATTAAAAATAGAATTTTTAGTGTTCCATCACCTTATTTGGAATGGAATTTCCTGAAATCCATTTAGAGTGAATGCTAAGATTGAGTCAGTTGAAACACAAAGCAATGATTGTTTCCTATTAAAAATTCAATGCTACTTTGGATGCTTAACTCACTGCAATATACTGCAACAACATTGCTGTCTGGCTGGAATTTTGACAGAAAAATGCATCCTACTGTTATGTAACCCTCAAAGGAGGATACAGGTGTGATGCTTTAAGTTAACCTTTAACTAATTATATAAAGACGAACATTGCAGGTGAAACTGCAAACAAATGCCTCCAGATGTCAGCACTATGCAATTCAATTTCTATTTATTTTATTCCCAGTTTTAGAAATATAGATGTTGATGAATGACTACTAAGAATATATGATAAACTAGTTTAACAATTCAATGGTTGGTTTTCTCTCTCAAATTTAATAATATTTACAATAATTTGACGTGGAAAAAAAATAATAAATAAACAAAGACTGGATTGCTTCACATTTCAGTTAAACCTGATAACTACAACATTGAATAGTAATTTACTTTAAAAAGTAATTGGCGTATGTGAAAACTAATTTATTTGATTCAGCTTTAAATAGAACTAGAATTGACAGAAATACTAAATTTTACTGTAATATTCTTAGTTTGAGGCTTACCCACAATCTGAGGTTTTAAAATTGTCAATATAAAATATTCAGAACTTATGAAAAAAAAATAATGTCAATTTATGTGCTACAATAATTGCATTAACGTCAAAACGTTAATTGTATTAATGTCATGGGAGTGAATAACACACTAATTTGCTATGAGTATTAAACTAGTCTAAAAAAAGAGGAAGTAAATGTTCCAAAATGTTCAAATTCTCGAGGCCTGCCTCCGAAATCAGGATTCGATGGATGCTTCTTCAGTTAGTTGAAATAAAAAGGCCTTCGTTCACTCCATAAACGGCTACAACCTTGAACACGCCTGCGCTGCAACACACAAGAAAAGGGCGTAGCCGACATCTTGGAATAATCAGGAAGTGAAGGAAAAATCGGAAATACTGATAAATGCCTCACCCGCCCCTCAACCCCCTCAAAAAAAGACACCTACTTAATTACAGATCGAAAAAGAGATTTATAACCCCAATTTTTTAATTCCAAAACCACCTTCACAGGCGTCATCCTTATTATTACCGTAACTAACTGAAGTTATTAAATACTTACAAGCGTCGTAACTTTTACTGGTGAAAACATATGGAGTAATACGTTATGTTTATTACGATCTTCTTGCAAACTGGTCTTATTCAATTAACATCTCATTAGATCTGCTTCTTCCCTTAGGCTTATAATAGCTAATGACACATGCTCTTATTAACATCTGTATATTATAATTATTATTGAAGAGTCTTAAGACAGTTACTGCTTCTAATTGAAATAAATTTTAATACAGAAATATAATCTTTTATTTCACATGATGTTCATCAAAGATCAAAATTATTAAAAAAGTTTATACACAAGTTTGCTGGATTTGTACTAATATAACAGATTAAAAACAATATACAGTGGAACCCCGCCATTCGTCCGCCTCGCTATTCGTACAACTCGTTAGTCGTCCAA
The DNA here is from genome assembly GCA_023159025.1 of Thereuonema tuberculata. Taxonomy (NCBI): domain Eukaryota; kingdom Metazoa; phylum Arthropoda; class Chilopoda; order Scutigeromorpha; family Scutigeridae; genus Thereuonema; species Thereuonema tuberculata. The sequence goes on from JAFIDM010009631.1 coordinate 55,192,618, forward strand.
CTTTTTCAAGTAAAATTGAACTCGCCATTCGTACGCTTGCTCGCGATTCGAACAGCGTGACCTTGTTACTGGCCGCCCCACGCGGTCGCTTCAGCTCAGTCTCTGCTAGCTTCCGTACGCTACGCATCATCCACGCAAGCTTCATGAAACTTTGTGATATTTTGTTTATTTTTCGTTATTTTTATTGAAAATAGTGCAGCCATGGGTCCAAGAAAGATTACTGATTCAACTAAGCCTAAAAGGAAAGCAGTGAGAACGACAGTTGAATTGAAAAAAGAACTCGTTGCGAAGTTTGAAAGTGGAACTCGTGTCTCTGACCTGGCAACTCAGTATGGCATGGCGAAATCAACCATATCGTCTATACTGAAAAGAAAGACATAATAAGAGAGGCCTATATATTAATTGTTTTCATAGTTTTTATGTATTTTACCCTTAAAGTATTATTACAAAGGTTTAAATAAGCAATCATCTCTGGGTTCTGGAACGAATTAATCCAATTTACATTATATCTAATGTAAAAAAATGATTCGCCATTCGTACAAATCGCCATTCGAACTGCCTCCTGAAACGGATTGTGTACGAATAGCGGGGTTCCACTGTATTCCCCTTATCTTAGAATTTAACTTATAAAAAATAATACCCACGTTTAGAATTAAGAAATTTCATTTTTAAATGCCTAAAGAAACCCACACTTCTAATTATATATAAAAAAATCATATCTCATGGGTAAAAAACTTAAAAACTTTATATAACATTTTTTTATATAAAGGAATTTTATAGATAAAAACTTAATTAAATGTTTAAATTTGCTAGGATATAATTATTGGCATAGTTTTCTTTCTTTGGTCCGTTAAATTTTTAAGAAAATAGGCCGGAAAATACCAATACATTCTAGACTGATGATCGCCAAATGCGTGAAACAGCTGTTCTAGGATGTTACTTAGTCACTGATGTGTATGTATTAATTTTAGTGTAGCGTTGTAGTTTTGTTGTAGGAAGGTCGTGAACTCATCGTTTCAACTGTTAATTAAATAATTTCAATAAATAAATTATATTTATTTTCCTTAACAATAAAAACACTTTTATTTCGTATATAAAAGAAAATAATATATTTTGAACTTAAAAAAAAAAATGATGTATTTCGGTTAGTCACATAAATTAAATTTATTAATACAAATCCCATACTTTTAAACATATTTTATGAAAGCAGCAAATAGCATCACAACAACGCTATTTATCAATTTTAAGTGGAATTCTTTATTTCATACAGGGCATACTTGTTTAAAGAAACTCTTAACCTCTGATGAATGGAAATCATAGAATAGGTTTCTTCTATCTATTGAATTAAATTCAATGTGAATCTTCAAAGATACCTGGCTATTGTGCATTGGCTGACAGTAGAAAATCAAAGAAAAGAAGTTATTAAGTACGAGATGCAGATAAGAGGTAATTTGTATTTTCTCCATCCGAACCACAACTCTCTGGGCTAATCTGTGTAATGGCAGCATTAAAGAAAATCCTCTACCCGAAACGAAATAATTCATCGAGAACGAAATATGCATTTCAATCTGTTGTATAATAGGAGATAACAACGGAATAAAAACTTAAGAGTAGAGTAGTGGTCAATTTATGATGTTAAATAATTGGTTATGATCGAAATACAGCCACGACACTTTCCGAATACTAACAGTTATTCTGCTTTGTGCCATCCTAATGAGGTCGTAGTACACTTTACTATCATAGCAGATCCATGGTTTCTGCAACCAAATCTCTTCGACAGAATTCTCTCAAGGCATTAGGATAGACACACTGCCTGTTCAAATACATCTGTCAGTGCTTCCTATCAACTGTTCTCGAACAGTCTTCAATATCAGTGGATCTTTTTAACTGATGTTTAATAAATGAAGGCTACTGCTATGAATAAAAAGAAATATTTATTAAAACGAATTTATTCAAGATGAAAAGGTGGATCAATGGATAGTAATGTGAATGATAGTAACTATTTGTAATTTAATTGAGTTAATATTAGCTCCTAATCCGAAATTGAAACTTCTCGCACGAATAGTTTTTAAGCTGTAATAAATGAGTAAATGAATTTTAAACTAAAATAAATAAATAACTAGACCCATGAAAATAAAGACACACACAACTTCTATGGAAGAAAATACATTAAAACTAATGGAAGTCGGAATTCCATAGATTAAAATGAACTAAATTAAGTTATTAAATACGGAATCGCTTTCTTTCAACTCTAAACAAGTAGAAACAGTAGCTCGCTGGGCTTTTAGACCCACACATGTATCCTTCCAAAAACATCACAGTCCAATAGCTTTAAACGCAGTTTAGGTTTTTTGTTTTGTTAGAGGGAGCCACCCATAGAAACTTGTGTTAAAAAAACAACAGCTTCTCAGCTCAATTTTACCTTAATTTCTTAAATATCATCAATTAATAAATTATATGTTTTTATTCTACAAATATCCTATCTATTTCAACGATTTATTTCTTTTCAACAAAGCAATAGTTTATTAAAATAAATAATTTATCTTTAGATATTATCGTGCTTTATAATACCAATTAGATGTAAACAATAATTCATTGAAAATTACAAAAAAAAAAAAAGATATTATTCTTTAGATGTTGTTGTGTTCGAGAATCATTGTTTTCATCTGATCGACGTTTTCATGCCTAAAAATAAATCATTTATTTTGATAAACAATTGCTTTGTCGAAAAGAAAAAATCGTTCAAATAGATAGGATATTTATAGAATAAAAGCATATAATTTATTTATTGATGATATTTAAGAAATAAAGGTAAAATTGGACTGAGAAGTTGGTGATTTTAACAAAGGTTTCTAAGGAGAGAATTAAGAGACGACTCCGGAGACGGGTAACTCCCTCCATAAACAAAGATTGAGCATTCACCTATTGATGGCAAAAAAAAAAGGTAAAATTGGACTGAGAAGTTGGTGATTTTAACAAAGGTTTCTAAGGAGAGAATTAAGAGACGACTCCGGAGACGGGTAACTCCCTCTATAAACAAAGATTGGGCATTCAACTATTCGCAGGAAAATAAGTATTTTCATAGATATCTCGTGTAAGTTAGATTTCATAAGACACGCGATATCTCGTTTGGAATGACTGCAGTTAGGAATTACGATGATGTTAAGTGAAAGCATGAATTTAGTTAAAGAAATTTAATTATTATTTTTAATTTACCTGTAGGTAAGAGATGGACTTTCCCTTCTTCCTCTCTTCTAGAAGACATCCAAAAAACAGTATTTAATTATTTGTCCGTAGTGGAAATGACAAACTTCATTACTTGATTTATTGTTGGAGTTTAAAATTTTCATTCTATTTTTTTTTTTACATTTTTTTCTATTTCTCAAAACTAAATACTTCAACGCTGAAGTTTTCACTTTCACGACTTCTAGATAGTTCAATACCACAAGATCTAAAACCTAATATCACTTAACAAGAAACTACAACAACAAACATTTTCAAAACCAATTTTAAGTCGAAACACACTTGTCCCACTATCTCTAATTTACTCACAAAACAAAGCTGAAATGTTAAAGATACCTGTAGGTTATTACAAGGAAGATATTCATTCAACGAATGGATAAAGAGCTACAGAATATATAGACTGTATGCATTGCCATCCGTGTGTGATTAAAATAACTCAGAAACTGTTTGTCCTGCAAAGCTGAAACTTTTACAGAAGGTCCTTATAATTGATTATTTTTACTTTCAACAATTTTAGTAAAAACTCGAACCAAACACTGTCAGCGTAACTGAATGAAAACCATCCAATGAGTTTTCGTGTGTCTTTAACAGTGATGGCTTAGTGACCTTTTGTGGGAAGAGGAGGTATAGTCTGTCCAAAATTTGGTGGCATCTGAAGAAATCCTCCCCCATTTCGGACCGCCACGCCCACAAGCAATCAGTCGACCGCTAATCCGTGCTAAAAGAGTACAAACACGGAGCAATTGTGATAATTCTAAGCATTTAATGGTCAGTGGGTTAAAAAATATAAACGATACATTTATATCATTATATTTTAACCCACTAACCATTAAAATGCTTAGAATTATCACAATTGCTCCGTGTTTGGATACTTTTTGCCCGGATTGACATATAGAATTTAATAATTGGAATAAAAATTAAGTAAAGACAACAGTTTAAAAAAACGTAGTTTTGTAGAAAAAGGTCCAGTAGATAAAAAAAGGAAGAAGACATGCCGATGGTAGGATTAGCGAGGATTAGCGGTCGACTGATTGCTTGTGGGCGTGGTGGTCCGAAATGGGGGAGGATTTCTTCAGATGCCACCAAATTTTGGACAGACTATAGCTATAATCCAAGATATCATCCCTCGCGAAGGGATGATCCCTTGGAGGGGAGCTTGTCCTGTTGTGTAGCCCAAGCTATACCGCCACGGGTTATCCTATTCATTCCACAAGCACAAATGATTACTGATGTCGACTTCTTCCATCCAGCAAAAAGAGTCACGTTAACTAACAAAATATTTAAATGATAAGAGTAGCGATATATACTTTTGCTTTTTCAAACTTCATTGTTAAGATGTCAACTTTAAAAATCCGTTTGATTTTTAAAGTTCATTGTTTGAGTCCGTTAAAAACAAACTCTCAGGTGGGGGCGATCACCCCCCCCACCCCCGCCACTTAATCCGTCGATGGTCTCACCAAGGGAATATTCAAAAATGTATTTTTAATCACTTTACAAAACTTTAAATTTAATCACTATAAATCTAACAGCGCAATAAATATACTTATTAGATTTTTACAACAGTTTAAAGTTGCAGGAAGTCACTTCCTTAACGTCAAGCCTCTGAATAATAAATAAATAGACTCAAATAGAAAGCGTTTCTATTTAGCTTTTAGAATACTATCATAAGAAAGGAGTTAGTGAAGTAGAAGTTTACCTAATAGGAACAATTGTCATTCGAAGGAAACATCGACATAAATTGAAGGACAGCAGTGAACACAAGAGAATCTCGTATGCAAAACTTTTTAAATTGTTTTAAACTTTTTTTTAGGTTTTGTTATTGAAAAAGAAAAAAAAAAATCTTCATATGTTGCTTGTTCCTGGACAATAAAAATGAAAACTTCCATTTAATTTTTTTTTTATTTTGTTTTTATTCGTTTGCTTTATCCTAATGTTGATCTGGGTAAGTTAAAATTTGGCCTGGTTATTGGAATCCAATACTTCACTAGTTATCTTGATGATGGTGATCCAAAAAGTCTTAAAATAAAACTTCAGTTTCTCTTCATCTGAGTTTCATTGTAAGATTCCACTTCTACCCTTCTTCAATCATGAGCTAGTGTTGTTAGTATAAAAGTCTATAGTTTCAACCAAATTGGTCCAACCTATCAGTTTGTATAATTTTTCCTTGACAAATAGACAATTTTATTTAATGCTGTTATTGATTAAAAAACGGAAAAGCAAAGTTAATGACAGCGAAATTACTTATTTTGTGTAGGAGTCACTGACACTAAGAGTCAGTTTAAAAATTAAGGCTACATAATATGCTTTCAATATACACTGCCCGGCCACTTTATTAGATACACCCCTGCTGTCCGCATGAATGTCTGGACCCGTCGTGTCTCACAACAACTCTTCAAGCAGGTGGGGGCAGTGTCATGGTGTGGGGGATGTTTTCCTGGCACACGTTGGGTCCATTGATACCTCTGGAGGCACGTCAGGATGCTAGAGTGTAGCTAAACATCGTAGCTGACCAGTGCAACCGTACATGTTAACAGTTTATCCTCATGCAGATGGCTACTTCCAGCAAGGTAATGCGCTGGTGCACAAAGCCCGCGTCACTATGGGATGGTTTGAGGAACATGACGATGACTTTTCCTTGCTGCAATTCCCGGATCTCAGCCCGATTGAAAATTTGTGGGATGAGCTGGAACTGTTCGCTCCGGGCCTACATCTCCATTAAATCTTCAGGAACTGCGTGACACACTCATGTCTGCATGGTACACAATATCTCAACACGTTTTCAGCATATTGTGGAATCCATGCCTCGACGAATTCAGGCTGTTTTGAGGGCTAAAGGAGGTCCAACACGCTACTAGGTAGGTGTACCTAATAAAGTGGCCGGGCAGTGTATTTGTTTACTGTTTAAGCAAGTAGTACGGAATTATTGACTAAGCCTGATAATTTTTTTTTTTAAATTATAAAGAAAAATTATAAAAGATTCAGTATTTTAATAGTATCAATATTAATTATTTAATTATTAAAAGAATTAATTAATCAACAAACATGCAATTAGTTTACAAATTGTAAAAATCCATTTATAAGATTGACTGCAAATATTTCAAAACCAAAATGTTTTATTGTTTTATTTATTGGTCAATCTTAATGGTCAAATAATTAAAACTCTTCTCTTTTATTGTATTAATTTGTAATCATTCCTAAATTTGCCAATGTTTTGTTCATTCTTGAATTTATTTTAAGAATGCGAAGAAGCACCGTCAGATGTCAGCACTTCACAATCCAATTCAAATATTGGAATGTTAATTAAAACATTGTTGAAAAACAAAAAATAATACTTAATTTTATAGAATGATAGATTTCTCGTTTAGAATAATCAACTATTCTTGATGAATTTTTTCGACATTAAAAAATTAAATTCGAAACGGAAATCATTAGCATCGTTGCGTACATTACAGCGAGATGGCAGCACTGCAAAGAGAGACTGTTTCAATGGACAACGTGGAATCAGTTGAATAACATCAGTGGGTGAGACAAAGTGTTTATTAAGTGACATCCTACTACAGCTGTTTCACTCTCTTTGGTGATCATCAGCCAGGAGTAGTCACCGATAAACTGTATGAATATTTACAAAATTCAACTTTTGATTTCAATTTGTAAGCTATTTTTGGTTAATCACTTGAAAGAGAATTATAAGAGATACATGTCTATGTTGTTTCTGTTAATTAATAAAAAAATTAATTAATTAAAAATAACATACAAGTTATTTATTCTGATCTATTCTACTTTTTATATTGCATCAAGACAAGAGGGTTAAATGAATACATTCCACTTCCCTCCTGTTTCTAAATCAATCTTTTTGTCATTATCTGATTATTATTAATAAACACGGATTGCTAGAATTATTGTTTTATCTGTTGTTTTGTTTAAATATTAATGCGATTAAATAAAAGATGAAATTAAATTACCATGTATCACTAATTATTATAAAGTAAGCGACGAATATTTCTTCAACTCTTAAATCAGTATTTAAAAACACAAAACCTTTCGAAATTTCATTGAAAACAATCAAATTGATTTAATACGAATCATTTTTGCTACTTTCTCTGTTTCATGGAGAGAATAGACGGGTTTATCCGTACTGTTAGTCTTACAATGCAATGTAAGATATGCATTGTAGTAATAACTATGCA
>JAFIDM010009631.1:55212414-55233067 GCA_023159025.1 Thereuonema tuberculata
TTTTTTTTTTGGAGACCATTGTTTTTCTTTCGTATTAGCGCCGTTATCATAGCCTTAGCCTCGCATATCGTAAATGCTAATATTTTCTTGATTTAAAAAGTCTATTATAAATCTGGTTAGTCCCTCTCCATTAGAATCTAATATAGGACAAAAGCCTAAAAAATGTTCTCTAATTTAATTTTTTTTATTAACATTATTTAAATGCACAAATCGCACAATAATAGTTGTTTGTTCCTGGTGGCTAATATCGGGAGTACAGTCTAATATTACTGCATAATAATTGCACAATTTTAGTGCAAATTGCCTGCATCTCGTGAAAATTTTAGGAGAGTTATGAATGAATTTATTCAGTATCTGAAACCACGTGGTCACATATTTTTTTTTTATTAACAAATAATAAAAGGATTTATTCATGCAAAAGATAAAAACATACGTACATATTTAAGTAAGATTTGCAAAATTTTGTCGGGCCCTTGCATGAAACTGATTTCTGTTTACTAGTAAAAAGGGATCATATTCTTGTCAGATAAACGTAATTGGTAAACGAATAGAAAATAAATAACATCTAAACGGGTTTAAAGTATAACAAATAACAATAACATTATTCGGTCATCGACGGCAGATGGCATTTTTTTGTTAGGGGATCTGGACTAGCTAATCTGATGTGTTGGCGGAGATTATTTTTTTGAGGCTTGTGGTTTTTTTGAGGATTATTTTTTTTTCGGGATATATGCTGTTGATCTCTGGAGAATTAGGTAACTTATTAATTTGAATTATTTAACATAACTGTATCTATACACATACATAATTGCTGCTATTATACTTTTCTGATTATTTTTTATAAACCGTGCAATATTTCAGCTTTGACAGTCAAACTCAAAAAATAAATGAATAACATTAAAAAATTAGTAAAATAAATCTTACAGTAAATTAAAAATAGAGGACAAATTTGGATTAGGTACGTAACTGAAACGCAGAAATATTTTTCCCTTTCATTTTATTTACGTTAATGTTATGTTGAGATAAATTAAGCTAATTAATTTCGAAATTTTTTCTTCAACTAACATAGTATTTTAAGGTAGATTTTTTTTTTTATTTTTTAAGTTTGTAATTTTGGACAAAAAATATTTTAAAAACGTATACATGACTTCTACTATCAAATATTTTAAGAAAAAAAAATTGTGACAATGTCTCTAAAAACCAAAGCTTTTAGGGAAAAAAAAAAAAAAATCTGTTTATCTTAAAACTATTTTCGATACATTGTGAAATGAAAATGAACAACTCTAATATTTTCAATGAAAAGCAAGTTTAAGTTGAAAAGCAAGTCCAGAATAATTCAGAAATTGAGAAGAAAATCACAGCTGGACAATGAATAAGCCTTCGCACACACATTTTCATCGGGAAATTATGATGCACTATAGAAAATATTTTCACTAATTTACTAAAATGTGAATCAGTCACTTTTTTAGCTTAACTTTCTTTAGAACAGTAAAAAAAAAAAAAGGAAAAACAGACCCATTTGAAAGATAATTTCTGCAAAGGCACTTTTATTGAATGCCAAGTAAAAGATTAGGATCAACAATTTTGTAATTTTTTATTTGTAACACTTTTGATAATTGATCACTCCACAATAACTTAAATTTCAATTTAAACTTATTAAAGAAATTTTACACTCCCGTCACACAAAACGTCAATGATTGCGTTTTGATTCTCTGTAAATCATTAAATTTTTACAATATAAATCTGTTTTCCCCTTAGTAAAACTTCATTAGAATAGATACGTTGCTAATACATAAATTAAAGCCTGACAAAAAAAATGTATGGGCAAAAACATAATATAAGTAATAACTTACCGTAAGAAGATCTTCAGTGATCAAAAGCGCTGTGGATTCTGAAGTTTGAAGAGCCTCGGAAGATGTTTCTTAGACAAAGAAGAATATAAGAATGACTTCCTTTGAAACCTCTGTCTTCAAAACCTTTGCCTTTGTAAGGATTAGCAAGTTTGGAAAGGGGTGTTCTTTGAAATTTTGCCGCTTTTCCAGGGGTCTAATAATTAACAAATATGTGCGAAAACTGTAATGGGGAGAAAGTCGCTGTAGGCTGCACCTGAAGTATTTGGAGTCAAAAGGTCAACTAAATCCTTAAATTTCTTCGAAGTTAAGATTTCTTAACATTCAGAATCCAATATTTTTGAATAGTTTTTCTTGAATAGATTCCTTTATATTCTCTTTAGTTGATAAGATTTCGCCCTCAAAATGATATCAAAGAAATAAATAAAATGTGTGAACTATTACAATTATATATGTATTTTTTTTATATCATACGACGACTCATAAATAACTTTTTCACCAGTATTTATTACACAAACTAAACCATTTAATACTGCATGAGGAGAACAAACTTCGAATTAGAGACAAAAACTATGCTTCATACAATACTTCCTCTCTCTTCTGTGATGGAACCATAGCTGCGTCATTATTTTAAATATTTCTTTAAAACGGAAAAATGCAATGTAAATTGATTCCAAGAATTCATAACCTGATTCTTAAATTAACCGTATTTATATTTATTTATTTTTACAATTTCTTTAATTTGGTGAAAAATTTGAATGTTTTCATTATAAAATGGTATAAAGAAACAAGTGCTTAGGTTCAGTTGTAATGGAAGCTAAAAGATCCATTACGTGATCCTTAAATAGATCGCAGCAAGCGGGCCCCTTTCATGGCCGGGCCCCGGTGCTGAGGGACCAACTGACCCCCCCCCCCTTGTGGGGGCCCTGAATGTGGGTGTTGTGTTGCTGTGGGGATTATCAAGGCTTTTAGGAGAGGATTGGGGAGCAGGAAGTTGGGCAGTGCAAAGTCATGGGGACTTTGGATTAAGGAGGATCATCAAGGATGGCGTGAGGGTGTGGGCGTTTAATAGCTGGGGGCTCGTCGTCTCTCTTGGCGATGTGTTGCAGGTGTTCAAGGGGAAAACAAGCCAGGGCGGCGAAGATTTTCACTGCAGTTGTTCTAGCGAACGCTTCCAGGGAGGGCAGGCGGAGTCCGTCTCTGATGGCGTTATTGCTGACGAACCAGGGCTGGCGTGCAATCATCCGGAGGGATACGGATTGAATGGTCTCCATCTTCTTCTTGTTGGATTCGCTGGCCAGTGCCCACCATGCCGCTGATGCATACATGAGTGTGCTCCTCACAATGGTGATGTACAACAGTCTTCTGACCAACAGCGAAAGTGGACTCTTCCTGCCAATAAGAGGGGCGATGAGGCCATGTATGCGCCTGGCCTCGGTCAGTTTGGCCTCGACGTGCGCGCCGAAGTTCAGCCCTGCATCCAGGGTTACTCCAACATATTTGACCTGTTTCTTCCAGGCGATCTGCTGTCCATTGAGCTTCAGGGGGGGAGGAGGGGTTCGTGGCATTTTCCTGTATTTTTTTAAAGATGATGGCCTCCGATTTGTCCGTGTTGATCCCTATACGCCACTTTCTGAGCCAAGGTTCCATTGTGTCAAGTTGCTGCTGGATAGTGTCAGCTCCTTTCGTCGGCCTAAAACTGGAGGTGTGGAGCATGGCGTCATCTGCATATAGGGACAGAGTGACACCCGGCACTGTAGGTAGGTCATTCGTGTAAACCAGATAGAGGACGGGTCCGAGTACACTGCCCTGAGGGACTCTAGCCTCAATGCTTCTGATGATGACAGGCCACTGTCGACGCACGTTCTGAAGCTTCTGCCAGTCAGGTAGGATTTAAGCAGGTGGACGGTGCTGCGTGGGATCCCCGTGCGGCTAAGTTTATACAGCAACCCGGAGTGCCATACCTTATCAAAGGCCTTACTGACGTCCAGCAGCACCGCTACTGTGGCTCTGTTGGCGTTGGTGTTGTCTGAGATGGCGGCAGTGACTCTAATGATCTGAAGACTGGTGGAGTGTCCTGGACGAAATCCAAACTGCTCGGGGCGGATGTGGTCTTCAAGATATGGGGTGAGGCGGGAGAGGAGTAGCCTTTCAAAAATTTTGGAGGCAATAGGAAGGAGGGAGATTGGCCTGTAGTTCTGAGGGAAGAGCGGGGATTTCCCAGGTTTTTGAAGAAGGATGATCTTAGCTGTTTTCCAGGAAGAAGGGAAGTGTTTTAGGTTAATAGCAGAATTAAAAAGTTGCGTAAGGAGGGTGACAAGAGAAGAGGGAGACGATTGCAGGGCCATGGCACTGATCTTGTCCAGTCCGGGAGACCTCCGACGTTTTGCCCGCTCGATAAGGTGTCCGACTTCTTCGGGAGTGGCAGGGTCCAGGGTGTTTTCAACGTCATCTTCAAAGTAGGATTCCATGAAATCCTCAATGAGGTCTACATGGTCGTCGTCGTAGATGTCGGGGTAGGGGGTGAACTGGTCTTCCATGGTATCTGCAAATACTTCACCTTTGTCGCCAGGGGAGTATACCAGGCCCCTCTGCCCGTGAAGGGGGTGTGAGGAAGATTTATTGCCACGGAGTATTCGAGCAGCTTTGCAGGCGCTGCCGTCGTGCACATTTACTTTTATTTACAGCAACAGATATACTTGTGAACACGGTCTCACCCTTTTAATGTGTTTACATATTTTAGGCGCTTATTTCTTTGTTTATTATGCGCATCGAAAATTCTTAGAGGCTGCCGGAGGGCAGCACAAGAATTTCCTTTACTTTATTTTTAATGTGTATTTTGCTTTTTTAGTTTAGTTTCTGGAGGTACCATTTCCACTGCTGCTTTAAATTATTACCACCTCTGTATTGAGACCAAGATGTTCACAGTAAATACTCCCAACTGATGATCGCCAATTTAGCGAGAAACAGCTGTTTTGGGATGTTACTTGTGAACACGGTCTCACCCTTTTAATGTGTTTACATATTTTAGGCGCTTATTTCTTTGTTTATTATGCGCATCGAAAATTCTTAGAGGCTGCCGGAGGGCAGCACAAGAATTTCCTTTACTTTATTTTTAATGTGTATTTTGCTTTTTTAGTTTAGTTTCTGGAGATACCATTTCCACTGCTGCTTTAAAGCAACAGATATATATATATATATATATATATATATATATATATATATATATAAAAGAGCTTTGGATTCCCAGAGTCATAAACCATCTCATCTCGGTCCGCCCGCACTGAAGACCAATTAGGTGAGACCTCCATTCCAGGAATAGTGTTAATCCGTATAATGCTAGATAAGCCCTTAACCCCTTGATCTTGTGAATCACGCATCAATATCAAGCGAAAATATCAAAGATTGAAACCTAACTTCTCAAATCCATCGGATCTTAAGGAGAAAAAAAAAAAAAGACTTGTGACGCACTTGGTTGAAAGAAAAATGATCGGAGGTCGTCTTAATAGAAGTTTTTCAAACAAAACAAGACCTTTTTCAACGAAGTGTGGTTCGAGTAGTGTTGCTTATGAAAGACATTTCTTCGTTTTTTCATTTTTGCAATTTGAAAAGATTATTAATAAGTGTCATGCTTTTTATCATAAACAAACGAAAGTAGTTTGTGAATTGTAATTTTCGCCGATAAATGATTTCATTTTTTTTTTTTTTAAGTGAATTGAAGGGAATGAAGTGTTTCAATGATTTCCAAAGCAGATACAGTAGTGAACTTACTGAGCAAAATGTAATGTGTTCTCTTCAGTACAATACTTAGAAAGACTTCATGTTCACTTTTAGTGTCAATCTGTTCTTCTGGCGAAAAACTGTTAATTAATGCAGGATTTTAACAATAAAGACATTATTAGTAAACAATGTTAGAAACAACAGGACTGACTTTCAGAAGTTATTTACTACAATTTGAACAGTGTTAATAAGAACTGATTTATCAATACATCATCTACTAATGACTGTGAGTTCTTCAAAGATTCGTTGCATTACACTGCAAAATTATTAAAACAATATTGTTTGAGTTACACATATGTAGTTGAGAGGATCCTAAATGCTTAAGCTGAAAAAATGAAGTAAAAAAATGCACACTGCTCTGCTACATCGGCTTTCCTTAAAGGTCATTTCCTTAAGTGGAAATTTTGTGCATTTTTTTTTTGTATTTATTTATAATGATATCACAATATTCTCATTAATAGAAGACATGAAATGCCGTTTATTACAGTTCTCTTACCGATTAATTGTTTATAATTATTTCTGTGTTATGTTTCTAGTTTGTTGATTGCTTACAATCATTTCTATTTTAGATCTTGTCATATTGTTTATATTTTTCCTTTTTCCTTTTTATGAATTGAATGTATATTTTGTAACTCTTTGAAAATGGATCGCACAAGATCCGAAACATGTCGATTTAAAATGTTCTTCATCCATTTGGGGCTGACCATAAATATGTCACGCTAATTTTTGTTATTTTTGGCCCCCCTCCTTCCCCTCCTGTCACAAACTTGTGAACCCCCCCCCCTTCCCTAACATTACGTCACAATATCACCCCCCCCCCCCCTCTTTAATTAACATTGAAAACTAAAGTATTTTTAACTGTAAAGGCTGCTATGCTTCAAACCGCAAGTGGCTCGAAAATATCCCACTTGCTCTCAATGCTGTAAATTCAGACAAAATATTAGAAGCAAGTCGACATCAGCGCTCTTGGCGGCGACAAAAAATTATTTACAAACTACGACAGTTTTAACTTCGCGCTGAAATCTGGATATTCTATTTCGTGATTTCAATGCCCAGCTTCATTCACCACGCGGGATCTTTTTTTTTTTTTTTTTTTCCCTTTCTCTTTAACTCTGCTGTGAAATGATTTGAGAATAATTAGCAACACTAACAAGCTACAGAATCATCTTGTTTGTCGCTTCGGCCTGAAGTTTTAATAGCGATCTCAACGAGAGCAAAACGATACTTGCCACATGTCGTTTAAGTAGTTTAATCAGTCGTAGAAATGAGAAACTTATCCTTCAACTTGGCATTATGTTAAAGTTTTTGATTAACTGTATGATGCAAATCAAAATGCGATTAACTTTACATTCCTCATATTCAAACATATTTTCGTTTGAACTTTAAAGTTTAGATAATTGCGAGTGTTTTTAATGAATTTCTTAGTAGGTATTTTTGATTTCAAAAAATGCATTTAAGTGACGTCACGTATTATATGACGCCCTCCCCTCCCTTGTCACGCTTAGCACAACCCCCTCCCTATCTCCTGACATGCGTACGTAGTTTATGAGCAGCCCCTTTCTTGTGTTTAGTATGAATGATATTTTATGTGAAGTGGCCTATGTATTTTCTTTGTTTACCTCCAAGTATTTATCTTTTAAATTGCCTTGAATTAAATTTTAGTCAACATATTAATGGGGGCTCATCGAAACATTAATAATGTTTTTATTATTAATGCTTAGTGTAGTAATGCCCACTAGGCTACTTGTAATTATTACAACGGCACGTTATTTTTTATTTTATTTTTTTTTTTAATGTTCACCAGTCCTATTAGGTGTAATTACAAAATTACTCCCATGTTAAAGATACTTAATATATATTTTATATTAATAAAATATTTATCTGTAGTAAATTAGAAATTTTTAATAATATATTTATACATAATAATATATACTATGATATTTAAAATGAAATGTTACTAAAATATTTATCTTTAGTAAATTAAAATTTTTTAACAATATTTTTATTTATAATATCATATGCTAATTGGTTTTTTTACTGTTTTAAAATTGTTGCTATTTAAATTATCACAAATTAGTTGTCCAAAAATTTTTGAATATGTATATTCATTTGTTCTAAAACCAAAATTATTTTTTATTTTTGGTATATCAAATACTCTTAACCAACTAAATCTAGTTGCACTATCATAACAACTTTCATATATCATCAAAAATATATACATACAAAATAACGAAAGAAACAAACTCTTCTTCACTTCTTCTTTTAAATAAGTCCTTTAGTTAGGATGAAATACAGATTTTGAAGAAGAGTTTGTTTCTTTCGTTATTTTACTAGTTACACTATTATTGATATAATTTTCTTTAATATTTTTATATTTGTGGATACGTTTAAGATAATACTATATATGAACTTTTCTTCAATATTCAAAATTCTGTACTTAACTCTTTATTTTCAGTTGTTTTCTTCTGTTTGATGCTTATAATTGATATAATCAAAAAATTTATAAATTAGGTTATTTATATTTTTAATCTGATTCTTTGTTAAAAAACACCAACATTCCAAATCATAATTCAAGACAATCTACGAGAGATTCAGAGGCATCACTAGGGTTGGTGTCACCACTTCCCCCCCCCCCCCCCAAAGGAAAACCTTGTAAAAATTATCTGTTCATCCAAAAAAAAAAAAAGGAAAACCTTGTAAACATTATCTGTTCATCCAAAAAAAAACAAAAAAAAAAAACCTTGTAAAAATTATCTGTTCATCCAAAAAAAAAAAAAAAAAAAACCTTGTAAAAATTATCTGTTCAACCAAAAAAAAAAAAAAAAGGAAAACCTTGTAAAACCATTTTGGTGTCACCCGGTGCGGTCCGCACCCCCCTAGTGACGCCACTGGAGAGATTTATAAATAAGTTTTTGATTAAATTGATACTTGTTCTTAAATAATAAAACATGAAAGTGAAAGAATGTAATCTTTTTAGAACATAATTACAATGAATGCTTCAACTATAATCCTCATCTATGTAAATCCCTAAATGTTTATTATTCTATGTAAAATCAATATATGGTCCACACATTTATTCAAACTTATAATATTTCCATTTATAATATTAGAATAGGAACGAGAGTTTTTATGTAATTTAAACTGTATATTTGAATTCAATTTCTTATTTTTAGTTTTGATCAT
Organism: Thereuonema tuberculata; assembly: GCA_023159025.1. Lineage (NCBI taxonomy): Eukaryota > Metazoa > Arthropoda > Chilopoda > Scutigeromorpha > Scutigeridae > Thereuonema > Thereuonema tuberculata. Next base: position 55,221,228 of record JAFIDM010009631.1, read on the forward strand.
CATAATCTTTGTCTTCTTTTGGTTAATTTTCATTTTATTCTCAAAGATCCAATTTGAAATGTTGTTTAGATCTTGCTGAAGATTAAATATTTTAAATATGTTATTCCAAATATTAATATTTTCATTATCTTTCTGTAATTTAATTATTGGATTTGTATGTATTTACACCTAAATTTGTTAGGTGTACTTTTAATTACAAAGTTTTCTTATAATTTAAGAACAGATTTCTTTTATTTAGTAGTAAATAAATTTTGTTTTTGTTTTGTTCCCTCAATAACTTACGATTAACGGTGAGGTGTAATTTTGGGCTTGATTGGTTCATCTTAATTAGTGGGAGATCGGTGTTTTTCGTTTTTCCAGGCTCGACCTGAAAAAATGTGTGAATCTAGTTATAACAATAGTAATTGTGATTAAAGATTTTTTCTTTATACATGTTCCAAGTTTAACCAGTCAACTGGCGATCAGATCACGTAATTGTTGGTTGGTCCCCCCCCCCTAAAAGTTTAAAACTCGTTGGAAGTGTTTTAATTGGTGAAATTTTAAGCGAATAATAACAATGTCACATCAAACCTAGGGTAGAATCTGTCATTCCGGCTGTACTGAGCCATCCAGAAGCAGGAGTGTTTCTCAAGGCCAGTTCTCAGCTTGACTAAGTGGTAATGATATGACTTTTCGCAATTGATCTACAATGTGGATGTTTTTTTTTTTTGTTATCTTCTATTACAAAAACAGGTTATAGATTAGATGTAAAAATGTGGGTGGCTTGACAACCGAGCACGGCGACCTGAAAGATCTTTTGTGCTATCCCAAGGAAAGAAGGACTTTCTCAGACGGAGAGAGAGTCTGAGAAAGGATGGTGTGCGAAATGTAGGGGAAACGGGAAAACCCCGGTAAAATCTGCCCAGCGTGGGGCAGATGAACGAAACCCACATGAGAACCGAACCCGGTACTCGGAGGTGAGAGGCGAGTGTCTTAGCGACGTCGCCAACCGCGCGGCCTACTGTTTCTGCCTACTGTTATTTACTTATTAAATCTTTAATTGAAGGCAACTCATTTAGTGATAACAATAAAAGAAGTACTTGTGATCAGTCCAATTTTTTTTTCTTTCTTTCTTTCCTTAAAGTTAATTTAGATAGTTGCGCAATTGTGTATATCATTCATTTACCTCTACTTAGTTATTCTAACTAAGTTTGGTGGAGACTAGTATTATTTTTTTTTAATTTACATTGTTTTAAGGAATTTAATTGATCTGATCCAGTCTGACGACGGTTATATTTGTTTTCACTTATTATTTCCTAATAAACTAACATTTCTACATTAGAATTTTGTATATTTTTCATTTAACGTTTGGATGTCTAGATGAATCCAAGACAGTTGTGAAAATTTATAAGTTGACCAATTAATCTTTGGAATAATTTAAAATTTGATATAGTTAATATTGAATGAATGAGCTATTGTATTAAAACTTGAGAAATCATTATTGAGATTCCAACTAGCTTAAATTTTACTTTTTACCATACAAATGTTTGATGTTATTCATTTATTTGAAAAAGTTTAATAAATTGGAATAAATTTCATTCTTTTCGTATTTTTGTCTGTTTATTTTTATTTCATTTGTCGTATTCCAGAAATAGTCATAACCATAAGTTATACATGAGGTTACATAAGTTTTAATAATAAGTCTCTAATTTCCTTTTCATATAGTTTAAAATTATAAACATTAATTTTAGTTTTCATAAACTTTGCGCCTTAAAATTTTTCTTCTTAACAATTATAAGATAATACAGTATTAGGCAAAACAAACCAAACAGTAGTGAAAGACAGAAATCAGGAGTGGGGGAAGTTTTCACGAAGGAACTGCCTGCACGCCACAGCGGTATGACGGTGGCCCCATCCTGTTGTAAACACTAATCAGTGAACCTGAGATTACGGGCCCTATAGAAAGTCGGCAGATCGGCAACGAAAGGAATGGGTCACATCTCCATGTAAAGTTTCTGGATTCACCTTATGAAATAAGGCCGTATGATGCCATGTCCAGAAACCGAACACCACACTGATTCTCTCACTATGCAAAGGCACCTCCTCAACAACATCCAGGCATATCTTCACATCAATAAAATATATTTCTTCAATATATTTAATAACAGCAATATATTTAATATATATGATGTGAAGATGTGGTTCTTTTAATAATAATATGACTAAAAGAAGAGATTAGGAAGAAATATGAATTTAATACATTTACTGTACTGTTTATATTCAAATAAACCATAACTTTCGGACACGCCCTATTATCGCGTGGGGTGTGGAATATTTTACTATTGTTTGCTTTGCCTAATACTGTTCCTTCGTTTCTCCATCAAAGTGGATAATTAAGGACGACTTCATGCTTTGGGAAATACTCGTAGATGGTTTTGAGCAGTATTGATTAGTGAAATATTCCAGGATATCAATCTCAATAAAATTGTTTTACATAACTGCTTTGTCACTGCAGCTAAGTAGGCTTGCTTACACAGTAGATTGTCTACATTTTCTTTCAAAACGATGTCATGCTTTCTTAATAGATATCTTTCAACAACAACAACAACAAAAAAAAACTTTTATCCAAATTATATGTATTTAGTGCATCAAAATATGCCACGATATACTCTAATTTTTAGTAACATTTCGTAAATCAGTGAACACTATTCAGGACCTGCTCTAGGCTTAGGCACAAGAGTCACCGGTCTAGGGATGCAATGGCTTTGTGGCTCCAACCTTGTAAAAAAAAAGGTAATAGTATGTTAAATATGTTCTATTACGACATACCCGTTTTATAAAATTTATAAAGCTTAACAATTTAAAATTAAAAAAATGATCAGGCGCCAGAAGTGACTTTGGGCGCCACGTACCCTCGAGTCGGATCTGAAGATATTTTTCTTTGAATGTGATATACAGTAGGGCCGTGATTCCCAAACTGGCATCAACGTTGTTCAACACATGGATATGTTTGGGCCATAAAACCAACATTGTGCTATCACATCAACGTCAGTTAGAATAACAGTAATTGAAAACTTACACATGTCCAAAAGTTAAGGACGAACGCCAATCTTAAGGGTTAGAACCACAGAATTCGACAGAACAGCTTATGGCGATTTGCATAACTAGATGTTCAGTAGAAAACAGGTCCACACAGTAGCGTACCAAGGGGGGGCGGTCCGCCCCGGGCCCCCACCTTGGAGGGGGCCCCCATCCAGACAAGAGGACCTTTTTTTTTTTTTTTTTGGTTGTAAAAGTCAGACTAGGGGCCCCCATCCACAACTCCCGCCCCGGGCCTTCAAAGGCTTTGGTACGCCACTGGGTCCACATGCAAATTTTCGAATCGTGTGCACAGGGGTCATGTGGTAGCTCGAAAGCAGATAAAAAGGAAATTGGCACAGCTGGGAACCCCTCGGTGCGAGTTCCTGTACGTGGTGAGGGGACCACCCATGGAGGGTTCTCTTTTCCATGAGCTACTCTCCATGGGTCCTAAACGCCCGCCCCCGAATCCAAGGTGGAAGGCATCGTGCCGATGGATGTGTGGCACTACGGGGTTATTTTAGTGTCATGAACGATCCCTGTGGAAAAAAAAAAGATTGCCTGGCAACAAATCACAGTATTTAAACTGCTTCGGCAGTGCCTTCCAGGCAGATATGGGGATAGCTGCCTGGTGACTGTTCTTTCCCCAGCTAAATTTTTTTTGTATGGATTCTAATTTTTTTCCTTTATTGGGAAGCAATTCCCACACCGTCGATGTTCGCTCTTCTTCTATTATCACTCAGACCTTTCTAATCATGCATTCCTTAACCCCTGAGACACCTTTATCTAAACTGTCCCCTTTTCTCATCTCCAAAGCACTTTCAGGTGTAACTTCAAATATCAAGTCAGTCAAGAAACTGCAGTCTGGCGATTTGTTAATCCAGCTGCCTTCTTCAAAAGCTGTGGACCAACTACTTAATTTGACAACTCTGGCAGATACTCCGGTATCCGTCACAAAGCACAAGACTCTAAACTCTAGTCGCGGCGTGATCCGCGAACCAGATCTGGACGGTCTATGTGATGCTGACCTTCTCGAAGGCTTTGCTTCGCAGGGTGTGACTGCTGTCCGACGGATTAACGTTCGTCGTGACAATAAGGAAGTACCCACTCGAACAGTTGTTCTTACTTTTAACACCTCCACACTGCCCACGAGTGTTACAGCTGGCTATCTTCGCTGCCCTGTACGTCCTTACATCCCGAACCCTTTGCGCTGCTTCAAGTGCCAACGTTATGGTCATGGCTCTGCAGCTTGTCGTGGCAAGTCCATCTGCCCTAAGTGTGGTGAGCCATCCCACGAGTCTACACCGTGCACTTCGCCTCTCAAGTGTGTCAATTGTTCTGGAGACCATCCTTCATACTCTCGATCTTGTGCTCGTTGGAAGGAGGAGAAGGAGATTCAGACTATCAGAGTTAAACATTCTCTTTCTTATCCCGAGGCTCGGAGGATGCTTCTTGCTGTGCCAGCCCAAAAGACTTTTTCGTTTGCAGTAAAATCCAAACAGACAGCTTCAATCTCCTGTCAAACAGACATCACTTGTCCTCCTCGCGAGTCCTTTTCAGCCATATTTCAAAACATTGCTACTCCTACCACAACAGTTCCGTCACAATCAACTCAATCTACGTCACAATCCACCATGTTATCTTTGCCAGTTTCTTCAAGTACTTCTAATATCCCTGCCGGTCTCAACTTCACTCAGAAGCGACCATCTGTATCTCCACACCGACCTTTTCATCGCACTAGTTCACATTCACGTTCACCTTCTCGTGGCCGTCGGAGACATTTCTCTCCTAGACGGTTTTATGAAGACGATCTGGAGGACTCCTCCAAACACCCAAACTTTAGGGCACCACCAGCACCTCCACCTTGATTTTTAGGCTTTTACCCTTTTTTATCTTTTAATGGCCTTACTGTATTGGAATTGTCGAGGACTTCGCTCCAACCTGAACGATGTTAAAGCCCTCCTTTCTACAAATCATCCAGTCTGTATGTGTCTCCAGGAAACTTCTTACAGGAAACGACACAGTTTCTCTTCCAGGATATTCCATGCTGAGTAAACAGCGGACCGATAGAAGCGGCGGAGGCGTTTGTCTCTTTATTCGACATGATACTCCATCGTCTCATGTCCCACTTACGACTTCTTTGGAAGCTGTTGCTGCTCGCCTTTCCACTAGCCGCCTTTTCACTATCTGTAGCTTATATCTGTCCCCCACAGCCCCTGTTTCGCTTACAGACATTGCTCAGCTTCTGGATCAATTACCGACTCCGTTTCTCTTAGTCGGAGATTTCAACGCTCATTCTCCTGTCTGGGGTTCTTCATCCACCAATCCTAGAGGTGCTGTTATTGAAGATCTTTTAGTTCGGCGTAATCTTTGTATCTTTAACACAGGCGCCGCAACTCATTTCTCATCCTCGCCAATATCTTTCTCTGCTATTGATTTAGCTATAGGTTCTGCGTCACTCTTCCCCCATTTCTCATGGGATGTTATCAACGACCCTGGTGGCAGTGACCATTTCCCAATCATTCTCAAAGAGCTCCCTCGTTCAGCTGTTTCATCACCCAGTCGTCATCGCTGGAAATTTGACTCTGCTGATTGGATAACTTTTACTAGCCGCTGTAATCTGGAGGCCATTGATCTTTCAGCTACCATTGATCAACTTATTGACGAGGTCACTCATATCATTATTTGTGCTGCCAAAGCAACAATTCCACAAACATCTGGACGATTCCCTCTGCATCCCAAACCTTGGTGGACTAGTGACTGTACGTCTGCACAGAAGATTAAGCAGAAAGCTTGGAACATTTTCCGCCGTTATCCGACTTCTGCCAATCTTTTGGCTTTTAAGCGAGCACGTGCTTCTGCTCGTCGTATCCGTCGCATTGGTCAGAGGGAGTCGTGGCAACGTTTTGTTTCATCACTAACTTGCACTTTGTCTTCAAAGACCCTTTGGGATAACATTCGTAAGATGCATGGAAAGTACAGATCTCAATCTATGCACATACTGAAAGAAGATGGAAAAGAAATAGCTACTATCTCCGCACAAGCTGAAGCCCTTGGACGTGCTTTTGCACGGAATTCCAGCCCTGCACTTTTATCTCCTACTTTTCAAACGATTAAAGACCGTGCTGAAGCTATTCCTTTAAAGTTTTCTTCTTCCAACAGAGAACCATACAATCTCCCATTTAGTTTACAGGAATTATTGTTTGCACTAGACACCAGCAAAAATACTGCCTGCGGCCCTGACGGAATTCATTATGTGATGTTGCGACACTTATCTGTTTCGTCGTTGAATGTTCTTCTGTCCATCTTTAATAAAATCTGGTTGGAACATTTATTTCCTGATAGTTGGCGACGAGCTATAGTCATTCCTTTTGCCAAACCTGGTAAAGACGCCAGTGATCCAAATAATTATCGCCCCATTGCCCTCACTAGCTGCTTATGTAAGACGCTTGAACGAATGGTAAATCGCCGCCTTCAATGGTATCTTGAAGCCAATAAACTTCTCGCTACCACACAGTGTGGTTTCCGGCAGCATCGCTCTACGGTTGACCATCTTGTACGTTTGGAAGATGCTATTCGCACTGCATTTGTTAATAGAGAACACCTCGTCTCCATTTTTTTTGACTTGGAGAAGGCATACGATCGCACCTGGAAATTTGGCATTTTTACAAGATCTTCATCATTACGGCCTTCGTGGTCACATGCCTATTTTCATTCGCAATTTTCTTGCGAATCGTACCTTTCAAGTACGTCTAGGATCTACGCTCTCTACAAGTTATCCTCAAGAACTCGGAGTACCTCAGGGCTGTGTCTTGAGCGTTACCCTTTTTTCTGTAAAGATTAATAGCATCATTTCTGTTTTGCCTTCGTCAGTTCACCACTCTTTATATGTTGACGACTTACAGATCTCTTGCAGTTCTGTTAATTTGCGTCTGATTGAACGACAACTGCAGTTAGCTCTACATCAGTTGCAGACTTGGAGTGTTTCTAATGGTTTTACTTTCTCACAATCCAAGACTGTGTGTGTCCATTTCACTCGACGTCAGGGAATTTTTCCTGATCCGCAGCTGACTCTTGGTGGCGTCTCACGTCCATGTGTGTCTCAGCATAAATTTTTAGGCCTCATTTTTGATAAGAAATTGACTTTTAAGGATCACATACTTGACCTTCGGAAACGGTGTCTTTTAAAACTAAATTGTATCAAAGTGCTTTCGCATTCCAAATGGGGTGGTGATCGCTTGGCCTTGTTGCGCATTTACCGAGCCCTTATTCGATCCAAATTGGATTATGGCTGCATTGTCTATGGCTCTGCGCGACCGTCTGTCCTTCGGACACTTGATCCTGTACACCATCAGGCCCTCCGCTTCTGCCTCGGTGCTTTCCGTACTTCACCGATTCCCAGCCTGTATGCAGAGGCTCTGGAACCGTCCCTGCACTTTCGTCGACAAGTTTTGTCTCTCCAATATTTCGCCCGTATTTCTTCACTTCCAAATAATCCTGCTTATCAATGTGTGTGTCGTCCTCGTCAACGACGTCTTTTCACCAATCGTCCTTCCATTATACCACCGTTTGGACATCGGGTGACGACTTGGCTCAATACACTACAGCTCGCTGACCTTCACATTGCCACTCTACCTACTTCACCATCTGCGCATTGGAAATATCCTCTACCCAACTGTGATTTCTCTCTTCGTACTTTTGCGAAAACCAACACTCCCTCGACAGTCTTTCAGTCTCTGCATCAAGATCATTTGTCCCGTCACTCTGATTTCAACATCTTCTATACCGACGGATCTAAAGGTGCAGATTATGTTGGAGCTGCTTTTTACACTGCTACTTTCAGTCGTGCTGTTCATCTTCCTTCTGAGGCATCTGTGTTTTCTGCTGAGCTTTATGCCATCTTCCTAGCTTTACAGTATGCTTTGCAGGAGAAGTTTACGCACACACTTATCTACAGTGATTCTGAGAGCGCTTTGCGGGCACTGTGCAGTCACACCCTGAAGGGTCACCCTTTTGTTTTATCCATTTTAGATTTTTTACAGCGTTTTCACCGTTGCACTATCATTTTCTGCTGGATCCCAGGCCACGTCGGCATTGTCGGCAATGACCACGCTGATTCTCTCGCAAAGTCTGCTGCTAGTTTGCCCTTGCGACGGATCTCCACTCCGGCCTCTGACATCTACGCACTTATACGTTCTCGTCTCCGATCTGCCTGGCAACACGAATGGGATGCTCTTCACGGCAATAAACTTCGTCTTGTCAGTCCTTCGTTATCCTCTCCTGCCACTCGACTGTTTCCAACTCGCCGGAAGGATGTTCTTCTGGTGCGTCTGAGGATCGGCCATACAAGACTGACACATAGCTACTTATTGCTCAATCGTCCACCTCCCCAGTGTTCTACGTGCAACGTTGTTTTAACCGTCCATCATATTTTAATTGACTGTCCTGCTTTTACTCAACATCGTCGTCAGTGCTTTTATCCTCTTTTTAAATTTCATGTTCCTTTTCATATTTCATTGCTTTTAAATGATAATGATCTTTTACCGATTTCATCAGTTTTACACTTCATTCATCAATGTGGCCTTGCCACTCTATTGTAATTCTCAGATTTTTTACTTTTCTTCTAAATACCTATCATTTTACCTATATCCTATTATCTTACTTTGCACACTACCTGTTCTTTTCTTGTTTTTGTCCTTTTTAGCTAGATACATGTAGTTAGTCTTCATTCCATTTTCTTTTCTTTTTTACCTTTCTTGGCGCAGCTTAGCCGCAGCTGCTTTTGCGCCATAAAACATCAACCAACCAACCAACCATCGACAGAACAGCTTATGGCGATTTGCATAACTAGATGTTCAGTAGAAAACAGGTCCACGTGCAAATTTTCGAATCGTGCGCACAGGGGTCATGTGGTAGCTCGAAAGCAGATAAAAAGGAAATTGGCACAGCTGGGAAATTGTCTTAGTCCTTCACGTCCAGAAGTTGAAACAAACTCTACAAATGTGACTTAGTCATGTCTCGAAAACATCTTCTCGATGAATTAACCAGGGAAGGATTAGTGGGTAGTTGGAAGAAGGTCGCACAATCATCGATGTTACCAGATAGTTTGGAATCGCGCTTAGTGTTGGCTCTGGGTATTTCAGACCGACTGGAATGTGTTCCTTCAACCGACCGGAGAAGATCACTTTTGCTCTACAACTGCACATGAAGACCGATATCTAGCGGTAACAGCTAAACGCATTCGACGTCAGACGACCACTCAGCTTGTAATTCGTCTGCATTCCAGCCCTGGAACGAGGATGTCCCGCCAAACTGTGGCTCGACTGCTGCGACATGTAAGGCTATATGCTCGAAGGTCTGACATCTATGTGCCGTTGTCCAGAGACACCATAGAAGGCGGTGTCAGATCTACCTAAATTGGACTATGGATCAACGGACCAATGTGTTATTTCCTGGACATTTTCCTGATACGCCATACCCCTTTCACGCCAGATGAACTGACGTCTGGAATCCGATTGCAGAATGTTAATTATATGGGGATAAAAGATAAGCCCAAAATAGTTCTAATTCAATTTATACTAAGGTTTCTAATTCAATTTATACTAAGGTTTATAATTGATGAAGATGGATCAAACACCGAAAATAGATTAACTATCATTTTTACTTAATAGTTCTTTAATAATATTTGATAAATTTTCAGACTTATCAATTAAACAGAATTTATGGATAAGACATAAGATTATTAGGAGGATAATAAAGAATGATGATGATCGACTCTTGTTGGAGAACAACACATTAGCCCTTCTATTATGAATGCAACATTAAGCATACACAAATGATGACTGATAGTCTGTCATCTGTAGTTTTTATAACTTCAAATAATAAATTGTTGAGAACTAATGTCATGCCTTCAACTTATGGTGCTTCATGTACTCGTGAAGCAACGACAGACTAGCTGTTTAGGTGCAAGAATAGGAAACTGTCTAGCTTTTATCTTTAATAAACAATTATATCTTAATTTATTTATTCCAAATCCTGAGCTCTTGCACTTACACCTTTGACCTGAACAAGGCGCTAAAATGTGAACTATTTATCCGAAGAATCGTTTCTCCGAATATAAGGTAGGATGCATCATATTATAATTTAGAAACACAAAAAAAAGAAAGCTACATTCCATGGTAGCTCCGGGTTCGAACCAGGTTCAGACGTGTCAGCCTCATTGCCAGCCATCACCGTAATTATGTAATTGTCTAAACGGCCAATTACATATAAACTACATATGGACTGCTCAGAAGCCAATTAGTGTAAGTCAATAAACCAAAAAATGAAATAGGTTTTTTAAAATTACTTACCAAAAAATAACAACGTTTGTAAATTTGAAGAATGAATTTTTTATTGAAAGATAACGTAACTATACACTTGGAGGAGTGATTTGGGCACTTTGTCAACCGAAAATATAAACGTTAGAGTATGACTTACAGAAAAAATTTCAATTTAAAACAAAATGACTTACACTGATTGGCTTCTGAGCAGTCCATAGAATGATAAATTTACGTCAAAGCATAAATAAATTATCACCTGACCTTCTAAATTTTGCTTTACAAGAGTTTTATCCTTACTTGCTATCGCTGTGCTGCTAGTAAAAACGAGACCCTTCATCGTTGAGATATTGGAACTACAGCTGGGTGCTGCATGAAAGGCCGTAGCACTATTCAACACAGTTCCATAGCACAGGCCTTAACTATTCAACGCAAATGGTAACAATTGGTATTTATTATAACCAGGAATCCTCTCTAACCACCAATTAGCAAAATTTAAGAAACTTATTATAAAAACTATTCTATCAATATAAACTAATAAAGACTACAAATGTAGTAGTGAAAAGAATAGTTTTAATAATAAATTTTCTACATTTTGGACACCGATGAAGACTACAAATTATAGTCAAAACATTAAGTATATATTTGTAATTTGTTAAAAGAACTTTTAAAAAAAAGTAATGTGTGATGTTATTCCTTTTATTTATAATTCATAATTCGGCACACAGAAGAGAATGTCAACATCTTTTAAACAACAAAACGAATTTACTTCAAAATATGGAGTTACATAAACTTACAAAAAGCAAATTGTTTACTATGGATATTATTGGCATACTTATCTATGCTATCTACACAACTATGGACTGTATTTTATGGAATGAAACAGGTACGGATTTTCCTTCCTTTCATCGACTTTGGCCAACTATGGACCACGGGCTAGCCCTACCTGACAACGTCGAGGGACACTAGAAATTCCAGAAGGGGGGACGAGATTCACATCCCGTCCAGAAATAACCCTGAGATGGTAAGTCCCAGGGGAGAAACGGACGAAACACAGAAGAAGAAAGATGAAACATCCGTGTTCTCGACCTGGATTTGAACCCGGATACCGGTACACAGGCCGCACGGCAGACCGACGCCTGAGACTGCATGACCACGCCGGCACGGCAAGGTACGGATTTTATTTATTTATTTATTAAATTAGTAACATGCGAGCAGACATAATGCACACTGAATGAAGGAAAAGCAAGTAGCAGAATTTTATTTCTTTAAATTTAGGTAGAGATATAGATAATATTTTTTTAAAGTGAAAGAAGCCATTTTTGCAGCAACTTTGGACCGAATTGATAACTATTATTCGCTTTCACAAAGAACTCCCAGATACTTAAATCCGTTACTGAAAGTAAACTTAATAAAACATATCAAAGTTGGAATTGTTAAAATCGACATAAATCGGATAAAGCT
>JAFIDM010009631.1:55261111-55275160 GCA_023159025.1 Thereuonema tuberculata
TCTCCTTCTTTCCTTTCTATTATTTCACCCTCTCGAAAGTTGATACACCTAAAGTGTAAGAATATTTTTTTTTTCCTTTATTTTTCGCCTGTTTAGTGTAATTTTATATTTTTTTTATTTTTCTCTAATTGTTTTGTTAGTTTAGTTAATTTTCCATTCCCGCTGCTTGTTCCCTAGGAAATTCACTTAGACCTTCCGTCGGCTATGATTCGATTTCTGTGAACGTAATATTGTTACTGTTTTCGCGCGCTTAGTTCTGATTGGTCCACATGGTTTCCAAGCAAAAGTTTTCGTATTGGAAAGAGAGTCTATTAGAAAAAAACTAGGTTCTGTGAGCTCTTTACGCAAGGTTCGGATGGGAACCATTATCCTCCACTCCAGTGGCGTACCAAGAGGGGGGTCCGCCCCGGGCCCCCATCAGCCAGCCTAGGGGGCCCCCTCCACACAAGATTTCCTTTTTTTTTTCCAGCAAGTGTAGGGGGCCCCATCTACAACTCCCGCCCCGGGCCCCCAAAGGCGTTGGTACGCCACTGCTCCACTAAGGTGTGCGTTATCCCAATCCATTTACCGGTTTGTGAAAATCTTCAATGTGTGGTAGCCTGCGAAGTTTGGCTATCCACGGTGATGTAGTTTAGGCTCCCAATGGAAACGAGACCCAGCGAGTCATTTGGTCAAGGGACAGTCCCAGCTCAATCGTACTTACTGATGAGGTCATTGGAAATCCCCACGAGGTTGCCAAACAGTAAGTAGCCCTTTACGTGTCTTCTCGTGCCAGAGCCATTCTGGAAAGCACTTCGTAATATAGCTTAGCGAACTGAAATATCCCCGAAGCCTTAAGACCGCCGACGAACTTTCTTGACTTAGTCTTGGTCGGTCCAAACTCAAATTCATCCCGAGTGATAGGGATGAAGCAAAAAGAACTAGGTAGACGAACGGCAGTAGAGAATAGGAGACGTTTTAGGTGAAAAACCATTCTTCGATTCACGAACTATCATTGATTAGATCTTATTTAATCCTAATTGTGTGTTAATCCTAGGTATTATTAATAATGCTGCCGCTCGACAAGGCGGAAACTGAAAAATTCTAGGTGAAAACCATCCTTCGATTGACGAATTGTAATTGATTAGATCTCAGCTAATCCTTTAGATATGTATTTAATCCCATGTATTATTACTGATGTTATCACTAGGCAAAGTGGAGACTGAAAAACTTTAGGTGAAAATTCATTTACCGATTCAGAGACTATAACTAATTAGAGCACATTCAACCATTTTTTTTTTTTTGTATTTAATCTTGCGTATTGTTGTTAACTTTACCGCCAGACACGGCGGAGACTTGAGATACCTTGGTGAGAAGCCACCGTCGATCCAAAAATCACGATCAGATCTTGTTTAATCATTTTAAAGATATGTTTAACATTCATGTTACCGGTGATGTTATTATAATCTTAATACAGTGAAAGCTCCGAATAGCGGACAGTCATGGGACCGGAAGTTTCGTCCGTTATTGGGAGGTGTCCGCTATTGGGGAGGACTATCTTTTTTTCATTTTTTAGCTTATAGCATGTCATTTAATAAAAAATTACTTACAATCTTAAATTTCTACAATTACCATTGCCCTATGAGAAAATATGAACAATTGCAAACTGTTTAGTATTTTCCTTTTTTTTAAATGAATGCTAATCCATTAGTCTTACTTAAAATAATGACAAAAATTAATTACAGTATCAATTTTGTCTTTATTTTAAGTAAGACAAACGGATAGAAAATTAATTTTATTAACTAAAGTAATCAGTTAACAGAGTTTGACATTTCTTTTTTGCATTGAAAACATGTTTCTCAATATGAATATTTAAATCGTTTAAGTTTGCAAGGCCTTCAGAGTCCCCTTTGCTTCCAATGCCTTTTCTTGCAATAATTGCCCACTAATGGGAATGTTTTTTCCTTGTGCAGCGCAAAACCAATCGATGACAATAGTCGATCGCACTTGTCTCCGTTTCCGAACTTTGATGTGTTTGGAGTTTTCGTTGGAGTTCGTGATCCATAATTTCAAAATTTCCTCTGGACTCTACGTATTACTGTAGCCTGATTCTATTGCTTTTGAAAAACAATACAAGATCGTTCATTTTCTGTAGAATGTTGTCCGTTATTGGGAGTGTCCGCTAATCGGAGGTCAATACATGGAAACGTCTATATTAAGGGACTAGGGATTGCAAAATTGTCCGCTAATGGGGGGTGTCCGTTTTTCGGGAGTGTCCGTTAGTGGAGGTTTCACTGTAATTATCATGACTATGCATTTTACATGTTTTTATTCCTATTTGCTGGCCAGCACGAGTAGGCCTAAAGCTTCCTCTCGTAGCTAATCCATTTTCTCGCCCCCTCCCAGTTCGCATTCGAATTTGTTTTTTTCTTTATTTTCTCCCCCTCCCTCTAATTCTTGAGCGATTTATTTTACCTGACACGATAGTTGCAAGAGTTTGTTTTTTTTGTTTTTTTGTTTTTTTTTTTCCCCGCTTTCGCCGTGTGTCAGCTCTCGCTCAGTCGAAACGCTAGGAGACGAAGCTATGCTGAAAATTATTTGTTTTATCTATCTCAGTTCCAGGTATTAATAATTATTGGTTACAATTTGCTTCACTATTCTAACTTTGTGAACTTTATCTTGAAAAATAAATGTATTTGAAGGGTTTGTCGCCATCAAAGAGGTGAAATCCCTTGCGACGTGTATCGTAAGACTATTTGAGAATTATATTTTATCTGTTTTCCTTGGCATCGATGTAATTTGTGTTTTTCTTTTCTTCATTTAAACTCACTTTTGGCTAAATTGGGAAAAGGGGTCTTTGGGCCCGGCGAACAGTGGGTTATGGGCGGAAAAAAAGTCCAATTTTTACATAGGTCTCTTTATGAAAGTTTTATATTTTATCATAAAAAAGACACCTATCGAAGCATATTACAACATGGAGAAAACATATAACTATTTTTGGTACTGAATAAATTGTATATAAAGGAACACTAAACCAAACGAGTTTCTGTTGAAGCGAATTTTCGCACTAATTTGAACATGACATACTCAAAACTCGTGGAATTTTGAATTGATTTCGATGTTTATTATAAATTTTCATACCTTTGTTAATATAAAATCAGTATCGTTACAGAATTATATTCTGTATTTATATTTAATTTTATTTGTTATATTCTGAGGGGTTGGTTTTGTCACGTTTTCTGTCATTCTAGGCCTGTAAGTGTCGATCTACCAGCTGCTACCGGCTAATTTGTACATAGGATTATAGGGACAACCCTCACAAATAAGTAGATACCAAATTCAACTGCCAACATTAACTAGCCTAGAGTAAGAATAACAAAAATTCGTGATATTGAAAATGAGCTATGAAATCATTGTCTAAAGTGACGATTGTTATCTAAATTCATTACAAATCATTAATTTAGTCGTTGCTAGTAAAATTTGAGACCAATGGTCAAATTGTCATCGCAAGACAGACTGTTTCTCGCTTATTTGGCGATCATCAGTTGAGAGTAGTCAGAATGAACAAAGCAGGTCTCCTAACTGAGATGGATTTCGTTTTAGTTGAATGGAAACGCGAGAAACAGTCTGTCTTGAGATGCCAGTTTGAACATTGGTTGCAAATTTTAATGTGTTGATACATTTTCAGGCGCTTTATCTTCATTTACATGCTCATAAGAAATGCATTGAGGCTGGCAGAGCCCAGCACATGAATTTTCTTTTTCTTTATTTTTACTGTGTTTTTTATGATTTTATCTATGACATTATAGAAGATACTATTACACAACTAGCATCTACACACATCATTGGTCAAGATATCCATGAATAACTTAAAACTTTCTTTATAACCCGTTCCCAAAGTTCTGTAATTCATCTTGCTGATGATGGGGATCATGTCAATCCTCGAAACTGTCCATGGACCTTTTTAACGTATTGTATCATTTTTAATATAAAATTTTAAACTTTTTTAAAAATTGTTTATTGTGTGAGTCTCAGTAGATATTATTTTTTATGATTTTAGTTTATATTCAAGGATTTTGAATTTCCTTTTCCCACATTTCCTTTCCCAATCGTTCCATATTATTTAAATACGTAGAAAACCGTATTTAAGGTAATTAGTACTGCCTCTTAATATATCAAAAGAACGACAAATAGCTAACTACTACCCTCAATTAACAATTATCTTACATTACCTAGGACCTATAAATTGAATAGAAATTATATGGGGACCAGCCAGAGAATGACTTTGACCTTCATAGAGGACAATGATCTCTTAATCATTCCAGGACTTAAGAGAATTATTGACAAAGGTTTGCCTTGCTTGAGTCGCCAATCAGAAGCCATAAACTTTCCCGCCATAAACACTGACATTAACAATCGATTCAAATTCTACCATCGCGCCATCTGGTGCCCACGGTCGTTCTCTGATTTGCTCCACTATATATTTTTTGTCATTTACCTTCGTCAACCTGAGAAAGTAACAACAAACCATGTCAATATTTTCATTTTTGTATTCAGAATTAGCCGAATTCGCGTTATCTTGTAATAGAGACCCGAAGAAGCGTATGTAAGCTTTAAAATGTAAATATTCTAAAGTAACGGAAGTGGTCTTGAGAACCTCAAAACAGAGCTTTGAAGAAAAAATTTATTCCAAGATTGACTCAAACGTGGCAAGCACCTAATCGAACCAAAAGCCTTTCTTACCAATTATCAAGAATGGTTGGCTCCAAGCCTTACAATTCCTGCAAGTGCTGCTTCTGTTAGTGATAAGGATGACAATGATTCACCAGAACCTTTCAAAAAATCACATCTACAAAGTGGACGACCAGAAAGTCATTCGAGGAATGTTGTTCTCGCACAATACGCTGTAAAGTGAAAAATTTGTGCGAAAACAATCCAGAGGATTTAATAATGAGTGCTGCAGAAAAATTAAATAAATTATTGGAAATCGTCTCGTTAACACCAGAAAAAGGTTTGGCATTAATGTTAGATGCCGCATTATCGAAACACCAGTACAAAACTATAAGGAAAGCTGTACTGGTGTAAAGAGAACAGTAAAGAGACAGAGCGCCCTGCCTCTTCATGAAGATGCGCAAGCTTTATTAATTAGTAATGATTAAGTGTTTTTGTTTTTGGTGTATTTTTTGCCGCCGCGCTTTATTTTGTACAGTGCTTTTTATGTTTAAATTTTATTACTTTTACAATTTCGTACATCTATAATATAAGAAAACAATAGTTAATTTAAAATATAAAGTAGGAAAAAACAACTGTACTGTTTTATTCCTTTGAAACCTTTGTGTAAATACCTAAAATAGGTTTAGTGCATAGATATTACCATTATACTACAAGAATATTCAACAAAATACAAGAATATTACGAAAAAATAGACATCAGCTTACAAATCAAATCAATAAACAATTTTTTCCGCACGCCCTTACAAGTCGACCCACTGTGCGGCGCTCCTTTTCTTTAACCTGTCCGCAGATATGCCAGCTGCTTCCACGTGTAGTTTACTCTCAGTAAAGTTTTTTTTTCTCAGTATCATTGTTCACCGTGCTAGTAATACGTGACACTATTCAACTATTTTAATCCTTTATATTCACTGTATTTTTTTTTTATAATTGTAAAATTTTCACAGCACCTATAGACATATTTTTATTTAAAATCTCGTAGGACTGAAATGTAATTTAAAAATAATAAAGTAAAAAAAATAAAAATTACCAAAACCTTAGGTGCTGAATCGAAACGGACGAGGAGAAAAAACAAAAACAAAATAAAACAAAATCCGATGGCTGCTCCGTTCTGTTAACTTACTCCCCTCCGCATTTCCTTAATGTTTGCGTGAATATGTGGCTGAAAATCTTAGTGCTTAGTACTTAGTGGTATTTAGACAAGAAAATTAACGTGCGTTAGAAACATTTTACTGTAAATAAAAACAAAGAATGCACATAACTAAACAAAACTCAAATTCACTGAGCTATTTTTTGATATTTGTGCTGGAAATTGGAGACAGTACTGTTCGAGGCTAATTGGCCTCTCATCAGTCCAATCCATCCAGCATACCAAGCTCAGTGAAATGGGACGATACACAAAACGGACAAACATACAAATCAATGACCCCTGAATTACAAAAACACCAAAACAAAATCAAGAATGAAAAGGGGTGAATAATTAGTTCATTAATTTTATTTACAGTAAAATGTTTCTAACGCACGTTAATTTTCTTGTCTAAATACTAACTTTGTTATAAATTAATCCCTTTATGCTAAGCTAAACGCTAGCGGGGATTAATTATTCACCCCTTTTTATTCTTGATTTTGTTTTGGTGTTTTGTAATTCAGGGGTCATTGATTTGTAGGTTTGTCCGTTTTGTATATCGTCCCATTTCACTGAGCTTGGTATGCTGGATGGATTGGACTGATGAGAGGCCAATTAGCATCGAAACAGTAATGTCTCAAATTTCCAGCACAAATATAAAAAAAAATAGCTCAGTGAATTTGTGTTTTGTTTAGTTATGTGTGTTCTTTGTTTTTATTTACTTAGTGGTACTTTTATGATGTTAATACGTCAAAGTAATTAATGATTTATTTTTGTCTAATATCAATTCAAACTTCAGAAGTAAATAAAATTTATCATGACGAAATGTTATATAAACTTTGAGAAATATTACGAATTATTTAATATAATAAATCCTTAATTAATTCGACATACCAGTTAAATTCTTTTGCGTAAAGCCATATATTTACACAGAGTTTACGGAGTAAATTCATAGAAGGGAACAGCCGATGCTGTTTGGTTGTTTTTTTTTTTTTTTCGATTTGCACCTAAGATTTTAGTAATTTAATTAAGTGAAACTATATCTTAATCCTGCAAAGTTTCATTAAAAAAATTGGCCATAACATGGTTCGAGAAGTTAATTTATTAGTAAATTAATTTGAATTAATGGAATCACAATATCAACAAATAATATATCAGTTTTGCAGTAAATTTACAATATACAATATTTTTTTAATTCTGAAAAAGGTGAATTTGGATATCTAGGAATAATTTCATACTTTACAATATTATTTTTTTTTTATAAATAGGGGAGACCGTCGTCGAACACAGCTCGTGAAATCTCGGGGGAAACGGCAAACATCGGGATGGGAGCCCTGTATCACGTACTTAATGAGAAGCAGTCGGACCTATGCTCTTGGGCGAGTGGAACAAAGAGGTAAGTCGCATTTCTGTTTTTTCATTTTTCGGGTGGTCAAACCAACAAAAATTTTTTTGAAACTTATATTTTTCTCATGCTTGTGGTTAGTGTGAAGGATGAAAGTCATGCTCACTTCTATTTGGTATGAATTAAGTGTTTTATTCCTGATTTTTAATTTGCCGTATCCACGCAGCAGAAGTTCCAACAATCGTAAAAAGTCAAAATGGCATACTGTTGTACCTGCGAACAGAAAAAGCGTTGTACCTAGAAACACGTGGAGTGGTGTGTTCGTAGGTACAACGGCACTTTGTATGTACCCAAGTGAGTTTGTAGGTACATGCGTTTGTCAATTTGAAGGTTATTTTTGAGTGGATTACTTCTACGTCTTTAAATTATAGTAATTAAAGGCCTTGGTAGTCCTGAAAATATTTTATTGATGACGTTATGGCTAGAGTTGGACTAATTTTTTTCCAAGGTTGGTTAGTTTTCTAGTTTGATTTACTTCAAATAATTTTTGTCGTAGAATTTGTCAATTTTTTTATACATTTTAAATGATTTATTTTACAGAAATTGATTAAACATGCCTTGTAGCAAGGTGGGGAAGAGAAGGCTTTTGATTGTCTAATTTTTGATTTCTAATGTTTTTGTTGAGGGTGTTATATTTATATTCCCATAAAGTCTTATTTTTTTTGTTTTTAACTCCATAGTATTACTTATAATTAAAGAACCTGCTTACATAATACTTTGGCTTCTCTAAGTTTCCTGCCTACCTAATACTTGGCTGCTTTGGTTATAATACTTACGCCTGGGAACGAAATGCCACTGTTAACACTTTCTTCCCTGCTACAGTAAGATGGATCCCATCCCGACGATAGTAATGGGAGGAAGTTTTTAGCAGATCCCTTCCCACTCCTACCATCCTGACTCGCTCTCTATTTCCCTCACAAACTGCCTCAGCCATTGGTCCAATCCATCTCTATTCATACGGCCATGCCAGAATCTTAACAGGATCTGTGATACCAAAATCCTGCTTATCGGCCTCACTTCACTGATCCACCCAATCAGTATTCTCATCTTTCTTCCTGCCTTTTGTGGAGATCATGCCCTATATTGGAGGTTCCTACGTGGAACAATAGGGCTAGTTCCTGTCTATCCTAATACTCCTTAACTCTTTCAGTTAAAAGCTCAATCTTTGCTCCTGGTTAGCAAACATCTGTATTTAAGAGTGGATCGGGGTAAGATGCCGAATATTTATGATTGGAAGGGAATTGTAGTTAGAATTTGGTGTATTTTCTATCTCCAAAACAAAAGTACCATATTCTGGAGTCAGTTTTCAAATGAAATTTTTGAGTATACAAAAAATTATTGTATGCTATGTTCGCAATGATGACTTTCCAATCTAAGGCAGTTTAGGCGTCTCGCCCCCGACTATCGGGGTAAGATTCCTAAAGGATTGGGATAAGATGACAAATTTAATATAATAAAATTAATCAGTGTATATCCTAACCAAATGTAATTTATTAAATAAATTTATAAATAAATTTAATTTATTGCATACATATTGCAAAATACCTTAAACTAATTGTCATGGCACTAAATAATTATTGTTAATGCTTATTCTCACACTTATTGATCGTATTTTCTTCTTCGTAAAGCCACTGCTTGCAAAGAACTCATTCGATCCACTTAAGGTTCATTGGGATCATAGCAATTCAGTTTACATACTGTTTACATGCTGTCATTTTTATTTCCTGGATTTCTTGTGGTGAATTTCGTACTTTTTGTTCTTAATTTTTTGTTCTTCTGTCGTATTTCGGCAATCTCTAAATACACTTTATCCGTCATCACTGCAGCTGTGGGTTCTTTCTTTATTTCAGTGCAGGGGTTAAGACTGGCACAAGTTAAATATCTTCAAATGAAGATCCTGCTTGATACGATCATGATCCACTCATTATAGTTGATGCTGTTTCCAGAGAAGAAGCGTTTTCTAATTTTGTTGGCTCCTCCCTCTCGTCGTTGCCATTAGTCTGGGCTGTCTGTGTTATAGAAGCTGGCGTTGAGGGTTCCCTCTTCGGAAGGTGCTTGCTCTTCGGTACTAGAATCTCTGGGGAGATTTGCAATCACAGCATTAGAAAAGGCTTCTGGTTTTAATTTTATCATCTGTAATAGCTGACTGACATAGAGTACTCTCAGAGGCGGATTTACACTTTTGCCGCCTATGGGCTATCCCAGATTTGCCGCCCTTCCTCCTGACCCTCCTGTCTGAATATATCACTAGTTGATGATGATATTATTATTATTATTATATATAAGAAATATATAATGTCGTATTTTATAATGACTATGTTATATTTTAACCGTAACGATGTATAAAACTGATTTGCTTTTTAAGAACTGTTATATTTATACTGTTTCTTATTTATTTAAATTATTAAAAATCGTAATTATATATAAATTATATTAATTAATGTAAGTAATAGATATATACACTTCATGGTAATAATGTTTTATTTAACAATTAATTGTAGATAGTTAAAAACAAAAAACCTGTTTAAAAACAATTCCGTAAAGTTCCTCAGAACATTTACAAATATACAAATTAAGACCATTGGCATAATGGCATTCGCACTTGTGCTAAAAAATTAAAAATTGAATTAGATTGACAATAATAATAGTAGTAACTAGGCAATCTCCCGTGTACAGATTAATCGTTATAGATATTTGAAGAAGAGATTTATTTACATGGACGTTGGTTGATATAGATGTTAAATGAAGATCATAGCTTATATACGATACTCCTGGCGACGAATTGATTATGACTATTCTTTCGAGTGAAGATAACCAAATTCTGATGACTTGTGAATCTAGACAAATTTTCCTCTTTGGCGGAGACTTCAGACAAATTTTACCTGTAGTCAAGAATAGCCGAGATTACGAAATTATTAACAGTTCTTTGAAAAGAACTCATCCTTCCTCTCGTTGTCCATTTCGATACTAATTGATTATCGATGATAAAACGATGGTTTATATGAGATAATCCAAGAATAATCGATTCCAATGAAAGGGGTTAAAGCAACATTTTGAAGTTTTGAAGACTCTTTTCAAGCCATCTCTTTTTCAAGCATAATAAAATTGGAATAAGTACAACAAAACAAAATAGTTGGAAGCTTAAACAAATTTCAAAAACACGTGAATCAATAAGTTTAGTTGTTTTTACAAAAATATATTAATAAGGTACAATTCATTATTAAAAGTAATAATAAGAAGAAAATAAAATTTAAAATAATCTAACAAAACTCGATTCCAAAGAAAGCAGTTAACGCATTATTTTGAAGTTCAATAATGCTCAATTTGAATTTGTCGACTTCCTCGTGACAATAAAAAATGAAAAACCGTTTTCCATTGTTGCACTAACATTGGGGCACAACACCAACACAACAATTGCGGAGATATAAGTCAAAAAACAATATGAAAAGAGTTGCAGTCCTTATGGCCTAATGGGTAACACATCCGACTTCGAATCAAAAGGTTGCAGGTTCAAATCCCATCGCGGAAATTTCATTGTAAAAATTATTTCTATTTTCCATTCGCACAGAAAATTGCACCAGACAGACAGAGACACAGACAGAGAAATAAATAAAAGATTTTAGTAATATAGATTGTATGAATTACAACTGCAAGTTTTGATATAATGGAAATGAAAATAAAACTAAAATATAATATTGTTTGTAATAATAATAGTCAATCAAAACACCAAAATAAAATTGTTAGAATAATCAAAAATAATCAACAATATTGCAGGTGATGATTTAAATTTTTAATAATAAAAGATCGTAACTGTTTTTAAGGAAATTACAAACACTAATTCGTGACTTTTTTTTTACTTTTTTACTGTTCATCAGTCCTATTAGGTATTCAGAAATAAAGAACACCTGTAATATAGGTGCTGATAGATTAATTTATAATTATTAAGTATAGATTAATTAACTTTGTTAGTTATCTAATACAAACGAAAAGAAACGTAACAAAAGTTAAAAGTTAAAAATTCAGAGTAATATTCTCTTTAATTACGTCAGCGATTAATGAAGTTTTAACCTTTTTAATACTTTTTAGTGTTTTAAAATTATATTTTTCCCAATTAATTTGACTGAATAATTTATATTTTATATAGTTTCCAATCTTAGACCAAAATTATTATTCATTTTATTGATTTGAAAGAGTTTTAACCAATTGTATCTAGTTATTTTTTCATTATTTTGATAATTTTTTTCTGTATTGACATTATAAATGCTATTCATAATTATTTTATAAATAATTTTTCTTTAATAGTAAGTATTTTAAAAATTTTTCCTAATCTTGTTTTTTTACCCAAAATTTTTCTTTTCCAACCCTCAACCAACCCTGTGAAATGTATTCTCCGTTTGAAGAGGCGTGGCTAAGCCTCTTCTCGTAATGGACAAACAATAGTCAGGTGTTTATAATAATAATGGTTTTCTTCTTGCTTGTCCTTGAGCAAAGGCAGTTATTAATTCGTCAAAGTCTACGCTCTTTGTCAAGTCACTCTCAGTTGTCAAAATTGCCAGCCAGTTGAGTCGATCGCTGCTTTCTGTGGACCTTAGATAGTTTTTCAATCTTTTCATCGCGGAAAACGACCTCTCAGCTGAGCAATTTGAGACCGGCATCGTCAAGAAGATCCTCAAGATGATTTCGACATATGGATACAATTCTTTCAGCCCACTCTCATAAATCAGCTGACTAATGCCAAAGAATGTTTTGGGAGACTCTTCGTCCACACTTTTCAAAAAACAAAAAAAATAAACACATTCATTTTCCAAAGTTTCTTCCTCCGGTAAATCACCGTTGTATTTTTCACATAGTTTCTTCACATTTTCACAAATAGTTTTTCGGTCCCAATCAATCACACAAATGAAAATATCGAATAAGGAGCTGAGATCATCATATACCTTTTTGCGATGAGATAATTCAGTCAGAAACCTATCAATAATCACAAAAAAAGTGTTTATTTTGAAGTTGTTTTGGCTGCTCAGATCTGTTTCATGTTGTTCCCGTGTTTCATCAGATTGAAGCTTTTTTATCTTTTTTCTCTTAGTAGAATCTTCATATTCATTAATTTTTGATTTTACTTTGGCTTCCTTTTCATAAGTTTCAAATTCTGTTCGTATGCATCATGCATATTCATAGAGGGAGCCGTAAATCTTAGCAACAGTTGAAAGATTCATTTCGGTTGATTGAAGTGACTTGCTTGAAAGATTCAGCCTCTCCAATAATTTACCCCACACAATTGAAAGTATGGCCGTTTCCAACCTCTGAAGTTGTTTAAGGTATCCAGATGCTTCGTTCCTTATGATAGTTTTCAGTGTTACATCATTTTGGATCAAAGTAAGAGCTTCCGCTATTTGACACCAATCTTTGTTTAGGCTTCGGCACGCATCATCTCGAGCTGACCAGCGAGTTTTAGATAAACTCTTTAAACTCAAGTTGCGTTCAACAAAACAACTTTGAAGTACCTCCCATCTTTTGGTGGAGCTTGTGAAGAAAACATAGAGCTTTTGAAGAAGCGTGAAGAAATTGTTGCTTTCTTGACAACAGCTGGTTGCGTGCTCTCCGACCAAATTAAGTGTGTGGGCAGCGCAAGGTGTGTACACAGCCTTAGGACTGACTTCTCGGATCCTAGCTTGTAAGCCACTGTACGCCCCAGACATATTAGAGGCGTTATCGTAGGATTGACCTCTACAGTTCTTTACGTCTATATCATATTTTTCCAACGTTTTGATCACTGCGTCGAAAAGTTCCTGTGATTTGTGGCCTACAGATGGAAGAAAACACAAAAACCTTTCTACAGGAGTACCGTTTTCCTGAACATACCTAATGATTACTGCCAGCTCATCAATGTGAGTAATGTCAGGACTGGAATCAACAATGACGGAGAAGTACTTTGCAGCTTTTATTTGCATGACTATTTCATTTGTAACATTTTCTGCCATGAGCTTGATAAACTGTTCGTACGTGGTCGAAGAAAGATAGGATGTAAATCCTTTCCCTGGATTACCGTATTTACTAATATGTTCTGCTAAGAAAGGATCAAACTTTGCAATAAGCTCAAGGCACATTACGAAGTTCCCACTATTTGTTTCTGACCCAAAAAATTCTTTGTGACCTCTCAGTGGCAACCCAGCAGCTGTTAATGCCTGAGTCGTTGCAACAACTCTCTTCAAAACGCTGTGCCAATACTTAGTTTCCTCCTCTATTTGATTGAAAAGCTGTGCATTGACTTTTC
This sequence comes from Thereuonema tuberculata, assembly GCA_023159025.1. NCBI lineage: Eukaryota > Metazoa > Arthropoda > Chilopoda > Scutigeromorpha > Scutigeridae > Thereuonema > Thereuonema tuberculata. Next base: position 55,274,623 of record JAFIDM010009631.1, read on the forward strand.
CATAAGGACTTGACCTAGTCTTCATAATAAGTACACATGATTTGTGTTCAGCAGAGATTTCGTGTTTCCCGATAAGTTCACAGTGCTTCCAATTGTCGAACCCTCCTTTTCCTAGGCTTGATGTTCCACCGAACAACTGACAAGGCACAGAACAATTTTCCTGTGCTTTCGGAGTGCATTAAATAAGATCTTTTCACCTCTTGGCCATTGACTAGTGTAGTCTTAAAACATGACTGGGAAAGAAAACGGTACTGTCCTCCAAAGAGACGTTTTGATTTGCTGAAATCGAGTTTATTTATGTCTTGCTTTATACCATTCTTGATAACGTATTCGCGAGTAGTATTGTTTACTTCCCACGATGCTGGATCATCAATGATTTTAAATGTAACTTCAGTTGAGGCTGTATCGCACGAAGAAAAAGATGCCGCATCTATGTCATGTTGTACGTCGACTTTATGGTTGAGTGTGCATTCTGCTACTTGAAGAGGCAGAGCCAATAAATTTTGGGAATGAGCTAAATCCGTTTCTATATTGTCTA
>JAFIDM010009631.1:55275260-55287222 GCA_023159025.1 Thereuonema tuberculata
GGCAATCCATTGTTTTTCATAATTTGTAAGAAAAAAAATAAACAAAGTTTTTCTTTCTTTTTAAAAAATTATGATAAAAACCTTGTTATTATAAAGTAACTTCGGAGCTGTTGGTTTAAAATTTCTGCAACTAAATGACAATAGCTGAGCAAGTTGAGATTGCATTGTGTTGAACTCTACTAAGATTTCTGCTGCCAAATTTATTTATTTTTAAACTTCTATCACCACATGGTAAAATATAAGAATACACCTGTATTTTAGCAGTATATTTTTATTGTGGTGATCAGATGCAGCAAAGCAATTACAACACGATGTTGTAAATAATCTATGTGACTGATCAGTAGTATCCTAGCAAATAGGCACATTAATGTGAATTGGTTGCCAATTAATTTCAGTATTGTTTTTGTATTTTCAAAAGTCCATAGTCAGAAATCTGCTGATATTATACCAACAAACATTGAAGCTATGTGGAAGGACTTTCTTCATGAAAATGTTATTTTAAAGTATATTTGTTGGCCAATTGGTTAGTGAACTCCATCTGGCTAAAGCACCTTCATCAAGATCCTCCTTTTTTCAGAGTAAGTCCATTTTGATGTATATTGAGCAATGTCATAATGTATACAATATTCATAATTGGGCTTCATGCCGTTTTCATTGAAGAGATGAGGTTAACATGGCTTTTGCTGTAAAATTATACCAACTAACCATATTTTAGGTCTCGCTACAGTTCATTTAAAATATCTTGGAGATTATTGGTAGCTGGCTAATGTTGCTAGATATTAATTTTCCTTCTGTTAAATTATCATATGTTTTGTATGTAGTTATTTGTTTTTATAATCTAATAATGTTTTCCTAGAACTATAATCTCTTTCCTTCTGATAGGTCATGAACAAATCCAGAACTATTAAATGTTAATTAAGTTATATCTTCAAGTGTCCAGATCTTATCCATAACGAAGGTATTTTCCAGTGCTTTCTAATGACAGTATTCCAGTGTCCATCTCCAGCTAGATTGTGCATTGGTATCTTCTTAGGAATGTTCTTGACTATTTAGCCTGGAACTGCTATCATAGTACCATTCTTCCCATTATTTTGGACAAATATAGTTTATGCTTGTAGTGCGATGAAAGAATTTTTGTTCATTTGGAGGAAATCCTTTTTATTTCCTTATTAAGGCTTCTAGGAATCAATTGGGACAAAGACCTAATACCCATTGCCTGTCTTCTCATATGCACTGTTAATGGTCAAGGGAGACTTGTAAACATATTATGATGGACTATTTACCAATATGTATTGGCCAACATCTCCAACTTTTTTCCTACACTGCCTAAATTATAGAAGCATTGTAGATTTCCAATCTTTAAGCATCCCAGGACAGATTTTAATTATATATATATTAAAACTGAACTGCCTTCAAGTTTTATCGTGCTACTTTGGATAGTGATGCCTAGTTTGACTACACATTTACAAAGCTTGTATTGCATGGAAATTAAGATTATATGGTTTATTATTAGGTGTGCAGCCATCTGTCCTTTTTATTCTTGATTTCCACCCATTATTCAACCATCCTTTTATGTCTGTAATTTTTTTTTTTTTTTTTGCACTTCTACTGTCAAAGCTTATATGCTGACGAAAGTTGGCTTTCTCTTCTCTTTGATAGTCTGTCTCTTTAGTATTATTCCAGAGTAACATTCGTACATTCCAGCTCACCGTTCTGAATTGTTTTCCTTGACAAGGATGCCTCTTTGCCAACCATCCTTCTGTCTTTTCCATCTTTTGGATATCATGTGAAAATCTTACTTTGATACTGCTTAACTCTCACTTACAATCTTAACTCTGTCACTTAGATTTCTCCATTACCTACTTAACTATTTCCTCTTTGGGAATATTCAAAACCCAGCTATTATTTCTTACATAAACATCATGAACACCACAGCACGTACCTCTTCAATAGTGTTCTAGTGTTGAGTGTAGAAAACTCAAAGCAGGTAATTTGAAAATTATGAGACTTTATAATCCTTTAGCCATCTGCATCAATAATCATTGCAGCACTTGTAAGAATTTTTAGCCGTGCTACTTATCTTCGTAGTGAGTTTTAAATCTTTATTTATATTTAATTTTGTAGGTTTGAAATATGCAGTTCAGGAAATTATCTTTAGTATTTTTATTTAGTGACATTGTGGGTGCTCTGAAGAACAGTCACAACCTGAAGCCACCATATTTTAATTATCTATTCTTGGTTTGTTACCTTGTTTAAAATAACATCATTATTTCTTGGATTCTCAGTCACATTAGAATTCCCTTGAATGATTTGTTGATTCTGTAGCCAAATCTGCCCTTAATGTGACATTTCCAAAATTACTCATTGTCTACCTTTTGGCAGCAAAAATGGAATAAACTTGGATCTAACAAGCTTCATCTGATATTCCTTTTCTGTCTTCTCGTAAAAGAATATGTAGTACTTGATGATGTGATGTTCTTTTGTAATGTTTACAAATTGAACACAGACTAAATCACTGTTATCTACTTTGTAGGTATGGTGCTCCTTGTGTGCTTTGTGAAATGTTATTTTTAAACATTCATCATAATTTAGTCTTATGTTCTGTTTATAATCAAAATAATTATCAGTCTTTTTATCTTTTAAAAAATCATAACATTCCTATTCATATTTTCTTGCTTTTAATTAACTTATTATTTCACTACTTCATTCATCTGTTTTTAAATTAGATAGTGTGGCCTATGAATTACTTGATTCGTTCACAAACTCTCTTCACAATTTCTTTTCATGTTGTTCTTGGCTTTCTTTTGCATTTCTTTGATATTGCAGTATTTTCTTTTGATGTATTGTCTTGTATTTTCTGCTACAATTTTCTTATATAACACTTTCTTTGTCGTTTATTCACATTTAATGTGCTTCCTGTATTGTATGCCTGTATTGCAGTATTCTTTTCCCTTCTTATTTAATTATTAATTTTTTATTTATCCTTTTCTTAATTGTGTTCTCCATTATTATTCTGCCTTTGTATTTTATGATTGTGTTAGTTTTTTTTGTTTACTATTTGACCTTTCCTGGCACATTTTATCAGTGCTACTTATACTCGTATAAAAATTAACCTACCAAATGGGAGCAGTTGCAATAGAAAGGTTATTTAAATCTTCTGTCAAAGAGGGCTACTGTCAGAAAACTTTGAGAATCACTGATATAATAAGCTTTATTACTTCATTGTTAGATACCTAACAATGCTTTTCAAGATATTTTAAAGAACAGTAGTAGCTTGTAATAACCAAAACCTTCCACGTTACTTTATAATCACTAAATATTTATTTCACTGTTCTTATTGAGCGATTTTTATTTTTTTTTTATTTTTTAAGAATTGTTTGTCAAGTAAATCATGTCAAGTAAAGTTAATTTCAGTTTATATTTAAATTGAAACTTGAGTTTATAAACTTTGCTTTGCAGAAAATTCTAACTGTGTAAACATTCATTGTTATAAAAATTCCTTTAATCCAAAAGCCCAATCTACGAAATCATTTATTATAATTGCAAGTTCTTGTACATATGCTTGATAACCAGCTCTTACAAACCTGTAACATTTACTTCAAAATAAATTCTTTAGCATCATTTGCTTACTAAGTCAGATTAACTTGGATGTATTAAGGTTGAATTTTTAATTTCTTTCATTTTCTTTATTGAATTAATGTAGCAAAATTCACAATAATACAAGAAGTCTACTAAATGCCTAACCCATAACATCTTGTACTAAGTTCAACTTGTACAAAATTCAGAAAGTTCATTATAGTTAATGAATCATTTTGAATGTTCAGTTAAATTATACTGTATTGCAGGTTCACCTGCCCTATGATATTTAGAAAATACAATAAGATATTCTCAAGACTTGAATAAGTGTATTCACTACAAAGAATTTACACAGCAGTAGTTGTCATGCCCATATCTGTTTTATGATAATTTCTGCTCTTACTCTAGTCTCGAACGTTTTGAACATCATGAAGTTATTTATACCAGTAAGCCCATAAATTCTGGTTCAAAGAAAAACAAAGAGCATAATTTAGCAAATTTACTGATACTTTCAGAATTTTTAGAAGGATTTCATCAATATAATTACTATAAATATAAATTTATTTCTTAATGTCCACCCATTGCCTTATATAGGCCTGCAACCTTGGCGTCTAGTCCTTGATTGTTCATGCATGGTGCCTAAGGACATTTTTTCATTCTTCGCAGAAAGATTTCTTTTGAGAGTGGCAGTGCTTATGTAGGTTTTAGAACAAGCCTTCAGCTTCGACTTCGACCATAAAGAGTAGTCCAAGGGGTTTAGATCTACTGATGCAGATGGCCACTTGGCACTTCAAATGAAACCAGGAATTTTGTTTGTCAACCAAGTTTCAGTGGTTTTTGCTTTGTGGGCTGAAGTAGAGTCCTGCAGAAATGGCCATGAGTGTCTATTGAACAAAGAATGTTTGAGCAGCTTGACAATTAGTTCCAGACTCTTGACTCCTTGGATAACAAAATGGAATTCATATTTGCCTAACCAGTTGACCCATCACCAAACTAACATATAATCTGACAGTTGGAGATTTCCTCTTGCTTCATGGAATATCTTTAATAGATTGACATTTGGAACAGATCGTTTTGCTTGTTGAACTCCTTCCATTGTGAAAATCTTTTTGTCTAAAAAGAAAATACTTTTTGTCTATAAAGAAAATACTTTTCATGTCTTCAGGTTCATACCATTTTAAGAAGAGCCTTACAATAATACAGCTTTTTTTTTTCTGTATGTTTTTAGTATGTGACATGTACCATATTTTAAAGCCTTCGTTGTCAGATCTTGTTGGTGTGCCGTCTGCATGGTTTGTGTCCGAGTCATCTGCAGTGCCAATTTTTTTTCCTGGACTCGTGAAGATTTCTCTGAATTCGGGTCCTCAATGCATTCAGCATCATGGGTGTTATCTTTTCCAGAGGGCTACCACTTCCTTTTAGGTATGATTTATAGTACAATAAACCTGGTATTCAACTGCAAAAATATATCGGGATTGGATAATCCATTCAAATGATATCATTGTCACTTTCTTTCTAGGTCACTTATTGTGATATAAAAACTGAGATGTTCCAGAAGTTTTCCCAGTTTGTAGAAAATTGAAGGAGGAATGAGACTTGTACATGCCTATATACATATGCTCTTTACACAAAACATTCATGACAAAATTTGTACCAAAATTTATGGGCATATGAAGTTGTTGTGGTATACATTTGTGCAACTTCTCCAACCTGCATATATTTCAACAAATCCAATGTTGGTTGGTTTGCTTGCGTCTGCAGTCACTTGTTTAAAGCAATACCAACTGCTTTCATGATCCCTATAATTTAAGACAGCTTCTCCAGTGGTTGCACTGATGTTTTTCTTATGTATTCTGTTCTCTCTTTCCTAAGCTCTTTCTGTTTTGTCAGAGATCTTGTCTTTTAGTTTGATCATTTTTAAATTACCAGTCATCCCAAGGTTCAGAATTGAGTTACCTATCAGTCATTATTTGATCTTTTGTCTCCCAGCTTCCTATGTTCTTAGGAAAGATCCACTTTGAATATTTACATCTTCATGAATGTAGACAGTTTGTGGGAGTGAGTTTTTTGAGCCAATTGCAAAAATCATCAATGCATCTAATTGACACTTTATCCTGAATATTTCTTATGTTGAATGGAGGATTTGACTCCTTTGATATCTTTCATATACTTGTATGTTAAGAATAAATGGCATGAAGAGCCAAAGCGATAAGATGGTAGTGCTACGATAGAAGAAGGTTGTTACCCAAACCATTTGGGTTTCAGGCTGTCATATTACAGCTAATATGTTTGTGCTCTTAAAGATCTCTGGTGCCCAGGGCAACTGACCCTGTCCATTCTCTCATTATGCAAGAGTCATCTTGATTATTAATGTTAAGCAGGATTGACAGGAAAAAACAAGATTTACCTAACAGGAGAATGTCAGCAAAAAGTAAAAACCAATAAAAATGTTATAAACAAAATAAGAAAAGGACTTGAAGCACTTATTCCCCTTAAAAAAAAATCTAGCTTGGTTTTAAACTTGATTAGAAAGTATTCAAATGGTTTATCAACAAAAATGAGTCATTTGTTTAATTTTAAGGGAAAATTTAATTTTTATTGCATATACAATAATATCACAGTAAATCCAATATTAAAACTAATTGAAAATTAACTGAAAATGAATACTGAAATGTTAACAAGATGTCGATTGTATCTTAAGTATTGTTTTTATATTTTTCTAGATTAGTAAATCTGATATGCTTGAATACTTATTGAAACTTAAAGTTCATTCAGAAAATCAGGATTCAAATCAAGGGTTCTTTTTAGAATCCTTTATAACTGATGAGTAAGGTCAAATGTGTATATTTAAAAAGATACATATAAAATTCCATTTCTTTTTTTATATGTCTGTATGTTGATGCAAGTTCAACAGCTTTAGACACATACAAATTAGATAAGAATAAACAATCCATTGTAAGAAGTGAAATCACATTTGGTTTTATTGTTTTGCAATAAAACTAGAATTATTCGAAAGTTTAAAAAGGAAGCAGATTAGCTATTGTAAATGAGCACATCAAAGTTCTATAAAAAAGTTTCGTAAGTAATAACTTTTAAGACACATGCAAACATGTAGAACAATAAGGTTGCTTAGAACAACTGATATAATGTTCTTCATTGGTAAAATAAGACTGGAAAAGATCTGGAGAGAGAAATGTGGTATGATGGATATTGGGAAGTTGACAAAGGAAAAAATAGATGTTGAATGTTTACGATATATAGATTATAGCAAAGGATTTCCTTCCAACATGCCAATGCAAAACTGATAGACCTCCATGGAAGGTTAGCTGCTTGTCTTTGCAAAAACCTTAAGAAGTGTGACGAGAGAAAGAAAAGGAAAATTGCATTAATATTTGTAGCAAATATAGAACTTTTGAAAGTCAACCAAAAATCCAAAGAATCAGTAATCCCTTGAGACCAACACAAAATAACTTCGCTCCTCTAAAAAAAAAAAAAGCAGAATCAGGTTTTAATCTTTTATTACTATTAGATATCCTGTGATTTACTTTAATGAATTCATAATTACAAGGTCATGCCTAAACAATAGATTTCAGACAGATTAGGCTGTGCATGAAATACTTATTTAGAAAAGACTGAAGAAATGAACAAAAAAACTGAAGAAATGAACAAAAAAACTGAAGAAATGAACAATAAAGTTCTTAATGGATATCTTTAAGATTTTACTTTTTGATTTATTATTTTTTTGTTGAGGATTACAACAAAGGAAATCAAAAAATTTGAAATTTCCAAAGTGTTAAATCAGGAAACCATAATTGTTTTTTAGTTAAAAATAAAATGTAAATTAATGAAAACTGTAATATTCCTTTGTAATAAAAATTCTAAATCAACAATATTTTAAAGAAATAGCACAAATGTGCAACACATGTTTTTTTTTTTTTTTTTTTTTTACAAGATAAACTGTCTTTATTGTGAACAGTTGCTTATATTGGAGAAGTTCTGGAATTCCTTTTTAAAACACAGAGGTTCATTCAGATATGGTCACAAAATAATATTTTTAATTTATCAAATGTTCTTTTTCAACAATTGATGTAATACTTAAAGTTAATGCCTATTGTTATTAAAAGTTTTGTTAGTTTGGAACAAAGAAATTGTATGAATTTTTAAATAGTGTAGACATACTATGACCTGCTTGAAAATGAAGTTTCTTTTTTTTACACAAATCTCAAAATTTGCATTTGGATACACACACACACACACATACAATCAGATCTGGCATGTAATATGTTTCTACATGTACTGCATTCCTGATAACTTATTTCTGTATGATGTTCTACCATGATCTGACAGTGCTTATGCTTTCCTTCCTGTCTCCTCTTAACTCTTTGTCTCTCAACCACTTGACAATTAAGACCACCACCTTAATGTTCTTAGACAAGACAGTAAGTCATTCTTTCCCCCATCACTGGTATCCTGCATTTGCTTTCATTTGATCTCTCTATTCAGCAATTTCAACAATTAAAGCTTAGGAAAATAACATCCTTCAAGCTAATATATCTTTTTCTGGAAGTTCCCAGTAGCTTTTGTTATCCTGTACTCCCCCCCTCAATATTCATATCTAACTACTGAAGTGTATGGACAATGTCTATGCTTGATTGATTCCCATAATAAACAATTGTTGGTGGCTTTATTTGCAAGCAGTAATCCTGAATGCCAACTCCAAGCCAAAATTGGTGAATGACCAATTCTGCCACTCAAAAAGCAAGTCTTGTCTATCCCTTGATACACTGAGACACTCTCAGCCAGACCACCTTGCATTTCTTTGCTAACGCAATTTCTATCATAGATGGTGAGTCATATAATTTCTCACCCAATATTTGCACTATTATATAATTTGCAGTTACTGTCTGATTCCACTCATATCTTTGTAGCTTGTTCTCATGTTCAGCCCAGGCTACTCTTCAGTTTCATTTAAGTTTCTTACTATTAATATTCACTTCCCAGTCCCCATTTGTTTTGTCCTTTGTCTGTGCTGCTCCTGATATTATTCCTTGGTGATGGAATGTGTATAATATTCCAAAATTTCAGAGTAATTCAAGTAAGATAGGCTTAGAATTTAGACTTAGAATGGCTTTCGAAACGAGTCATTTTGAGCAGTTGGTTTTGGTAGTACTATAACAATTCCAAATGACATTCCAAAACATCAAAGTTTGTTAAAAGCATGTCAGGACATCTTCCATTATTGCTGATATGTCTTTTTGCAGCAACTTTCTCGTGTTGCCTAATTGATGAAATATTCTGATGTTACATTTCCAATCTGAGATGATTTACATTTGAATTATAACACTGTTATTCAAATGTTATCACATTTGAGTAATAATTCTTGAGCACAAAAATAACAAGTGATTCAGAGGCAGGTTTGGGAAATTGATGTTTGAAATTGTTAAGCACCAAATACAAAGTGGTGAAATATTGAGTTGTATTTATTATCTATTTGAAAAAGTATAATTTGAAAGTAAGATTGTTGCTATTAATATTAATTGAAAATCTAGAATAGAGATTGAAAGCAAGCCTTATTTAGTATATCCAAACCATAAGACTATGATTTCTTCTGATCTGTTCAGATTTTCATCATATAAGGAATTCATATGTACAAGAACTTGTGGCATATGATATGTTTTTGTCAAACATAAAAAAATATATGAGTCTTTAAATCTTTTAAATGTTTTATAGAATTTTGTTCTAAAAGGCATTCAATTTAAGAAATGAGAAATGAAAGTTGAATCAGTGAAAACATAAGAGCTTTAGAGTAGTTCAATATAGCAAGGAGGCTCACAACCTCAGGATATTTTATTTTGCAAGGATGAAATTTTTTTTTTTTCGATAACTGCTGCACCAACTGATTTAACTATCTTTTGTAAGAATTTTACATAAAGAAATTTATTTTACTTAAAAAAAATAAGTTTAAAATACTCTTCTAATGTTTAAGTTTTTAATGATATAGTAGTATATACTTATTTTTATCTAAATTGTATTTTCTTATAACTGAAGTTGTTATTATGTGATGGAATTTGGAATGCAATTTATTTTTAGAAAAACCATGCCAATGAAATGCTAACTGGACTTCGATATTTTGAGCGAGCAATTCGTCGAGATGCTCCTACCAAGTTAGGGTCTACCGCACAATCAAAAGATGCATTTGATTGGGGTCCTGTGGATAGAAAGGCTCTTGGAAAATGTTTAATCAGTGTTTGTCGAGAAGTGCGAGAAATCATGACAAGGGAATCACGTCTTCTTACTCTGAATTCTCCAACATATATATTAGGTGAGATGGTATTCTTTGATTTGGAACATATTTACCTGGTGGTATCTCAGGAGCATCATTTAATAATTGCACTCATTTCAAAGAAGTGATAATGAAAAATAAAATTAGATTCCTCTTCCCAAAACAAAATCAACATAAATAACCTTCATTGCCCACATAATTAAATATTGCTCAGTTTCTAGTATCACAATATTTTCCAATGTCAGTAAGTAATGAAAAGCTTCCTACCTATTAGAAGTCCTGTAATATTGCCAGATAAATCTGTAGTCCATTATTTAATAAAATTAATGTAATTCCTTGAAATTAAAGAGATTTTCAGGTAACTACATTTCGTACAGTAAAACATTTTGTTCCAACATAAAATTTTCTATTTTATTTTAAATTTAAGATTACATTGTTTACTTCTGATATTAAATAGAAATGCAAAAGTGTGTCTAAACAAATAAATATTAATTAATCTCAATAAAAGTTATTTCATATAAGCAACAAAATAGATGTAATCTACTAAAAAAAAATAAAAATATATTATTGAGAAATATCAAAGTTCTTCAGTTTTTGCAATGTTTTAATACTTGTAACTGCCTGAAAAGTGGCTGATGTAAAACTACATCAGAATTGAAACTTTATACTTTGTTATGAAATATAAAGCAAAAATCAATGCATCGTAAGAGATTGAAGTCAGACAAGTGGAAATTCTTTAGCCCATTTCTCTGAAAATTGAGAAATTTTTCTAATTGATAAATGCATTTTTTGCCATTTCAAAGTTAAATAAGTTAACAGAAGACTTATTAACTTCAAATAACTTATCTCATAATGATAATAGATTTGATTTTCTTTTCAGTTAATTAATCTTTCCTTCTCTCACTATTATGTATTTGTAATCCTTAAATGAAAGGAATTTACTCATTATCTCATGATGCCATTGTAATTTAATTTCAGATGCAATTTAATGTATTTTATATATCTTATATTTTAAGACTACTAATGACTCAAATTGCAATCTATGGAATGGCCAATAAAAAAATTCAGAAATTTTGAAGAACAAAGAGTTCTTCAAAATATTTATTTCAATGTTTGAATTGTAGTTTTACTAGCAAATTTATAGTTTCATTCAGGGCTTTGCACTAACTCCTATTCACAATTGAGGGGCTCAGTGGAAAAGAGGCACATGCCACCAAATGAAAATTTTGCAGGAAAGCAAGTTTTAGAAAAAGTAATTGCCTGTGGAGAGTTGGTATCTACTTGTAAATATTTAAACTTATAGTGAAAGTAGATGGCGATTGAAGATGATGGTTAATAGAATAGATACTAGACGGCAGGATCTACTGAACAATAGCAAAAAATCAAAATCCATACAGAGGTGGCATGTGCCCCCTTTTCCACTGGGCCCCTCAATTGTAGCACTTTAACTACATAATTTTTATTTATTTGTTCGTTTATTAAGGAAAATAAACTGTTGCTTATTAGATATTGAGAAATTCAAATTACTTTTAACAAATTTTATACCTTCAGCTGTTGCTGGATGGTAAAAGGCAGAAAGATGTTATAACATTCTCACAATACTTAAATCTTTGGCATTAAACAGTATTCTTTGAACACTGGACTCTTTGCAGTCCATTATAACAGTATTATTACACCATTTACTGGAGTTTTCAGTTTCCAACACATAAACATGCAAATGATGATTCATCTTATGTCTTAGAAGGAAAGTGAAATAAAAAAATTCACAATCCAAAGTTGAAATATCAGCAATAATAGATTATCATTTGTTTACATCTATTAAATAATGAATTGTATAAAGCAGTATTTAGGAGCTTGTGAGAATCTTAATAGTTTGAAATTGAGACCTTTTAACTGATTATTATTTGTTATTGTTGATTGTTTCAATTACTGTTATCTCACAATGTTAGTATTTTATTATTTTTGATTTTATTCATTGCACTTTTTTCTTAATAATCTTGGTAAATCAAACTTGATTATTTAGAATAATATTATGATATATTAAGACAGAAAAGGCCAGACACACAAATATTAATTCATTTAAATTAATGATGATCATAATTA
>JAFIDM010009631.1:55295032-55338581 GCA_023159025.1 Thereuonema tuberculata
CCGTTAGGTTTGCTGTAAGCAACCGTTAGGTTTGCTGTAAGCAACCGTTAGGTTTGCTGTAAGCAACCGTTAGGTTTGCTGTAAGCAACCGTTAGGTTCATTGTTCTTATATATTTTTAGTGTTTTGTATTAATCAGCATTTATTCTATTATATTTTCTAAATTTTACTATTAACCGTTTAATTCTGTTTATTTAATCAATTCTCCCATCTGATTCGTTGTAATTTAAAGATACAGTTAAAATTCAGTTAAAAACCATGTGTAGTTTAAATCCCCCAATCAATTGTAAAAGCACACCAACCAATCACAGCCACTGTAGATAATTTTATTTAAACCCCTGATACCATGAATAAATCAGTTCAGTTAGAGATCTCACCAGCTTCAAGTCTGATCCCCAATTCCACAACCAGTGGCCGAAAACAAAAATCACAATATTCCAGGAAACAAGATACCAGATAATGACATTGCATTTGTTAAGGAACATATCGGAAGTTTTTCATCCGAGTCTAGCCATTACAGTTGCAAGGACAATGACAAACATTCATACATCCCTCAGGATTTATCAATAGGCCTAAGTAAAATTATGAGTTGTATCATACACTGTGTACAGAAAGAAAACGCATTCCCATTAAAGAATGGTGTTACATGAATGTTTTCAATAACGAGTTTTTACCTGTCCTTTCAGTCTCCGAGAAGTGACACCTGTACTATATGTGACAAAATGCAAATAAATATTCATTGTGATAGTACTGATGAAGCAAAAAAGAAGGAATTACAAATAGAGCGGAACATCACAAAAGACGGTCAGAAAAACATCAAAAGGAGATGAAAAAGAATATGCAGTTATCGAAAGACGGGAAAATGCATACTAAACCTTTGATATACAACAAATTCTTCCAATTCCGTTTCTAACATGTAGTGTATAATTTCACAAGAGAAAATTTTGGGTCTGTAATGTAGGAGTGCATAATTGCGAACAAGACATTTGGCCAAAATTTGGAGTGATAATACAGCACCAGACATACATTCCATACATTCCTCTAGTTAATCACGAATTTTACAAGACCCCTGGGACGGGCGGCAAATAATTTAGTGTAGAAATACTAATGGAAAGAAAATACTTGCAAAATTTGTAATTACATATATTTTTTGTTTTATTATGAAAAATATTAAATTTAGGTTAAAATAAATTTAACTTATTAGGGGCGGCGACCACCCGAAAAATGAAAAAACCGAATTGCGACTTACTTCTTTGTTCCACCCGCCCAAGAGAATAGGTCCGACTGCTTCTCATTAAGTACGTGATACAGGCCTCCCATCCCGATTTCTCCGAGATTTCAAGAGCTGTGTTCGTAGGTACAACAGTCTCCCCTATTTATAAAAAAAAAATAATAATAGGGCCATTCCGTGCAGAGAGCAAAAAAATATTTTTTAACATAGAAAAATGATAATGAATTTTATTTGTAGGAAAAACTGTGCTCTTTCTCATGATGCAAAAATTTTTGTTATTAAACTAAAATTTCATTAAAAAAAATACCTTTTAATATATAAGTACATAAAAAATTGCAGAATGATGAAATTAAAATACACTGATGATTTCTGAATTTAAAAAAATATTTTGCATACTTTATTTACTTTAAATGATAGAAATCAATTTATGAAATACTCAAGACTGTGAATAGAGTTAGAAGTGTATATTTTGTAAAAAAATTATTAATTTAGAAAACTTTTGAAGCAGCATGATAAAACTATTGTCACACACGTAACATTTGAACCTAAAAAGTTTTTATAACTTCTAATTTAGTCAAAATTTTAACACAAAACTTATGTTTCTCTTTTAACTAAATATTAAGATGACTTTTGTAAAGTTATATAAAAATCTATTAAAAAATGAAAAAATTACACAACTTTCAAAATATGTCGCACACGTAACATTTTGTTACGTGTGTGACAGATTTTGAAATAAATCTTGAAATTTTGAAATAAATTTTGTAAAAAAAAAAACCAAACAAGATTAGGAACAAATTTAAAATACTTAATATTAAAGAAAAAATTATTTATAAAATATTGGGCGAGTGCAAAAGTTCTACCCGTTTTTGGTCATGAAAATTTGCAATGGAATTGCCCTCACAAATGACATTGTAATGATGCAAATCGTCTGCCAATCAAACGTGTGGATGCCTCACATAAGTGCATCGTGTCTCACAAAGTCAATCATCTCAATAAAAATATCAGAGGGTGTAACATGGAAAACGAGAAGGAGCATATAAGACATTATTTGTAATACGAGTTCGCTACCTGTGTTTCCTTGCTTTCCCGGTACGAAAATGACTCATTCCTGACACGAATTGTGACAGGAGATGAGAAGTGGGTTACGTACCGTAACGTAAAGCGTCGTAGGACTGTGTGTCGCCCTTCTGATCCGCCTGCATCGACTTCGAAAGCAGAACTTCATCCCCAGAAGATGTTATTGAGTGTGTGGTGGGATGTGCAGGGAATAATTCACTGGGAGGTCCTGCCACTCGACCAAACCATCCATGCTGCCTTCTACTGTCTGCAGTTAGACAGGCTGCATTCAAATTTGGTAGCAAAGCGGCCAGATATCATCAATCGTCGCGGTGTAATCCTTCTTCACGATAACGCCAGGCCACATGTTGCTGTCATCACTCCCCAAAAGTTACTGGGCTTTGGTTGGGAGGTTTTATCCCACCCTCTCTATTCTCCTGACTTGGCACCAACTGACTATCACCTGTTTCGTGCGTTGAACAATTCCTTCAGTCAGAAAATCTTTGACGATCTTGATGCTGTGAAAACTGCCATCCAAGACTTTTTTGACTCGAAACCGCCGAAATTTTACCGCGGGGATTCATCTCCTACCAGAAAGATGGCAAGAGGTCCTAGATAGCAATGGGGATTATGCACAATAGGTACTGTTCATTTTGCATTTATTTGCTCTTCTTTATGGGTAATAAAAACGGGTAGAACTTTTGCATTCACCCAATAATTATGAATAACATTTATAATGTCAATAGGGAAAAAAAAAAATAATCAAAATAATGAAAAAAAATAATTAGATACAATTGGTTAAAAATCTTTTTAATCTTTAAATTGAATAATAATTTTGGTGTAAGATTGGAAAACTTATAAAATATAGATTATTCAGTCAAATTCATTGGGAAAAATATAATTCTAAAACACTAAAAGTATATTAAAAATGTTAAAACTTTATTAATAGCTGACGTAATTAATGAGAATATTACTCTAAATTTTTAACTTTTAACTTTTTTAAGCTTCTTTTGTATTAGATAATTAACAAAGGGATGTTTAGACTGGATGATGTTTCAATTTTATAAGTAACTCTGTTCAGATAAGAATTGATTTAAATAACTTAAAGTTGATTTGAAATGTTAAATAAACATTAATAAAAATAGTTATTGATTGACTTATTGTATAAATGTTTAAATATCATGTAATATTTTAATACATTTTTATCCTCATGCATTTTTAAAAGCAAACTTTTACTTTGAATTCACATGGTCACACACGTAACGATCAGGGTGTCACACACGTAACGCTGATTTTTAATTTTCCTTTATTCAATTATTTATTAAATTTAAATTTTAACTGTGATTTTAGATGGTATGGTAAATAAACTATTACACCATATTTTTTAATTTAAATGTGTGGCAATAAAACTCACAGAAATATATCATTTAATGTCATTACTCAGAATTTGCTTTTTTTCTAAGTCACACACGTAACGTTTTTTAAAAAGCTATTTAAAAAATAACTATTATATCAAACTGATAGGTTTCTGCATAAAAGAATATGGTAAAGTGTATATTATTTTAAAGAACTTTTGTTTGGATTTTTAAATAAGAAATATATTGAAAAATCCTTGATTAATTAGAAAAAAATGTTTTCCAAATGTCACACACGTAACACGGAATGGCCCAATATTGTAAAGTATGAAATTATTCCTAGATATCCAAATTAACCTTTTTCAGAATTAAAAAAATAATGGAAATTGTAAATTTACTGCAAAACTGATATATTATATGTTGATATTGTGATTCCATTAATTCAAATTAATTTACTAACAAATTAACTTCTCGAACCTTGTTATGACCAATTTTTTTAATGAAACTTTGCAGGATTAAGATATAGTTTCACTTAATTAAATTACTAAAATCTTAGGTGCAAATCGAAAAAAAAAAAAACAACCAAACAGCATCGGCTGTTTCCTTCTGTGAATTTACTCCGTAAAATCTGTAAATATATGGCTTTGCGCATAAGAATTTAACTGGTATGTCGACTTAATTAAGGATTTATTATATTAAATAATTCGTAATATTTCTCAAAGTTTATATAACATTTCGTCATGATAAATTTTATTTACTTCTGAAGTTACATAAGACAAAAATAAATTTATACATTACCAAAATCAAAAGGAAAATACCGGTAATAAATAAAATAAATCTAGATAAATACCAAAATTAATTAAATAGTTAGCGTTTATTATTTTTATTATTTTATCAGGGTGTCTACAAAATCTGAATAAAAAAATTCCCTGATTTTTCCCTGATTTCATGAACAATTTCTTTTAAAATTCCCTGATAATTCCCTGATCTGTTGAACCAAAAAAAAAAAAAAAAAAACGATCTGTTCAACCAAAAAATTCTCGGATTTTAAGTAATAATTGCAAAATTCCCTGATAATTCCCTGATTTTTTCCAGAATAACAAAATCCCCTGATAATTCCCTGATTCTGTAGACACCCTGTTTTATATTCTATGTATTCAAAAGATAAAATATACCATTTTATGAGGAAATTTAATCTTGTAAACAAAATTGCGACAATAATTTTCGTTTAAATATTAAGGTTGAATGGTAGGTATAATTACAAGTTGTAGATGATAATGATTGAATAAGAGATTCTATCTCTTAATATTAATCTCCTTCCGAAGTATATTTCTTTATTAAAGACAGATTAATGCCAGAGTGCACCAAACTAGAATTAACTTTGATGGCTGCAGTGTGGACATAGCTAAAATTAAGAGGGGGGTGCCTTTGTTTTAAAATTTTAGCCTTTGTTTTAATATTGTGTGAAAGGAAACAAACATGTATACAAAGAAAATTTATTCAGAAACTTGATACATTTCTTTTTATACACGTTTGTTTCCTTTAACAATTTTAAAACAAAGGCGGCACCCCCCCCCCCACTAATTTTAGCTACGTCCACAAAGCAGGCATCAAAGTTAATTCTAGTTTGGTGCACTTGGGCATGAGCCGTTCATTTTAAATTATTTCTTCTTTTAATTTTCTCCAATTGGATTAAACAAATAATTTTGATTCGTATTCAATATTAGACTTTTCTGAATAATATTTTTTGATAACAAGCTTATTATTTTTTTTAAAGAAAACTCGATATTTCTTTCTTAATTTACTGTAAAAGTCTCAGATGATTTAAATTCAAAATTGCCATTAAATTTTATATTTTTTTGAAGAGACCTTCTTTTCAAGCCTTTCTTATTAATAACTGCTTTCCCTGATATACAGGATCCTCCAATCTTTCTATCCTTTCCTAATCTTTTAAATTATATCTCTTCTATTTGCAAACTGATCATTCTTTTTTCACATTTTAAATACTGGAGATAAACTTCTCAATTTTCTAAACTATGATTTCACATAAGCAAACGATCTGGTCCCTTTTTTTGTTGAGGAAAGATAATATTTTAGGGCTTGCTTTAGATTCTATTATCTACTAAAATCTTTCCTTTCTTAATTGCAGTTGAACTTTCTTGTGATCCTATTTGCATTTTCTCCATTTCTTCTGATTCTTATTCATCACCTAAGTCTTTTACATAAATAGTTAAATCCTCATCAAAATCTTCATCAAGCATTAATCCATAATCTGTTTCGATATGACATTCAGATGATTCAATGTATCTTTCGATGGTACCAAAATCCCTGAATAAAAGCTTATCATCATAATAAATGGATTTAACATAATAAATGGGCCTAACAGTCATTTCAAAAAGCTTATCAGTTGGTGAAAAACCATTGCAATGTTGTTGAAGCAAAAATAACATTTGATGGAATAACTGACTTTGTTTTAGCTTTGTTTTTAATTGAATTAATTAAAGATAAAAAATCTACTTAAAACCTCTTACAACACATTAATGTCTCGGTTTACTGAATTGTAGAAAATCAATTATAAAAGTAAAAAATAAATAAGAGGAGAAAAAGCTAAAAAAATTTAGAAATTTTAATTGATATTAACTTTGCAATGATTCAAACCCCTAACAGCTCCGAATTTCATCGTTCCAGTATCTACTCCAAGAAATCAAAGATACTTCGAAACTCTTCTCTAAAACTCCCTTTAAAGCAAATTTCTAGTTGCACCGCTGGATAAAAAAAAATACACTAATTTTGATATTTATTTGGGTTTATTTATTTATTTATTTATTATCAATTACCATTAATTTTTTGATTTTGGTCAAATCAACAAATTTTCAATTTTAAATAAATGTTAATAAATAGAGGATTGCCAATTTTGTTTTTAAAAGCTTTATTTTTCCTGAAGTTATTTGAGTGTTATATTTTTTCTATAATTTAATAATAAATTTCATACTTTATTGATATATATAGATATTTTCTTCATTTGTAAATTTATTTTTGTCTAATATCAATTCAAACTTCAGAAGTAAATAAAATTTATCATGACGAAATGTTATATAAACTTTGAGAAATATTACGAATTATTTGATGAAATAAATCATTAATTACTTTGACGTATTAACATTATAAAAGTACCACTAAGTATTAAGCACTAAGTATGAATATTTTGCGCGAAAGATTTTCAGCCACATATTCACGCAAACATTCAGGAATTGCGGAGGGAGTAAGCGGAGCAGCAATCGGATTTTGTTTTATTTTGTTTTTTCTCCTCGTCCGTTTCGATTCCGCATCTAAGGTTTTGGTAATTTTTATTTTATTATTTATAAATTACACTTCAGTCCTACGAGATTTTAAATAAAAATATGTCTGTAGGTGCTGTGGATGTTTTACAATTATAAAAAAAAATAAAAATACAGTGAATATAAAGGATTAAAATGGTTGAATAGTTATAGTAGTTAATTTTTACATAAATATGAGTAATAGATTTTTATGATAGTAAAATGCAATTAAAATAATAATTTTAACTTCATCTAAGTGATATAGTAATTTATAATAAAGTTCCTACTAGAATTTATTATTGATAATGTTCGTATAAAATAGTTTTTAAGGTTAGAATATATTTTTTATCTCATACATATCATTATCAAATTGATCAAATAGAGCTTATTAGCGGTCTCATGTTACAGTTAACATAGGGAACCGCTGTTGCTTTTGTGTTGTCTGTCTGTCACACTGTATGTCAAACTCTGTAGCGGACAAACGGTTAGAGATATTAGAATGAAACCTTCACTATTGTGTTCAGCATCAAAAAGTAGGTGACAACGTAAAAAAAAAATCAAGCCTGTAGGACCCCTTCCTGACACCCAAAATGATTAATGGTGATTTAATCATATCATTAATGTAATGATTTAATTAAACGAACAACTGATCCCATGAAATCGAACCACTGACCGAAATGAAACTCACTCCCAAAACTAACCCTTAAAATCTCCCCCGCCTTCTATTGGCAATGAAGCAAACACACACAATAATATATAATTAAACTAAACACACTTGATTTATTCAGTAAATCAAATAATCAAAACAACTCCTCCTCTTATTAAATATTAAACATCAAAATCTTAAAGTCAAACCATTAATAATAAACTCCCATGACACCTTCTAATGGAGCGCACACTTGCTCCGTCCTCCCTGACCTTCGGATCAGCTGACCGCTAACTTCCCTACTCCCCAAGGTTTTATCAATAAACTCTTCCCAGATGCCGTTACGGCTTCAAACAACTTCCATGAATACAAAATTAACATTAAAAGTCTTAAAATTACAACCTTTAAAGTTAAACACCTTTAGATTACATATGCTTAGATATAATATATGAAGTTTACTACTTAGAACACCTTTGTTCTACAAATGGATCGGCAACAATTTAATCAATGTCTATATCATTGTCCTATTGCTCCTTTCCTGAAAATAAACACTTATTTCAAATACATCTAAATTACATGCCTTCCATCGGCTATTAATCACACTCAGCAGGTAACTAAACACTTTAATTAAATAACACAAATAGTCTCTTTAGAGTTTTCCTTCTCCCAATCTCGTCGGCAATGGTCACAGCACCAGTATATGAAAATATAGTTCTTATTATTGTCTTAGTTCTATCTATGGAACCAGTCAACACTCTTCCACCTTATGTATTTCTCCGGCCGAACCAGGAGGTTATGAAACGGTTAATTTTACTTACGGAGGAAGATCTGGTTGAACAGGCTTGGGCGCACTCGGTGGCACAGTTGATCGCCGGACTTCCTCGTCTTCCGTCCCGTACTGGTTGGCAGGCTTCGGCGGACCTCGCCTCCAACTCGCTGGACCCGTTGCCTTGACCACGGTCCGGTCTAACGCCGTCGTTCACCCGGGGCAACATGTGAGTCCCTAACGGAATCCGCTTAGATCACCTTTGTCGGCACCCTCGCCGACACGGCACAGCAAACACGTCTATTCCCTCCGATAGACGACAACAAAATGCTCTCTTCGCTGGCCAACGGTCAACGTGGGACTGCCCGAGTTTCCCGCCAAAAATCGCTGATCAATTAATATCAACCAATTAAACACTGAGAATCTCATCACATGGGGTCGGCGCGAGCGCTGTTCCCGTAGGTACTCGCCTTCCTCGGGGAGTGAATCCGACAAACACACTCGCCGATTCCTCCGTTCTCAATTAATTCAATTACAACGAATTTTCACAAAACTAACAATAAATATAAAAATACAAAAATTGCTTACATAAACCCCAGGTTCATATTAACTAAAAAATATTTTCCCACAATTTTGTATAAATATAAAATACTTATTAACTAGGAATATTTACAAATCTCAAATTTTTTGATATAAGACACACACAGTTAAATTTTCTACACTAAATGAAAATATATATTAAACAATTACGTAACGGACATTTTGAACCGTTACATTGCGCAATTGAACTATTGGAATACTCTGGTTTTCGAAAAATTATTAATCCCTCTCATTGCTGCAATAAGCCAGAATTTTTCGGTCAATGCAGAGAATATTAAACAAATGCTACCAGACGTTGCTTCAAAAATTGTTGGAACAATGCGGTCTAAAATGGATGTTGCCACAAGATTAGGTCGTTCTATCTTAGGAGTAAATGTTCAATTTGTGAAAGAGGCAAAAATACAGGGTTGAAAAGCGGAAACTTTGAGGGTCAGATGAGATCATGAATAAAATGCGTGCTTACTAATTTTTATTTTTATTTCTTTTAGGTTCTATGTGATACCCACATCATGGAAGGAAACTGGATAAAAAAATGGTACATGGCCCACTATGGTTCTCAGCCCTTCAATTGTAAACACAAAATTACAAGAAATTCGAATTGCAATAGGAAATTTGCTCTTTTATTATTACAGTAAAGTTTAATTTTTTAAAATATTTTTTTATTTTTACAAAAGTAGTCACATTAGGATTACAAATTAAAAGCGCATCAACAGGTGCTATGAATTAAGAATACAAGACACAAATTTAAGTACTGTACATATAAAAGAAGTCAAATACATATAAATATTACTAAGTCAAAAAATCTTAATTATAAGTGAAATTTAAATTCTAGAATTATAAATCTAGTCAACCAGAGGATTTCTAATTATTAGCCAATTTCTAAGGATTTTTTTTCTTAAGTTGATATTTTAGAAAATTTCGGTTAACTTTGTGATATTTCATTTATCACATTCGGTAATAATTTATATGGGTGGCATAATTATTAAAAAATTTTGTTTATTCCAGTATAAAGTTACATATACCTCTAAAATTACAGTTGTTCGAATTTTTATTGTTCATGTAAATTAATTGAAAATAATTTTTTATAAAAATTGTATAAAAAGTTTTTGTTCCGAAGTATTTTATTATCATTAAGAATTCCCTTGTTGTTTTATTATTTGAAGTATTTTTAGAATATATGGCCATTCATCATAATAAATATTATTTTTATTATTATTTGTTGTTGTCTGTTTATTTGTGTTTATGCATGAAATAAGTATCTAAATAAATATAAATAAACATTTGGTAATTTCCTATTTTACGTTCGTAAAATCAAATATTTATCCAAACCAAACTACATGTTTATTTCAGTAAAGTATAATGAATTTATAATCGGTACATATCACGAATAGCTAATAGGCCTAAAAGGTAAGGGGAAATGTGAGATTTATGTGGAATTGAGAAATGGGTTAAAATGTAGTTACCGACTTACCTGTGGAACTACTTATTTTTCTGAAGTCGTGATGTCATCGTTGTTTTGGGACTATATCGAAGATGGCTGACATCGGTAAATGTTTTTTGGCGGTAAAAATGAAGTGTCGAATTAAAACCAAGATGGCGGACACGAAATCGCGTTTCGGACAATTGTAAGGATATAAAAATTAAGGGTTATTTTTCAATACATACATCCTGCAGCTCAGCCAACCTAATCTAACCTAACCTACAGTTAATAATAATAATAATATAAACGAATCGTTCCTTCGGAACTTCCTAGGATGGAAACTGGTTTTGGTTGAAAATTAACACTGTAATCATTGTTTTATCAGTAAATCGAAGATGGCGGACATGGCAAATAGGACAATAAAAAAATAAAATAAAAAAATAAAGCAGAAATAAAAGATGACGGACATAAAGAATAATGAATGAATTTGTCTTACCTTATGTTTCTTCATCTTTTGTGCGTGGAGGATAGTGTCGTAATGGTTTTTATGAAGGCTTCAAACATTTTTTTTTTAAGTTTCCTTGAAAATTCCTTCTCCACATGAACTCCGCTAAGTAATGATGAAATTGGCCGGCACATCGATTTGTTCCCTCTCTCTGTAACTGACGTTTTATCACACTCCTTGTACCTTCAATTTTGTTGGTATGTGCGACATCCTTCTGACATCCATCTCTCAATCGCGCAAGATAAACAAAATCACATTTACCCTCAGACAAAGCCTCCATTGTTTGTCAGTTGAGAAGAACAAAATAAATCATGTGACGACAAAAAAAATAAAACAAAAGAAAGTATCTTTTACTTTTCTTTACAATTATGATATTAAATTTTGAAGAAAAAAATAGTTCTAAAACTTTTGATGATCAATAGACTCTTCAATTCACTATTATATTAATATTTTTAATCAGTTCTCCAAACTGTTCATCAGAAACGGTTGTTTAAAGTTCGCTTAAAATAACAAACATTAAAATGTACATAAATATAAAAATCATATATATAATCATTATATTTATGTACATTATATATATATATATATCACTCAAAATATATCTTTGCTTTTCGTAAAGCATTTAACGATGCTGCGATTAAATTAGAATTTAAAAAGTCAATTGTACTTATTTGTAGTGCACTGACAATCCTAGTGCTCCATTGCTTAAAAATAGAAAACATTTATTTATGACAATACCGGTAGCTTATGAAAATCTAGTTATATCCTTACTTTAATCTTCTTAAATAACTTCGGACGGTCAATTTACGAGGTACCGGTACATCAAAGGAATAGTGTAGCTAGAGGGTGATTGGATCCTGTAAAATAAACGGAAATTTTTAGACAGCAATGGAAATAATTAATTTTACAAAAAAGTAACTACGGAAGGCACAAATGAACCAAAAAGTTTTCGCACCTCGAGGCGTCACCGGGGAGAGTCAGGAACGACCGTTTCGTCCTCTTTAGAACTCATCAGCCAGACAAACTCCATTGAAGACAGGCTCAGAAGGTACAAGTGAGATTCTTATACAATGTTCGCACCTTCTGAGCCTTTCATCGGTGGAGTTTGTCTGGCTGATGAGTTCTAAAGAGGACGAAACGGCCGTCCCAGACTCTCTCCGGTGATAGCTCGAGGTTTAATAATTAATTTTGTTTTTGGTTGGATAGTATGAGGTCAAATCGAGCCCGCAGTGCTAAGGTTTTGTACTCGGGCAATAATTAGGATTCAAAAATTTCGCTACATTACTACATCAAAACAATTTCTTATACTGTAAACAAATATTTAATATAATAAGAATTCACAACAACGGCATTTAAAATAACAATAAACAACTTCCAAAATAGTAATAATTTATAATGGTCTTCATAATTTTATTCTGGCGTTTATTAAATTATAAAAGTTTTTTTTTTTCCCTATTGAACATATAGGCGGATCCAGGGGGAGGGGGGAAACTAGTGCGGGCTATAGCGCCCTCCACTCTTCAGCTGTGAATATAGATGGAATAAAATGTGGTTTCCAAAGGTGCCTAAAAGACATTAATATTGCCATGATGACGATTTCAATAGCTTATTTCCTATGGAAATTTGCTAACAAAAAGCTGGTTAATCATCGCATGTGAATCAGACTCACAGGTAAAAGTTTGCGAGCATAAAGGAACGCCACGATGAACTCAGACAAGCAACACGTCATGTTGTTCTCACAAAAATTGGGAAATGCATTGATGTTGGCGGTGGAATTTTTTGAGACTTTATATAAACTGTAAGAAATGTGTAACTTGGCCAATAAATATTAGAAACAGTATGTGTTTTCTTTTTTTAAATGTGTTTTCTGTCAGAGGGGACCACAACCGGGTGTGGGAGTGCTTTCCCTTATCACTTTTGCACTATCTGAGCATTTCATCTGGTGAGTGCATTTGGCTGACGAGTCCAGAAAAAGGACGAAACGGCCGTTCCAAACTCTCACCGATGAAAGCTCAGATATTTTTCATTTCTTTATGCTTTTACAGTATGTAGTATCTCTTTGCTGTCATTCGTTTTGAAACTGTACATTCGAATAGCTCTATCTCGAAAACCCTTCGGAGTAGGACACTCGTTCATAGGAACTTTTATGCTGAAAATGGCAGATGCTATCACCTCCCAAAATGACCTTTCCTCCGGGAACACCCTGTATATAGATGTAAGAAGTATAATTTAGAAAAAATAATGTTAATGGTGTAGGATTATGGTTAATGGTATTTTTAAGCTTGCTTAATTTAAATACTGCATATAGGTAGGTAGGTAGTGGATTCCCTTTGAACCAGAGGTTTCACGGGATGGAGAAGGAAAATCCGACGTTTTTATGGTCATTCTTAATCAAGAATAGATAGGATGCCTAAACCAATGCTTCCCAGCTTTAATCCCCGGTAAAGAAACTGTCCCCATTTTAGAGAGACTTTGAGTATATTAAACTTATGTTGTCTTATGTCTATAGCGATGTTATGCATACATACTTCGACTCTCAATTGGACCGGTTTTCATGACCTTTGATTTACAGGCCTAGAGTATGAATACTAAAATGTACTGACCATCCAAACTTTATTGAGATTAGGTGGAAATTAAAGGCCCTTCTGCCCTAAAGTAGCCTTCTTTTTAAACAAATAATCCAAAACTGGGGGACTTTTGGTAGAATTCGGTATTGTTTAATTTGTTCATGGTAATTATAATCTTTTAAATGTATACAAATCAGCGATTCTATACTTTGTAGAGATTCTAGATCTTCGAGGACTATTAAGTATAATCGCTTTACAGTCGGATAGTAAATACTGCAGCCGTGCTGGCGTGGCCGTGCGGTCTCGGCGGCGGCCAGCCGTAGCGACCAGCGCGCCAGTACCTGGGTTCGAATCTCGGCAGTGGCATGGCTGTTTCAATTTCCTTTCCTGTGTTGTCCAGCCTCTTCTTCACTTTCTCTTCGGTCTGACGTCATTATTTAATGGCGTCCTGGGGGCAGGCAACGGGAAACCACCCCCAGTATCTTTCCTCAGGTGTTTCTAGGAGATCCATGTGAGACCTCCATAGAACTGGACCTGTCTTCGGACAGAAAACTATGGATGGATGGATGGATGGAGTAAATACTGCAGTAAATGCTAAACCTTACAGTAAAACGACTTTGAGAATTGACGATTTTTTTACATTACGAAGTAAAGAGTAGAGGTTCATTCCATTTCAATTCAACAAATGCAGTGTGCATTTTTGATTTTGATGATAATTTGTGTGTGCATTGTAACTACCGCCTAGACTTTAAAAATATCTTTGGTACATTTTTTTAAAATTTACCCCTTCACGTATAGGTAATTTGATGCTACAGCCGAAAGCAAAAAGTGGTATTTCAGAACTTTTGAGCTGTAACTTTCTTCCAGTCTAAGTGTCACGTGGAAGTAAACTAAAATAACTCGCTGGGCCCGAAAAGGATCAGAAAGGGAAAAGGACACAATAAGCAACAGACAAAGTGAAGTGAAAACTCACTCAAGCTAAAACTTAAATTCAAAATTTAATTGGATTACAAGAATGCAAATTGGCATTGAATAAAAACTTAGCAGTGAATCCTTCAAAAAAAAAAAAAAAAAAAAAACTTTTATCTGGGCATGCAGGCTAGATTAGATCGTGTCCGTTTCATATTTTGTCATAAGTTTTGAGATCTAACTAATGCACTGGATACATATTTCTGTTGTTCCTGGAAGCCAACACTATTAATAGAGTTCGAAGGTTCCTTTTTTAAAAAGGGAAAAGCGTTCACTCTAAGTCACTAGCACAAAAAGGTCTTAAGACTAGTCAGTTTTCCTTTCTCCAGTGGGCTGATGAAGTAATAAATCTCTGCAGCTAGACGCAGCCATATTCTTGATCACCCACAGGGTCATACAAATAAAATGTAAAAAGCACTTACATTTGGTGCCGCATACCTGCTACAAAACCTTAGTAATGACAGTCTTTCTACGAAGATCTCTGTTTCTGCTACAGGGTGGAACTTCAGTCTTCATCGACGTTCGTTCGATAAAAGATAGGCCTAGTCTCACGAGGCTTGGATCACAGCATTTTCCTTGTAAACAGGGCCGTGGCGGGGCGACCGGGCGATCGCCCTGTGCACCGCGGCCAGGGGGGGCGCCAACCTTTTTTTTTTGGTTGTTGAATTGGAGATTCTGTTTTTTTTTTGGTTGTAGATTTTCGGGGGGGGGGGGGGGGCGCCTGACGAAATCTTGCCCCGGGCGCCAACAAACCACGCGACGGCCCTGCTTGTAAAGGTTGGCTAAAATTCGTTTTAAGTCAGACCAGAACCCGAGGAAAAAACGACGACTAAACAGCTGGGTAGTCCCTTCTTTTCCAACCTAAAACTCATGTTCGAGAATTGGCCGTACAGAATAAAATCCGTTCTATTCTTTTTTTTTTTTTTCTTTTTTCGAGGCAAAAAAACCCTTTTCGTTGCTATCTAACGACCATGCAACAATTGTTCTTCAAGGCCAAGCGCTCATAGTAACCATGCAAAGATTATCTCTGTTTAAAATAAAGGAATATTGTTATTAGAATAATCGGCCGCCTGCATGACCACACATTATTAAAAAAAGCTAAAGTCCCTGCGGTGAATAAAGATCCTCCCAGAATGCAAAGCAGGTTATAGATTGTCCATTCCTGGGCGACCGCTAACATTGAAACAGAAGAGAAGCGACCTCTTCTCTTTCAATGTTAGCGGTCGGCCAGGAAAGCTCAATCTATAAGCTGCGTTGCATTCTGGGAGGATCTTTATTCACCGCAGGGACTTTTTTTTTTAGGCAAGTTTTTAGAACGTTTTTTCAGTTGTAGAATGCCTCATGAAATAATTCAAATTTGAAATATTTTTTTATCCATAGGAAAAAAAACAACAATAAAATTATGCCATACTGTAAAAAGAAAACACAAGAAAGAAAAACTACAATAAAAATGCAAAGTTAATCAGGAGACAATCGTATCAAATCCTCTCGCACATTTCAAGAAAAAATAAAAAACCAAAAGGCACGACAAAAGTCCGTGACAAAAGCTACAAGGCTTATGCCCAAGTGCACCAAACTTCAATTAACTTTGACGGCTGCATTGTGGACGTAGCTAAAATTAGTGAGGGTGCTGCTGCAGAAAAATTTTAGCCTTTGCTTTAAAATTGTGTTAAAGAAAACAAACATGTATAAAAAGAAAATTTATTTATAAACTTGTTAAATTTCTTTTTATATATGTTTGTTTCCTTTCACACAAATTTAAAACAAAGTTTAAAATTTTTCTGCAGCAGCACCCCCCACTAATTTCAGTTAAGTCCATAATGCAGCCGTCAAAGTTAATTGAAGTTTGGTGCACTTGGGCATTAGTCATACCTCATTTGAAAGATAAAAAAAAATATTTTTTGTGTGTCTTATTACCAAATTTGAAATTTTCTCAAGACAAAGCTTATTTTTTTCAGGTCAAAGCCTATTTTTTTCACCTAACAAAACTAATTTTTTACCAGTTTTGGAAATTTTAAAACTTATGAAGGGCTTGGAATATCAAGTCAATTTTTTTTTCTTAAATACGTGTCGATGGGTACTGTTTGTGTAAAAAAAAATAGCTTGTTATTCTGACCCCTTCGGAAGATATGGTCCCCAGAAGTATTGAAATTTTCTGAAAACGTAGTTTTCAGGCAAAAAAAAAGTCCATTTGGGGGGGAGGGGTAAAAATATTTCTACTCATGTGAGCTGAAGTGCTTTTTACCTACTTCAAAATAAAAAATAAATTGATTAGTTATTCAAAGTTGTTTGGCAGTTACAAGGGTCTACAAGGGTTACAAGAGGCAGAACTGAGTAGGTGTTGTACCCATCGTCCTGTCCAACACTGCTCTTGTGTCTCACATATTGCACCACAGTCTCAGCACACTAGGACTTCACAAAAACACTTATGCACAATTCCAAAAGGATGTGATACTCAACACAACACAAATAGTTAGAAAATTCAAGGACACAACCACCCATCCCTAATCCATCTTGCACATTTTTTTTTTTTACACTTGACAACATGTGCTTGGTCTTTGACCCGCCATTTTGTCTTAGCTGGGGAAACCCAAGTTTAGGAACATTTATATAACTTTATTTTTTTTTTTAAATACAGTGTAACCTCCTTTAACGGACACTCCGAATAGCGGACACCTCTAATTAGCGGACATTATTGCGGGTCCCAGTCCCTTAAAATAGCATATTCCATGTTATCCACTCCAAATAGCGGACAGTTATTTTAACTGTAAAAAAAAAAAAAAATTTTCGATTAACATTTCGACAAACACATCAAGGTTGTATTTACATCGGTCTCCCATACATTGATACATTGTATCTGTGTCCCATGATTCAATGCACGAATCTGAGGCCCTTTTTTTTTTCACTGCAGTTGCTTTGTAAATATCAATCCCTGGTAAAGCTATCCTATAAACGTGTTGATTAAATTTAGCGCGAATTAAAATGGCGTCAAAAAGGAAGAGATTGGCACTAAAAGAAAAAAATTGATGTTCTTGAAGTTGCTGAAAAAGAAAAGCTGAGTGTGAGTTGTCTTGCTGAACGTTTTAAAGTTGGAAAAACTCAGATAAGTGAACTTTTGAAGGACAAAGATGAGATTAGAAAAATGTGGATGGTGAATTCAAACAAAAATTCGAAAAATTTGAAGTTTCGTAAAACTCAAACAAGCAAAATCGACGAAATGGTGTTAAAATGATTCCGCTTTGCTCGTGCAAAGAACATTCCTATAAGCGGTGTTTTCCTTCAAGAAAAAGCCAGAGAAGTCGGTCAAACTTTAGGATTGGACACGTTTAAGGCATCAAATGGGTGGCTAGAAATTAATTTTCTATATACTGTAATTAATTTTGTTATTATTTTAAGTAAGACAAAATTATTTTAAGTAAGACTAGTGGTGGCCCAGGGGCAACATTTGGATTTGTGCCCCCCCCCCCATCCAGGACAAAATCCTATTTTAACAACCAAAAAAAAAGGACAATCCAATACGGCGGGGCCCCTCAGGCCTCATGTGGCCCCTCTTTTTGTGGGGCCCCGGGGCAATCTGCCCCTTTTGTTCCCCCCCTCTGGCGGCCCTGAAGACAAATGGATTATCACTCATTTAAAAAGGAATATAGTAAATAATTTGCAATTGTTCATATTCTCTCATATCGCAATGATAATTGTAGAAATTTAATTAAGATTGTACGTAATTTTTCATTAAATGACATGCTATAATTTAAAAATGAAAAAAAAGACAGTCCTGCCCTATAGCGAACCCCTAGCAGACTCCCTAGAATTACAAGGGAAAGATACTGGGGTGGTTTCCCGTGGCCTTCCCCAGGACGCCATTAAGGAATGACGTCAGACCGAAGAGAAAGTGAAGAAGAGGCTACAACACAGGAAAGGAAATTTTTGAAACATCCATGCTCGCTACCGGGATTTGAACCCGGGCGCTGGCACATTGATCTCACGACAGACCGACGCCTGAGACCGCTCGACCACACCAGCGCGGCAATTTGAGAATATTGAGTATATTTAACTATATTGCCAATGGTCTTAATTTGTATATTTGTAAATGTTCTGAGGATCTTTACGGGATTGTTTTTAACAAGTTTTTTTTTTTTTTTTCTTATGGATGATTACATTTATTTCTGGCAAAAAGTCAAGAATTAGTGTTTGTAATTTCGTTAAAAACAGTTACGATCTTTCATTATTAAAAATTTAAATCATCACCTGCAATATTGTTGTTTATTCTAACAATTTTATTTTGGTGTTTTGATTGACTATTATTATTACAAACATTATTATATTATTTTAGTTTTGTTTTCATTTCCATTATATCAAAACTTGCATTGTAATTCATGCAGTTATTATTATTATTGTCAATCTAATTCTATTTTTAATCTTTTAGTACAAGTGCCAATGTTCTTAATTTGGATATTTGTAAATGTTCTGTGGAACTTTACGGAATTGTTTTTAAACAAGTTTTGCTTTTTTTTTTAACTGTCAGCAGTTAATTGTTAAATAAAACATTATTACCATGAAGTGTATATATTTATTACTTACATTAATTAATATAATTTATATATAATTACGATTTTTCATAATTTAAATGAATAAGAAACAGTATAAATATAACAGTTCTTAAACAGCAAATCAGTTTTATACATCGTTACAGTTAAAATATAACCTAGTTATTATTATATGTAAGAAAAATAGATATATAATGTCGTATTTTATATCATCAATTCCTCTGTTATAACCAAGAAACAAAATCTGTGCATTTCCCCTGAAAATGGAAAACTATCACACTGACCCCTCAAATGACTTCTTGAACTCTTCGCCTACCACGTGACATAGGCGTGGCTAAGGCTCAACTGTTGGTGGACAAACAGTACTTTATTAATTTTTATTTTTTTTGTATTCGAATGGGCCCCAACGGACCATGCGCTAGCCCCTCCTGACAACGTCAGAACAAGGCTAGGAAATCAGAGACGAGAAAGAATGCACTTTCTCGTCGAGGATACACCTGAGAGTGTGAGTCCCAGGGGGAAACGGACGAACACAGAAGACGAAAGAAACATCCATGCCACTACCGGGATTCGAACCCGGGAACTGGCGCACTGGCCACAACGGCAGACCGCCGTCTAGACCGCACGGCCGGTATATTTTATTAATGTTATTACTATTCCCCATTCTGAATATGACGCTTAATTAGTAACAATACGAAAACGTTTTTTCAGTGTAATTTTTTTAAAACTTTGACCCTTGTAACTGCCAAACAACTTTGAATAACTAATCAATTTATTTTTTGTTTTGAAGCAGGTAAAAAGCACTTCAGCTCACATGAGTAAAAATATTTTACCCCTCCCCCCAACTGGACTTTTTTTGCCTGAAAACTACGTTTTCAGAAAATTTCAATACTTCTCGGGATCATATCTTCCGAAGGT
Organism: Thereuonema tuberculata; assembly: GCA_023159025.1. NCBI lineage: Eukaryota > Metazoa > Arthropoda > Chilopoda > Scutigeromorpha > Scutigeridae > Thereuonema > Thereuonema tuberculata. Next base: position 55,314,925 of record JAFIDM010009631.1, read on the forward strand.
GTCAGAATAATAAGCTATTTTTTTTTTACACAAATAATACCCATCGACATGTATTTAAGAAAAAAAAATTGACTTGATATTCCAAGCCCTTCATAAGTTTTAAAATTTCCAAAACCGGTAAAAAATTAGTTTTGTTAGGTGAACTTTGACCTGAAAAAAAATAGGCTTTGTCTTGAGAAAATTTCAAATTTGGTAACAAGACAAAAAAAAAATATATTTTTTTTTATTTTTCAAATGAGGCCTTGTAGCTTTGAGTGGAAGAAAGTTACAGCTCAAAAGAAAAGTTCTCAAATACCATTTTTAGCTTTTGGCTGTAGAATAAAATTACCTATATGGGAAGGGGTATATTTTTAAAAAATATACCAAAGATATTTATAAGGTCTAGGCGGTGGATAGAATGCACACACGAATTTTCATCAAAATCAAAAATGGTGATGCGAAAAATTATTTAAAAATTTGTTGAATTAACATGGAATGATCCTAGAAATAAACCATCATTTTCCAAAAATAAAAAAAATCAAGATTTTTAGTTAGATTCATTAAGGTTTTTTTTTTTTTTTACGAACAGTCACATAAACAATGAAAAGAGCAAAAAACGAAGGCACAACGCAAATAACAAGAGAGGAAAGGATTGGCACCCTCAGTTTGTCATCGGGAAGAGACTGGGAAAGCAGTAGAAAATAACAGTATAGTCCAACCAGAATAACGTGACAATACAGCGTCAGTACTAGCCCCTCTCAGAGGTTCCGAAGAATATTACGTTACAGCTATAAAACAAAACAAAAACAAAATCTAGTTTTAATTTTAGTCCTCCATTTTCCAATTCCTTTCTGAAATAATCTTCAACCTATAAAATAATTTTTCGAGCACAGCTCTGCAAAATACCCTGGGGCGAAATTTTGAAGGAAATTAGCAGAGACTTGTGCTTTGAGTCGCGCTTGTTTGTGATTGGCTGAAAAACAGATACATCTTAATCACGTGGAGTACCTTCCGATCGTCATGTTATCGTGGTCGGACTACAGGCATGTCAACTTTCGAATTTTGTTGATATTATGTCATCGGTGGTTTTCTTACTAAGAAGACAAATATACATTAAAATTTCAACTTCTGAGAATTAGTTGTTGATTTATTGTGAAATCGTGTTTTAATGGTAGCGAGTTATGATGGCTTTTGACCCAATCGTCCCAAAGTACTTTATTTCCGTGTCCAGTTTGTACCAAAGTTAATAGGAGCTCACAACTTTATAGTATTTCAATCTTTCTAAGGAAAATACGTTCTGAGTAACTGTAATTGTGACAACAGTTTTTAATACAGTCGGACCTCTATTCAACGAACCTCTGTTTTGCGAATTTCTCTATTTTACGAACTTTTCTTTGGAACCAAGAACATTTTGCTAATTTCTTCGTAAAATAGCCTCCAAATAGCGAAGTGCATTTTCTATTTAACGAACTTTTTCGTTGTATCTATTTTTTTTTTTTTCTCCTTGAAATGTTTTTACAAGCCGCCATTGCTGTCATTCTTCGCATTTCAACCAGGAAGTACAATCCCAGTCCACCCCATATCCCTCTTTCACCCTCAATGGAGCTCCTCAATGGAGCTATCCCGTGTCCTTGAAGTAGAGTCTGCGTTTTCTAGATTGTTAAACTTGATCAGTCGTACTGATAATTTCGGCTCTTGTAGCTCGAAAATGTCAAAGTGAAAGTGCTTGAGCATCAAAGAAAAAAAAATAATTCTTGATGAGGTGGATAAAGGCGTGAAGAAAAAGGATATTGCTTTATTTGGTATTCCTCCAAACAGCTTATCATAATAAGAAATCATGATAAGATAGTACAAACTTTTGATTCATTGAATTCTTTTTCAAAACGTTTAAAAACATGTGTCTATGAAGATGTGGATTTGAAGAAAACACGCCTGAAGGGTTTTTGGTGAATTACAAAGATGCGAGACGCACTACAAGCGAAAACACTTTTTCAAAAAAAAAAAAAAAAAAAAACTCAGACAAAATTAACAGACTTTATTAGTAAAATTTAATATGAATATGGTAATGTATGCTTTATGTCTTTAAAATTATTACTTTTTTTAATAATATTTATTGTTTATGTATTTTAAATCTGCTTTATGTAGTTAAAAGTAATTTTAAAAGGTGAATCTCTATTTAACGAATTTTCCATATAACGAACTTTTTTTCGGGATTTAGCGACTTCGTTAAATAGAGGTCCGACTGTATATAGTATTTGATATTCTAGATCCAAATATACTCTTCTTGAGTTTTGTCCTATTCCTTTAAGGTTTTTTTAATAATTTTAGGTTTCTCCAATCGTTTAAAAGCAACAGGTCTTTAGATAACCAAACCTATCAGAAAAGTTTCAACTACGGTACCTAGAATAATTCAGAAGATAAATCCACACAATAAAAATTAAAAGCATAAATTGTTAAAATATTAGTTTCCTTTATAAGAGTATCTTTTCACCAATAACCTTTAAAGCTTTTTCTTTTGTCTTAATTCATCAAATTTAAAACAGGAAATTCAAATATCAACCTCTTCCATAACCATGGTCTTTTAGCAAGATGTGTGATGGAAAAGAAAAGCGAGAAAGATGTATGACTGAACAAAACTGACCAATGTCATAATTATTTTAAGTCTATATTTTTTTTTAAATTTTAAGCATTAAAAAAATGTTAAACCTGTAGAATTCTTGATTGTATCCAGCATAATCAGAAAAGTTGCATATTTTTCATTTCACAGCCTGGTCATATTTAGTGACTTAGCGAATCCTTTAAATTTTAGTGTTTTGTTGTTGGTTTCTTAGTTGATTTACTTTTTTCAGTTATGTCAATTTCTGTTGAAGTCTGACAAAATCATTATTTAACACAAATTTTACTTCTCATCCTTTAATAAAACTGTAGTGCAATCCTCAAATTTCGAGAATATATATACAGTGTTACCTCCTTTAACGGACACCCTGAATAGCGGACATTATTGCGGGTCCCAGTCCCTTACAATAGGATATTCCATGTTATCCACTCCGAATAGCAGACAGTTATTTTAACAGAAAAAAAAAAAAAAAAAATTTTTCGATTAACATTTCGACAAACACATCCTGGTTGTATTTACATCGGTGTACCATACATTGATACATTGTATCGGTGTTTCACCTTACATTGATATGTTGTATCTGTGTCCCATGATTCAATGCACGAATCTGAGGCCCTTTTTTCACTGCAGTTGCTTTTGTAAATGTCAATACCTCATAAAGCTATCCTATAAATGTGTTGATTAAATTTAGTGCGAATTAAAATGGCGTCAAAAAGGAAGAGATTGGCTCTGAAAGAAAAAACTGTTCACTGTTCTTGAAGTTGCTGAAAAAGAAGAGCTGATTGTGCGTTGTCCTGCTGAACGTTTTAAAGTTGGAAAAACTCAGATAAGTGAACTTTTGAAGGACAAAGATGAGATTAGAAAAATATGGATGGTGAATTCAAACGAAAATTCGAAGAATTTGAAGTTTCGTAAAACTGAAACAAGCAAAATCGACGAACTGGTCGTAAAATGGTTCCGCTCTGCTCATGCAAAGAACATTTCTATAAGCGGTGTTTTGCTTCAAGAAAAAGCCAGAGAATTCGGTCAAACTTTAGGATTGGACACGTTTAAGGCATCAAATGGATGGCTAGAAATTACTTTTCTATATATTGTAATTAATTTTGTCATTATTTTAAGTAAGACAAACGGATTAGCACTCATTTAAAAAGGATAAAGTAAATAATTTGCAATTGTTTATATTCTCTCATATCGCAATGGTAATTGTAGAAATTTAATTAAGATTGTACGTAATTTTTCATTAAATGACATGCTGTAAGCTAAAAAATGAAAAAAAGATAGTCCTCCCCAATAGCGGACACCTCCCAATAACGGACGAAACTTCCGGTCCCGTGACTGTCCGTTATTCGGAGGTAACACTGTAGTAACAAAACATTTTAAATGAATGGTCTAGGAAATTTTGACAGTTATGGTTTTTACATCTAGGAAATAACTTACCAAGATTTAAGTCCAATTCAATTATTCAGACAGACTACATTTTTTTTTCTTCTGTAAAATAATTTATTTAGTACATTGAAAAAATAAAGTATAAAAAAATTTACATTTATGTAACATCTGTATCCAATATTTTACATCTCATTTCATGCCATCAATTACTTTAAATTTAAATATGAACAGCATATACATATATTTAAAAATACACTGAGTAGCAAGATAAATATATTTTCACTTATGGAGATGTAATATATTTATAACAGGAGGAAAAAATATTCAACAAATAATTTATATATTTATTCGTACTCAAAATAATTTTAAAGAATTGAATGTACTTTGCAACTTATTAAAAAAAATATATAATAACAACAGTGTGTAATGCAATGAAAAAAAAAATGTAATAATGGAATTACTATTATTCAAGTATTAATAACCCTACTGAAGAATTGCAAAACATTTCTTAGGAATTTATGGTGGGCTGGAAATAGTTTCATCTTCATGCATTTTAGGTTCATAACATGAATGAATTCTTTATATAAAAAAATAAATTAAAAAAAAAAAAATCAATTATATGAAGTCACAGTGATCTTAAAAATAAGTTAATAAGTGCATTACAATGAACAGATTCTTGTGAATTTAAGTTAATGATACTAATGTAAAACAGGACTATTTTGTGCTCAACATTAAATATAAAAAACAATCTTATAAAATACAGGCATCAAAATTATTCTTTGGCTAAATCCATTTAGAAAATAATTTGAAAGTCGTTGGGTAATGACCTGCTTTTATATGATGACATGTGGTGATAAACAAATGATATAAAAATCTTGTTTCTTAAAAAATTTATGAGATTTGTAATGCAGGGTTGTTTAGATGGATTTATGTACAGATATAAAATGAGTAGATATCACTGGAATACTGCTTATTTTTTTTATTTTTTTTTTTGTCAAATGAAAAGCAGAAGCTTTGACATGTTATCAAGATGAAATACATAACTAAGTTATGGATATTGCACTGGTCTTGTAAGTATTGATGAATGCAGTGGAAAAGATTAAAAGATAACCCCCTTTCAGAAAAAACATTCTAATTATGCTTGACTTTGGCTTTTCCACTCTGAACATCTTCACTTTCCCTTTCTTTTAAACACTGATATGTTTAATAGTGAAATGCTTAATTAAAAATATATCTTTATTTACCAAAATATTTATTCCCTGCTTTTCTTTGGGTAAAAGTAAACATGCTTAAAAGTAATTTTAAACTAACTGCAACAATTTAATAATTATACTTAATAATAAAATTTAATTTGATTCAAATAAATAAATAAAAAAAATTATTCCCCGCTTTCTTTGGGTAACAATAAACATGCTTTAAAAATTTAAAAACGAATTGCAAAAAAATTTAATCATATTTAATAATACATATTAATTTGATTAAAACCTATGAATCATTAATTATCCATAACTGTCTTGAAATTTTCAGCAAACTAATAACATCTTGAAAGAAAACAACTTTCAAAATTTAAATATTCAAATATTCAAACAAGTAACATCATAACTAAAGGTTATTGCCATAGAAAAATACTTAATCTTTGGATAAACCCTTCAAAGAAAAGTTCTGCAACTTTTGAGATCTTTTCTATCACACAAACATCTTTCTTAGCTTCTCTTCTGTTCTTCTTTATGTCCTCTCCACAAATAAAGGAAGCTCATGTAGTATCGAGGCGAATGGTCCGTAGTTTATTGCGATCGGCCAAAATACACGCTGCTTCATTGGCTCCTCCACAGTAACGAGATGATGAGAACACTGTCAGCAACTTCCCATTTAATTGTACCTAAAGTTGCAGTTTTTTGAAAGAATTAGTTAAAATTGAGTGAAAATATCTAATTTAATTAAATAACTAAGATAAATCCTAGAATTTGTGGAATAGGCATTATTAAATGGATAAAATATATTTATAAAATCTAGAAATGTAATCTGCTTGGATTTATCCAAAGCCCATTGGGGGGGGGGGGGGACTGCACTAAAATAAGCAGTAAAAATTGAATTTTTTTTAAAATTGGTATAACAATAAAAATTTAACTAGCTGTTGAAATGTGAAATGAATAAGTAAAGTAATATTATTATTGTTATTTAATAAAGCAGAATTCTTATCTCATGAAGATACATACATATCCTTTCCCGTTCCACCAGCTGTGGGTCTAGGAATTAACTAAGCCTCTCCACCTCTCCCTGTTCTTCCAAGCCTCTTCTCTACATATTCTTTCCCATGGGATGCCTCTCTCTTCCAGGCTGTACCTCACTTCATCCAGCCATCGCTTACGCGGTCTCCCTCTTGGTCTCTTCCCTCCTTCTTTTAACTCTTGCCAGAGCTTAGGAGTCCTACCATCTTCCATTCTTTTCACATGCCCGAACCACCTCAGCCTTCCCTCTTCCACCTTTTTCCTCAAACTTTTTACCTCAACTCCTCCCGGATATCCTCATTTCTCACTCTGTCTAATCTAGTCTTCCCTGCTATACCTCTAAGAAACTTCATCTCCCCAGCTTGAAGTCTACTCCAGTCTCTAGCATTCATCACCCATGTCTCCGCTGCATAGGTGACTATAGGCACATAATACATTTTATATATTATTTCTTTTGCCTTCCTTGGGACTTTCTTATCCCATATCAGGTGTCTCACTCCCTGGTATAGCTTCCCCCCTTTCTCCAACCGCCTTGTGATTTCATGCTCCACTCTACCATCACTTGTTATTTCGGCCCCTAGGTAAGTAAATCTATCAGTGATCTTCAATGCCTTGTTGTTTATGCAGATATCCCTTTCCAGGTTTTTGTCCCGTCCCACCACCATCACTTCACTTTTCTCTTCGCTAACTTCAAGATCCACCAGTTTCAGTTGCTGAGTCCATTCATCCAGTTCCCTCTGTACATCAACAATTTCCTCACCCCATATTACCATGTCATCTGCGAAGATCATATGATTAGTGTCTTTATTCTGTTTTTGTAGGTTTTCCTTAACCTTTCTTCCTACCCATTCCATTATTATATTGAACAGCATTGGCGACAAAACACTCCCCTGCTTTAATCCTCTCTGAATTTCAAAATCCAGTTGGCCCTTCTAGTGTTCTTACTCTACATCGGTTCACCCTATATATTTCTCTTATCCAGTTCACTATGTATGGATCCACTCCCAGTTCTTCTAGACTTTGCCATATGTATTTCCTGTTCACCATATCATAAGTCTTTTTTATGTCGATGAATGCCATATACACTTTCTTCCCAAATTCCCACTTCTTTTCCACCATCTGTCTCACTGAAAAAATCAAATCTATTGTGCTTCTCCCTGGCCGGAACCCATGTTGTTCTTCACCTAACAATCCCTCGCACTTAGTTAAGACATTATTAACAACAGTAAATTTAAAATGAGCGATCCCTTATTCTGGACCACATTAATACTAGAAGAAAGGAGACGATAAAAAATTCAAACAAAAAAAAAATAATTAAGATTTCTTAAATGATTGGAATGAAAGTCGCATTACAGATAGAATTTGAGGGCCAAATGAAGTAAGGAATGAATTAGGGCAAAATCAAAGTAACTTCACAGAATCGAAGCCAATGGAAAGGTATTGCTAATGCCCTATGCTCCAACTTTGGGCTTTAAGACTTCTGTAATATACAGGTGCAGAACCTCTTTAATTGCATGTTCAGATTGAGTCAAGGGATAGGACTGCACTTTTTTAGCCATATTATTTCTAATTTAGTAATATTTTAATTGATAGCAATTTAAATTAAAACAGCAGCATTAAGGAACTATTTTGAGAAACCTGAGTTTTTTATTGATTTGAACTTTACTGAAAGTGGAAGAAACTATCTCTTACTGTAGTTGTGGATTTCATTTCTGCAAAAAATTATGTCACTAGATATTTATTACTCCCTCTGTTCCGAAATACTGTTCCGATTTGCATTCAACGTAAAGAATTATTGAAAATAAATTATGTTGTTAATTAATCACATTTTTTATATAAAATTTAGATGTTTTTCTATAATTCAATGAACATTTTACGTCGATAATATAGTCTACTACATCATATAATTATTTTTAAAAAAAGTTGTTTTTTTTTTTAATGAAAAATTTTGTTTTAAAATACTGTTCCAATTTGTTAAACATGAATTATAAACTTGAAAATTTAATACAATTTTCTCGTTTTCAGTGAAAAATAGTAAAATAGTATCAGCATTTTGAAAATTCTAAACTAGTATTAGGTTCTTCAGTGCTCAATAGATGGCTTCAATGTTTATAGATATTGGTACCGAATCGGATAAAATCAGGTGTTCAATTGTTGACATTCGTCTAATTTGTCAGCCACCAAACAGTCCAGATATGAATATCCTAGATTTAGGATATTTTAGAGAGCAATTCAGAGTAAATATTACAGTAACAGCCCCTCTAATGTTGACGAAATAATACACTTTGTACATCAAACATTTGACGAAATGGAAGTTGGTACACTGAATAAAGTCTTTTTATCGTTTCAAGATTGTATGTCAGCAATATTGAAAGTCAACGGGGGAAATTGCTACAAACAACTTCATATTGGAAAGAATCGACTAATCAACCAAGGAATCTTGTCAATTTCTCTTTTTGTTGAACAAAATGTACTGAAAAAGCCCTTTAAATTTTTACAACAATAAATAATCTGGATTTTTGATTTAATAGACTATTTTTCCATATTTACGCACGTGTACTTATATATATACATATGTACATGTGTGTATATGTACATATGCAAGTTTTCTCTTAAATTATTATTTTCTAAAAAAGTCATTTTATTAAAGATATTTGATTTTTTCTAGTCAAAAACAGTAATAACATCAAATCGGAATAGTATTTTGGAACAAAAAACAACGTGAAATCGGAACAGAGGAAGTAAATTCTTGGAACAGCTTAAGGTCTACCTTCAGCATATAAGCTAAAATATAATCAAAATATTTGTCCATTCAGCTGTGCTCTAAATAAGGCTATCTTTAAGTGTGCATTGGCATCTCTTGTAGTAGTCCCATAATAGAAAGAATAGGTAGGATCCCAGACTTCACAAATTTGGGGACCTGTGTTTTAAAGCTACGAAAACCCCTAGAGAAAAATAAATTATAATTCAAAAGAGAAATAACAGTGAAAACATTCCAATGAATTAGAAAAACTTGACTTCAGGTACCATAGAATGTGTGACTTTTTTAAGTAAGGATTCATTCTCTATTTGATTAAGATTATACAGCATTTAATACATAGTAGCACATGTTTCTGATTTGTTGTGGATGTGAGGTCATTTGTGAATGGTTTGATTCTCTTTGGATATTTGATTGTGTGGATATTGTACATTATGGTTCCTGCTTCATTTTTAGGATGTTTAAATGATATTGAAATTTGAGGCTTCTGTAATAATGTACAACGAACTACAAAGTAACTCAGTATAGTTTTATTAATACTCTTAGACAAGGGGTACTTAATCATTTCTGTACCTTGAGCCCCTTTTGCAACCTGGTAAAGCCTATGGACTCCTTCTCAAACTAATGTTTTTAAATGCATAAACATACACAGGCAATTTCAAAAGAGTGATATTAAAACACCCGATTTCTAATGATGACAAAGTTGAAGATATTATTAATCCTACCCAAGTATTAATCGTATATATACTACACTGTTAATACTATATACTACACTATATATTTGAAGGAAATGACAAGTTTCAGTTGAGATTAATGAAAATAAGTAATTTTTCCTATCAATTTTTATGCAGTGATAGGGCTGCAGCAATGGTGGGAAAATTGAAAGGAACGGTATCAAGAATAAAATGTAGTGCCAAATTGTAGTAGTAGTCATTGCATCTTGTATTGGCATGTCTTTGTGCTGAAGGAAATTCCATCTGACTTAAATGACTGTCTTAATGAGGCTGAAAAATTTGTCAATTATGTCATGTCTCGCCCACTCCAGTCAAGACGTTTTACAAAGGTATCTGAAGAAATGGGAAGCCAACATCAATTGCTTTCTAATTCACACCGAAATCAGATGGCTTTCAAGAGGCAAAGTCCTGACCAGGCTTTTTTGAGCTCTGCACCTCACACGGTGCCAGAGTGTGAAGAGTTTATTGAAATTCACTGTATCTCTGCCTTGAAAACAAAATTCAAATCTGTGCCTCTGAATGACTTTTGGGTAGGAAAGAAAAGATGTAAATCCGTCAGTAGCTGAAAAGGTTACCCAAGTTCCTCTTCGTGTCCACCTATCAATGCGAATCATGCTTTTCAGCTTACGCTTACACAAAAAAAACAAAGTAAGGAGTAGGTTGGATGCTGCCCTGGAGTGCAAAAATCCCCCCCCCCCTTAGTATTGAAAATTTTTTTGCAAGTTATTTTGTCAAGTAGACCAAATAGTCACTCCTCTTAAACTAGGACCTTTCATTTATAAATTGAGACCTTCAATAAAAAAAAAAAAATTAAAACTAATGTCTATAATATGGTCCTATGGTTTTGAAATGCCTGGTCTTCAAAACCATAAAACAGATAATTGATGAAGATAAAATAAAAAGCTGTCAAAATAGTTAACTCAGTAATTAGATTATTAGGAAATACTGAGAAAAATGTTTATGAAAGTATTTACAAGAATACAATAATATATGTTCTCCCCCTCCTTTTTTTATTTTTTTACAGAAATGAGCAGAATTCTCAAAAGCATGATTTAGAGTTTTACTTTAATATTAGAGCCAAATAACATTATTTGTAATGATTAAACTATGTGGAATACAGACAACAGCAGTTTACCTGAAATCCTGCTTGCTGAACTTCATGAGCTCTTACAACATGAGATAACTGATTTCTAGCTAGAAATGATTCTAAAGCTCCTGTACTGAATAAATGAGCAGTTCCGCGTCTGCGGTTTTGAGCAAACCCATTTCCTGCTTCAAGTTCACTATTCATGGCTTCAGAAACATCACTTGTGCTAAAATTTAAACAAAATGTTTCAGATTAAAGCTCAATAAACTTCACAGAGCATCACAAATCTAAAATAAATAATTTAATGTTAATTAGTAAAAAAATTAACAAAATAAATTAATTTATCTATTAATGCTTTGATTTGTACTAACATATCAGAAATTAAATTTATCAATACAAAATTCTGTTCCAGCGGAACAACGGCGGCAGGACTTCCAGCAGGCAACGGGAACAACTGTCCGTACCATGAGGATTCGTCGGGAGCTCCATGCCTTATAGCCGTTTTACATTTACCATTTCACTCGCCATAATGCAAGCCATAACGCAGGCCATATCAGGGTAGATGGCCAGTGATTTAGTGTACTGTTTTATACTTACCATAACACCTTCCATCACACGGAACATTTACACTTCTCAATTGTCATCATGCCTACGTTTTATTTACGAAAAAAATAGAATCGATTTATATAAAAACCATTTAGTCAATGCATCGGATAGGTGAAAGAATGTTTTTAATTAATTAAAATAGGAAATATTCATGTTTTTTTTCATCGTTTTGTGTTTCTTTGTTTTCAGTCTCGTTAAATCTCGATCAACGACGATATGTTTTCGAGATCTCGATCGTTCGTCGATTCAAATTTTCAAGCCGAAATTCTGAAATGATTTTGATTAATAATGTAACATTTTATGAAAGCATCCATGAAAACATAAGGAAAACATGCCCTCCGATCGTGAAAATCATTTTTGTAATCGGTAATTTTGAATAAATAGGTACAAATCGATTGGACTTCCAAGTTCTACAATTCGTCACCAGGAGAATTGGTGTGACATTGCGCCATCTGATATGGCGCCATCTCTTCAAAGATAGCGCAAGGGCTTTAGTGTACACCGGTCGGGCTGCTGCCCAGAAGCCTAACATCACCCCTATAAACACCCAGCGTGGTGTGGCCTGGTGTAAAGAGCGACTTGGTCGATGGACCACTGGTAGAGCATTATGTGGAGTGACGAATCATGCTTCACACTCGACATGAATGCACCTGGGTGTAGCGTTTGCCAGGGGAGCAGCTGCTACCCGAGTGTCATCCCAACAGCGAAGTTTGGCGGTGGTGGTGTGATGGTGTGGTCGTGTTTCTCCAGGTTTGGACATGGTCCGTTGATTGTGATTGAGGGGAGCATGGCATCCACACAGTATCTGGACGTTCTAGACAATTCCATGCTTCCTACGTTGTGGTCACAGTTCCGTGAAGGGCCATTTGTGTTCCTGCACGACAATGTGCCGTGCCATAAGTCCCGTGTTGTCAGCTCCTGGTTTCTGGAGAATAATGTTCAAGAACTTCAGTGGTCCGAGAATCTGGACCTAAAACCTATTGAACATCTGTGGGATGAATTGGAGCATCTGACTCGTGCGTGTCTGATGCGACCGCAAACATACATCCAAATTGTGCAGGCTTCATTTGAAGGAGGAAGGGGCAAAAATACCGGTTGCTTACTATCAGAAACTGGTGGAGAGCATGCCACGGCGTGTGGATGCTGTGCTTAGGGCAAGTGGCCACAGTACGCACTTTTAGACACGCTGTAAATAAAGAGTCTGTTCTATACCACATGTGTCCACTTTCAATTGAGCAGTCAGTGTGTGTGTGTGTATATATATATATATATATATATATATATATACACATACATATATATGAATTTGTACATTAGTCTGCTAAGTTAAATGATTCTAATAAAATTTACCCCCTTTTTTTCTTCTTCTTCTTGTAATTGTTAGTCTTCTTGCAAGAAAGAAATTATATGAATTATATTAAAACTGAAAAATCAAGGGAAAGGAAATATCCTTTATCCTTACTGCATGTAGCCATTCTTGTAAACAGTATAGGCTTTTGCAAATCAAGTAAAATTCTTTATGAAGGACTGACTGCACAATATTCTTTCATATTTTTTGCTGCACAAGATATTTTTAGAGAGCAAAAGGAGGACATCATGGCTAATTTCAGTCTACAGGAATGAATGATTTCCATGTTAAGATCCCATGCATGAACTTTTGATAAATCTATCTTTTCTGTCATTGTTTTCATTATTTCTCTTCTTACTTTTTTTTTTTTACAAAGAATTCATAATCTCTGCACATCTGATATCCATGTAGTACATATTTATATTAAACTACTTCAAACTCAATATTAATTACAAACCAACTTTAAATCAGTTAAATGATATGGGAAGTGTCCACAAGCAGTGTAAGTGGTCTGATGCAAACAGAGTCCTCGCATTTTACAAAGTTAAGTTAACTATAAATAATTTAAGTGCTTCAACTACTTAACCATCAGTTTTCTTTAACATCTAATTAGAATTTAATTAGAAACATAAATATATGGGAAATCAGAAATCTGGAAGCAGGGAAAAGGGAAACTCAAAAGATATACTCAATATGATAATCAACCTTGTTCAACCTTGAAGGTATCTTTTCCAATCTGTATAAATATTTTGTAGGATTTCTGGTTAATGTACGCACTGGCATTGATAATTTTGGTAATTTTTGTTTACCAAGAACATTTTATTTCTTATAAATGTCCTAAAGGTAAAAATCTAGACAAGTCAAATCACAGGACTTGGTCATCCAGTCAACACAATCATACTGGCCTATTCAATGCCTTAGGAATTACTGATCAGCCTGATACCAATAAAATATCATTTTCCCTTATATTTTAAGACTCAACTCTATAATACATTCTATAATGTTCAATGGTAATAAAAAAGAAATGAATTAAATCAAAGCTGAGAATTATATGAAGACAATGGTTTCACTGTCAACAGAACTTAACAACTGAAGTGAAATTGGCTGACAAGAACTTTTCTTGAACAATATCTAATAAAATTAATCTAATTACTGAAAGATGGGAATTCTTTTTATGTTTCATGCGAGATATCTGCAAGTTGTATTATAGCATACATATTTAGCTTACCTGATAGGATCATTCCACATTAGTTCCCAAGCAAGTTTACTACCTTCTTCTGGATCAGGAAGTGGTGCTGGAATGTCATTTATGGCTGAGATAAGACCTTTTCCATACCAAGGGGGAGGGATTCCACCATGAACACAGAAAACCTAGAAAATGGAGAAAAAAGGAATTGCATATTAAATAGCAGAACGAAATTAAAATTGGAAATGAAATTGCAGCTTAAAACTATTTTGCCTACCTTTCCATCAACAATGGCAGCTAATGGCATCACATCAAAACAAGAATTAATCATTTCCCAAATTTCAAGACCAGCCTTATCTCCAAATTTACTTAGAGCTTCACTACGAGATAAATAAAAATAAATTTATATCAATTAATAAATTATCTTTGACATTATAAGATCTTGAAGAATATTCATTATTCCATACAAATCTAAGGATATTTTCTTAAATTTATTAAGTAACAACAATCAAATCTTTAACTCAGTATTAATAAACTTTCATTCCATTCTAAATATAAGCAAGCATTAAGAAAAGTAATTAGTCGTTCTAAATTTTTCCATGTTCTTTAAATTAAAGCTGACAAAAATGTGAAAAGAATTGTCAAATACTACAGTAAATTGTATCTATATCTACATTTGAAGTATGCACTTACTTATAAAAAGTAAACATTTTCTGAACATATCGAACTTCGTGATTGCCTCGCAGAAGAAAAAACTTATCTGGTGCAATAACTTTCTGGGCAAATAAGTATGCTATAACCTGAAATTAAAGTTACAGAATATATTGAATGGTATATTACTAATACAAAGAAGTGTATGTCTTCAAAGAAAAATCTAAACATAAAATGACAAAACATTATCGATGACTTAACAAAAAACAAATGACTTCATTACAAAATAGCTAATGTTGAAGGAAACAAAATACTTTTATTTATTTTATTTAGAAAGAAGATTTTAATTACATAAATACAGGTTGGAAGTAGAAAAGACTAATATCATTTAGGTTAAATGAAAATCTTTAGAAATAGAATATTAAAAATGGTTCAAATGATAGGGGATTGGAAGTAATATATTACAAAAAGTAACAACTTCTTTTATAAAAAAAGGAACTAACAGTTACTTTGTGAACAATAAAGTAATAAACAGGTTACTTTTTCTGTTACTTTGACTGAATCTTCAAGAACAATTTCACTAAGGATGACATTTTTGTCGCTACAAGGCGAAAGCACTAACAAAAGTTTTCACCAGTTGCTAGTACATTGGCAAATTTGGTGTCGCCAATGAATCTAGAATAGAGAAATCATAGGAGAAAAAAATGGGATCTCCTAAGAAATAAAACCACAAAAACAAATATATTCCAATAATAAAAAAAAAAATTCATATGCCCAATCAGAAAGGACTTTAAAAAAACTGCATTAAAAAACAAGTAAGCTTATTGATAAATGCTATCTTGTGTTCAAAAGAAGATTTAATTTAACTGCTTTACATTGAGAATAAGGAGCAGTTGTCAAATCAGTACAAAAAATGAACTAATTGGAATTACATGGGATGGCCAATTTTGAAAAAAAAAAAAAAAAAAAAAAAAGGAATGGCAATTATTCAAATTAACATTTAGAGTAGAACAGTCAAGTAAAATAACCAATTTTAAATATATGAAGTACCAGAAAAACTGGGACAGTGACTTCCATGTCCAGTACATGCTACCACAATGAAAAGGTTATCTTCCATAATTTAAAGTGAGGATGACAGCTTATGAAATTTAAGCAACTGTAAATAAGGAGTGATAGTAGGTGGTAGAGATGGGTCCTCCATCTACAAAATCAACATGAAATTTGGATTTTCACATTGACATGCAACAATTTCAAGAATGTACTGCAACTACACAGCATTAAGAAAGACATCCAAGGGTGGACAAAAAAAAAAACTGGACAATCATGGACGTAGTCTGGCAAACATTGTAACATCGGGTAGGTGTGCAACATTGCAGTAGATAACAGAACAAGCCAATACTGGGGTCACACGTAACACGTCTGAATGTCAGTGTTCAGACAGGACATTCTCTTTCTTCTATGAGGTACAGGAATTTACGGCCCATTCAGGTCCCCTAACTAACCTGACAGCTTTGAGCTCTGAGCTTTGCCTGTGCTTGTGAACACTGCCACTGGACGCAAGATGACTGGAAACATGTAGCCTTGTCTGACGAGTAGCGGTTTCAACTGCTTTGGACAGATGAATGATTACATGTTTGGAAAAAATCCCAAGAGGCAGTTGATCCCACAAAGGGACAGTTCAAGGCAGCAGTGGCTGTGTTATAGTAGGGAATTTTCAGCTGTTCGCATTAGGACCACTGATACATCTGCAGACATCATAACCGATGAACACTACATAACACTCCTTGCAATCATTTGCATCAGTTCCTATCATGCATTACCTCAGATGGGAGCAGGCTCTTTCAGAACGACAATATACTATCACACAGATCTGCTATTACCAAATTATCACTGGAGCAGAATTCCTCTTTGAACTTGGCATCATGAGTAGGTCCAGTCTTGCCAGATTTTAACACAATAGAACATGTGGGATGCAGTTTAATGTGCAATCAGTGCTAGGGTTCCACCACTAACAAATATTAGGGAACTGTGGACCTCTATTGAAGAGGCATGGTGTACACTATCAGTACTTCAGAGAGCTTGTGGAGTCCATGCCCAGTCGTGTTGCTGTGGTAATCTAATTGAAAGGAGGACCTACATTACTAGTCAGGTGTCTCAGTTTTTCTTGTATGTAAAGCAAGAGACAGATTTGCTGTCAACCCTTTAAACATGGAAAGATAAAAATTTGAGCAATTTAATGCACTGTTCAAAACACTGAGGAACCAAGAAGACAGATTTTTTTTTTTCTTACTTTAGAATGGTATTATCTTCCTTTGATGAAGATAAAAATTCAATTCAGCATATGACGATATTATTTCCCCTATATTCCAATATATATGTATATTTCCCCGATTTCAGCTGGATATATTCATTGATTGTTAAATTTTTGTTCAGTGATTTGAAGGTCAATAGAAATTTCAACTCAATTTGAAAGCAAAAATTGGAAAGTTTCAAAAATATATCATCATCAATTGAAGATTTTTTGTTAAATTGAATTTTCGTTATTTTCAAAGTGAAAGAACATTTTGAACATTATTTATTTATATATAAACTGTCTGGCCACTTATTAGGTACACCTAACTAGTAGCGTATTGGGCCTCCTGTAGCCCTCAAAACAGCCTGAATTCGTCGGGGCATGGATTCCACAAGATGTTGAAAACATTGTTGACATACTGTGTACCATGCAGACAAGAATGAGCCACGCAGTTCCTGAAGATTTGATGGAGTTGTAGGCCTGGAGCGAACAGCCTGTTCCAGTTCATCCCACAAATTTTCAATCGGGCTGACATCTGGAGACTCAGTGGGCCACTGCAGAAAGGAAAAGTCATCGTCATGTTCCTCAAACCATCCCATAGTGATGCGGGCTTTGTGCACCAGCGCATTATCCTGCTGGAAGTAGCCATCTGCATGATGATAAACTGTTAACATGTCAGCTACGATGTTTAGGTACACTCTAGCATTCTGACATGCCTCCAGAGGTATCAACGGACCCAATGTGTGCCAGGAAAACATCCCCACACCATGACACTGCCCCACGGCTTGAAGAGTTGTAAGACATCATTTGTGTGCACAGCAGGGGTGTACCTAATAAAGTGGCCAGACAGTGTGTGTGTGTATATAGGTATGCACACCTTCAAGAAAGTTTGTCCCCCTATTTATACCCCTTTACTCCAGATTCTTAAATTAAGAACATTAAACAAAAAAGTTAAGGATATTATTTCAAAATAAAAAAAAAAGAAAGAAAATTATCATAAACAGGAAAAAAAAAGGAAAGGAAATACCAAAAAAAAAAAAAAAAATTATTGCCTTTGACCTATCTGGACCAAACGGTGCAGAATTGCTCTTTAGGGGCCGTCCATTAATTACGTGAGGTGTTTTTTAAAAAATTTGGACCCCCCCTCCCCCTTTTGACCTCACATAATTAATGGTTGACCCCTTAGGACCCTGCGGAAACAAGCAGGCTATAATTGAAACCTGGACACATTTCCCCTGGGGCCTTTGTGAGTTGGGTGAATCCATTTTTGCTGGGTGGTTGCTGTAAGAGGAGAATCCACTTTTAAAAAACAAAGTAAAAAGGAAGAATAAAAAAAAAAAAATTATTGCAAAGAAGCGAATTTGAATCCATACCACTACTTGAAAATTACAAAAAAAAAAAAATTTCGGGGAGGGGGTGATGTGTCCAGGTTTCAATTGTAGCCTGTTATTTTGGCAGGGTCCTAAAGAGTAACTCTGCAAAGTTTGGTGCAGATCGGTCAAAGAGTGTAGGAGCGTATAGCAAACTAACAAATAACAAACCAACTGAACAAGCAAACTTAACTAAAATAATACATCCTGCAAAGGGGAATAATTACCATATTGAGCTAAAATTATTTCCTGAGAGAAATTAACACAATAATAATGTGATTAAAATTTTATTTTAATAGTCAACTGTAAATATAGGAAATATGTGCTGAAACTTTTGCTTCTAGCCATGCTTCCAAAACACATGGTCATGACATCACAGTTCTTACTCATGTTAGCATAGCTTTATTTCAAATGGCATCTGTGAAACTTTCAGAAGCTAAGACACTATAAATATTGTATTGTGCCACTCTGCAAAAATACAAGCGTGACTTCACTAAACAAAATTTTTATTTCTGTACCGAAGAATGCAGAAAAAAGAAAGGCGTGGATGAATGCAGTAAGAGACTATATCGCCAAAAAAAAAAATCCAGTTGTTTTTTGTCTGTCTAGATCACTTTAATGTATTACAAAATAACTTATATTTGTTTTAAATGTGCATGGTATCAAATAATAATAAATTAATTATTTCTTACGACCTACTTATTGACAACTGCAAGTGTATTAGGTAGAACTCGGAAATTTAAATCGTTCATTGATATTGCTGAAATTATTTTCAGTAAGATTTTAAAATCAAATAAATGCTCAACCATTTCTTACAAGGGAAGTGCGTGACCTCGAACGCTTGAGAACTGCACGAAAATGTGCTTAGAATATAAATTGCTCATCCCAAAAACAGTGGTATGAGTCAATCCCATGCAAAACTCAGCTGTTGTCTGCTAGCGCACTGTGAAGACTGAATAGCTGTGCAACACTATCAGGTCAGTAGGAAAAGTCTATTGTTCAGATAGCGAAACTATTTTAAGCAGAGGGAAATATAGCAATATAGTCAAGACATACCGTATATGCTCCAATAGAGGCCCCCGGCATTTATTTGCAAAACTAGCCTCGGCTCCTGGCGCTTAATAGAGATCGGCTGCTATTAGAGGCCGGCCATTATTAACAAAAACCTTCAGAAGGCAATATTTTTACACAAAAATACTGACTAATATTACAAACAGCTACTTTATTTGAATTTCACATGCTACATAAGACTGTTAAAGATAAATGGCAATGTCTTTCTGTACCTTTCGCTGCTATTCGTCATCCGAATCCGCAATGACGGGCGGCCGCCTCACTGGAAGTTTCTTTCGCGTATTCCACCGCACGAATCTTAAAGGCAAATGACCGTTTCGGCGGCATTTTGTAAGGCAATGTACCATTACGCACGACTATAAAGATACGGACGCTTACACTAGTACCGGTAGGCAAATATCAAAGACCCGGCTATTATTTGGCCGTGTCCCCTCTGCAGCCCGGCGCTTATTTGAGACCGGCGACAATAAGAGCCTGGGCGTTTACTGGAGCATATACGGTATGTGTTTTTGGTCCTATTATATTAGGGTGACCAGACGTCCCGATTTTTAACAATTTGTCCCGCGTCCCGTGGCGTTTTAAAAATGTCCCGATTTTTTTTTTTGGTTGTTGAACTCCTTTTTTTTGTTTGTTGAACCTGGAGATTCTTTTTTTTGTTTTTTTTTTGGTTGTTGAACTAGAGATTCCGTTTTTTTTTTTCCTTTCCTGTCTCCCCCCCCCCCCCACCGGTCAATGGTGTCCCGCTTTGCCAATGTAAAAATCTGGTCACCCTAATTATATCGATATCTTGTTTCTTCCTTCAATAGGTGATCATTCAAATGTCTATTGTAGTAAGTTGTGCAGTTTTGCATGAGAATGACTCATACCACTGTTTCTGGCATGAGCGATTTATATTCCAAGCACATTTTTGTGCGATTCTCGGCATTCGAGGTCACACACTTCCCTGTGTAGTATTTTTTTCTCTTTATTATAAAAATACGTTAAAAAAAAGCTTAAAAATACTCAGTGATAAGCATAACAAAAAATAAGATTGAATATTGCTGTTGCGGAGAGACCACCATTTATATTTTCGTTTAATTAGAGAATTGTTTTATATTGAAAAAATTTTAAATTATTTTTCTTTTTAAATTTATTTTAAAATAACTTCTAAATTCCTTTCCTATATGCCGTGTATTGTTAATGCTGAAATAAGATTTTTTTTTTTTTTTTCAAAAGAAGCAAAAAGGTTTTTATTTCTCTCATTTTGTTTACTAAATTTGAAGCGATTCTCTTTTGAAGTATGAAAATGTACATTTGCTTTTGCTCCTCATTTGAGCAACTCAGCCGTAAGGCTATACTATGGTTCAGCATGTTCCCTGGCCTCGCACTTTAAAAGGGCATAATTAAAGATTTTACGGTAAAAAATTTATGTAATATTTGCAGCATACTCTGTGTATATTATGTGTGTTTTATTATAATAAAATTTAGAAGTACATATAAAGCGTTTTTTGGCCTCGCAAAGGTTCACACCAGCAGTGATGCCTTTGCAGCTGATGTAGCCTTCAGCAGAATCGCCTTACAAAATTCTCCCAGATCTAAAATTAGATAAATAAAACATTTTTTTTCATAAACAGCATCACACAATATGTAAAAATCAACAAGGCTTTATCTTTGTTTGCTAAGAGAGTATTGATTACCTTTCAGTTTTCATGCCCTTTATTTCGGCGGAAATGCAATCTTCATTTCCAACAAAGAAATGAGCAATCATTAGTGAATCTACCATCGGCAAATTCCCTGAATTACTTTTAATAAAACTGGGCTTTAGAGAAGCATCTCTGAAAACTGAATATAAAAAAAAAAAAAACAAAAAAGTAAGAAAGGAAAGTTTTGGAGTTGCTTTGTGTTGCAAACATAAGTCTGAGCATGGAGTCGGACGATCAAGAAAAATGACGTCAGACCAATCACAAAGCATTCTCATTTTGATGACGTCAGGGCACCATTTCGCGTCTTTTCGAAGGCCGATTTCTTGAAAAATACTTAAAATTGAGCCGAGATTTTTAGGATGTTAAACTTTTGAATGTAGATTAATGGAAATATCAGGGTCAAATGTGATTTTTATTTTAAGAGGATTGTTCCCCATTACATCACTAGCAATCATATCACATTGTTTGATAAAGCTACTGCATTTACACACTATCATACAGCATGGCTAATGAATAAGACACTCAGGATGACACAAAAATTGTTCAACTAAGAATGAATTATTCTCATCAATAGCACATAACTACTCTATAGTCATTGCATCATTCCTTGAAAATACCAATTATGGTACTGGGTAATTTCAATGGCTTATAAAAACCATTTAACTTTGACTAAAGCAGAAAAATCTTTTCCACCAATCCCAAAAAAATAAATTAAAATCTAAGTGCAGATTTAATTTTCTTTTTTTTAAAAAAATTAAATAAATTAAATTAACTTTCCTGAAAACTCAATGCTTAACTGGCAGAGTTAAACCCCAATTGTCATATTTATCCTTTTGATGCTTTTTTGTTTTGGAGTAAATTTCGTTTATCTTAACCCCCCCACCCCCACCAAAAAAAAAAAAAATCTTTAATCTATTTGATACCCAGTGAAACAGCATTATTATTCTAAATAATATGAACATTCTTAAATTTTTTAAGTATTAAAAATTATCCAGTTTATCCCAAGGATTTGAGACTAATTTAAATTCTGCAAATTTAATACTTGCTCTTAAAATGCTCATTTTAATCAACTGTTTGAAAATTAACTTGAATTTTTGTCAAAAATTTTTCAAAAATTCTATTCAAAAGTTGTTTTATTCAAAATTTGCTATTGAAAATCTGAATAAAAAGTGCTGAGCTTGACCCACTTTATTACAGAATTTAAAAATGTTAAATAAAACAATCTAACCTCCATTCCATGGTCACCTCTGTCAACATAATCTCCTAGAAACAGAAATGTTGCTGGAGTCAGTACTGGTCCCATTCTCCAAAGAGCTTTCTCAAAACAAACTAGATCTGGAAAATTCCCATGTATATCACCTACAGCAGAACACATGTTAATCAGTAAAACTATTAATAATCCTTAGATAAAACGTTTTCATGCAGTTGTTTTTCCTGTTAAACAATATATCATAACTGAATAATTTACGTGCGTTGAAATGGATAAACCAAGACAGAAAAAGCCAGACACACAAATATTAATTCATTTAAATCAGTGTTTCCCAAAGTGGTCCAGGTGGACCCCCAGGGGTCCATGGGTGACTCGACGGGGGTCTACGTTGGCGTGAAAAAAAAATGGGGGTTCACAAGTTTTAAGTGGGGGTCCATGAAAATTTATCTGGTTTCGATAGTAAAGAACAAAAATAAAAACTACTTCTACTCTCGAAACATTAAAAAATTATATTTTTTAATGCCAACGAATTTTCGAAAGCATATTCCTTGCTTTCTTTTTCAAGTTTGTTTGATAACAATATGATTTCAGGTGAACTTACATTGCATATACATAGTTATCAACAATCACAATAATGCAATAACATCTACATTCTCATATTAATATTACAATAATTGATAATTTACATTCCATTGAATTTCTTAATTATTACAGATTTTTTTTATTAATATTACAATAATTGATGTTACATTTCATTGAATTCCTTAATTATTACAGATTTTTTGTTTCCTTTGAAGCATTTTTTTACCATTTCATTAGCTATATTTACAAATCTACTCTCTACTTCTAAGCCACTACTTTTATTGAAATTTAAGTTCTTTGTATTTCTTATTATGAAGCTCTCCAATATTTTCCTAGTTTTACTATCCTTTTCTAACATTAAAATTTTGACCTCATCATTAATCCAGTGGCCCCTTCGAGAACAATGATTAGCTACATCAGACTTGTAGTCTAAGCCAAATATTGATAATTTGCTGTCAATCCATCAAGTACATCCCTCCCATTAAAATTATGACTATTTTTTTTAAATTGTTAATTTTTGCATTGTTGAAATAACGTTTAATGTTTAACATTTATTAATGTTTAATTTTAATTCTATTAAGTCTGTAATCATATTATTTTAATAAATAGAATACAAGAAAATATACTATTTTTCTTTTTATTTTTACCACTCCGAATTTAGGGTTGAAACTCAACCGCGACGCAAATTTCCACCGTTAGATCTAATCTTCACATTTTTTGACGAGTTTTGGGAATATGGTAGAAATGTAGCAGCAGGGGGTCCACCGAAACCAGTTAAATTTTGAAAGTGGTCTACGAGAAAAAAAAGTTTAGGAACCTCTGATTTAAATTAATGATGATCATAATTAGAGACGTTTTAGAATGTTAAT